>VZQC01007939.1:439587-550769 GCA_009823505.1 Rhizomys pruinosus
GTGCCCCTTTTCTAAGCCTAGGGAACAATCTGTGGAAGAGGGGGCATGGTAGAATGTAAGGGCTGTGATTTGGGTGAATGGTGAAACTACAGCAATATAGACTGGACACTTATTTGATCAACTTGATTGAACATACAAGCCCCCCAGCTGGATGGTGGGATCCTTGGGCTGTGTGGGTTTGGGAACAACTGCTTGCAAGTTGGTTTTACATGAAGGATGCTTGTACTCATAAATTATTACTTATTGTTAAAAATGAAAAAAATTAAAAAGTAATAGAATAAAACAAAACAAAAAAAAAGAAATAAACTCACTGTGAAAAAAAACAAAAAACAACAAAAAAATGGGGAGCAAGGAAGCACCTGTGTTAGGGTAGGGGATCTCCCCTGAGAATTTCTAACCACAAAGCCAGCCTTCAAGTGCTTTTGTTGTCTGAGTTAACAAGGTGGCAGTACCGTGAGACAATTTGCAGAAGGCCAAGGAAACCCTTTCTGGGAAAACAAAACTCCAAATGAGGACTCAAAATGTCCCAGGATTTACTAAAGAAAATGAGCATCTTGATAGTGTTTTTAATTAAATTTTTAAAAATCAGAAAATAGGGCCAACAAGATGACTGCGTGGGTAAAAATGTGCTTGCTGCCAATCCTGACTGAGTTCGATTCCCAGGACCCACATGGTAGAAGAAGAGAACTGACTCCCACAAGTTGTCCTCTGACCACCACATGTGCACTGTGGACATGCACCCACACTGATAAACACACACACACACACACACACACACACACACACACACACACGATAAATATGTGTAAGTAATACAAATTTTAAAATAAAGCACAGGAACTAAAACAATGGTTAGAAAATTCCAGAGGCCACAAAAGCAGATCACAGGAAACTCGGGTGTTACATGGAAACAGAACACCAGCCATCCGTCCTTCCCTGTCCTCTCCTGTTTCTCCATGCGGACCATCAGTGTCCACTCTCTCTTGCTTGTCAGCAAGTCTATTCTTGATTTTCTTCCTTTTCCCAGGGACTGTGAGGACCTCTTTCCCTTTTGCATTACTAAGCAAAGGAAAGAAAACCCAAAAATAAACATTCACCCATCTTATTCCACCAATCTTACAGCTCAGTCTCTTGAAAGAGCCATCATGGGTGACTTCCCATCACGCTGAAATGGCCCTTACCCAGGCTGAGGTGTTGTCCCAAGGCACAGGGTCACCAAACACAATGAACTGTTACTTCTCTGCAGTTGCTGATGCATTGCACAACTTGACTTCTCCTTCCAGAAACTCCTTCCTCCACCTCCAAGGCATTGCTCTCTTCTGATTCTTCACATACCTTTCTGGTCATTTCTCTCAATATCCCTTTGAGTGTTTGCTATGGTCTGTATGGATGCTCTGTCGTAGTTTCTTTTTCTGTTGCTGTGATAAAAAAAAAAAAACTGACAAAAGCAACTTAAGGGAGAAAGAGTTGATTCTGGCTAATAGTTCAGGGACCAGTTGGTCATGGCAAGGAATCCAGGGTTCAGGAGCTAGAGATGGCTGAGAAATAGAGAAGATGATGAAATTAAGGAAGCAGAAGGTGGGGGACTAAAGGAGGGAAGGAAGGGAACCTGCAGGAGGCAGGGAGAGGGAAGGGAGCAGACTGCAGGGGAGGGAAAGGCATGGAACAAAGTACAATAACACAGAAGTACAAAGATGCCTCACTGAAACCCTTTACTCTGTATGCTAATCTAAATGAACAAAACTAAATCTGCATCGTGTCAAAAGAGAGGAACTGTCAACACATTTTACCCAGATATTTAATGATATTTAAAACTGTATGCTTTTTCTGTTTTCTTGAGACAGGGTCTCCCTACAGCCTAGCTGGCCTGGAGCTCTCTATGGAGACCTGGCTGCCCTTTCACAGAGAACTGCCTGCCTCTGCCTCTGAGTCCTGGGATCAATGGCATCCGCCACCACACCTGGAACTACATGCCATTTTAATCAACTGCATACTAAAAATAATTTTAATGATAGTCTGGAAGAAACCAATTAACACTTAGAGCCTTACAGTTCTCAGGAGAAAACAAATTCATTTAATCATCATATAGTCATTCTTGTCCAGACAAGACATAAAAAGACATTAAAGAAAAATGCATTATTTAGGATTATATGAAAATATAGGTTCAAGGAGAAAAAGAAAGGATGTAAAACTTCCACCTGTTAAAGAAGAGTTTGTTTCCATGTTTGCAAAGGATGACAGCAGCTGACAGATCACACTGGCATGAAGCTTCTACTGTACATATTAAAATTAGTAATGTGACAATTTTCTTTAAATATTTTAATACTTAAGATATATCATAAATAGCATCCTTTAAAAATATACAAACTTGGAGCTGGAGAGATGGCCCACCGGTTAAGAGCTCCGACTGCTCTTGCAGAGGACCTGGGTTCAATCCCCAGCACCCACATGGCGGCTGAGAACCATCTTTAACTCCAGTTTCAGGGGAATCCGACACCCTCTTCTGACCTCCACGGCATTGCAAGACATGGGTGCACAGACCTACATGCAGACAGTACATTCATACACATAAAAATAAATAAATAAATAAAATTTTAAAAAAGAAAATGTGATTTAGAAAAAAAATAAAAATATACAAATTTGGGCTGGAGAGATGGCTCAGCAGTTAAGAGCACCAACTGCTCTTGCAGAGGACCCAGGTTCAATTCCCAGCACCCACATGGCAGCTAAGTACTATCTTAGGCTGGGTGTGGTGGCGCACGCCTTTAATCCTAGCACTTGGGAGGCAGAGGCAGGCAGATCTCTGAGTTCAAGGCCAGCCTGGTCTACATAGTGAGCTCCAGGCCAGCTGAGACTAAAGGGAGACCCTGTCTCAAAAAAAAAAAAATATATATATATATGTACACAAATTTAGAATAAATAATTTTGCATGTCAATTATATGTGTGAGGGTAGGTACCGTATAATTCCATTTATATGAAATTTTATGTACGGTGAAAGAAAATCAGAACAATGTTTGACTCTAAGAGAGGTGGAGGCACACACTGGCGGGAATTTTCATGGTTCATAGTAATGATCTGTACCTTAACAGGGTTTGGTTATTTGTCAACAGTTATCAGATGGCATGTCTAAAATTATATCTTGTTGAGGTAAATTTTATCTGGAGAAAAATCCATAAGCAAATATTTGAGCTCTAAGTTAACATCATTTATGCTAAAGAGGTTAGGGGTAAAATATTTAGAAATGCAAATGAGCAGGAAATCGCAAACTGTTTAGCTGAGTAGATAAATTATGAAACTAAAACCAAAATGTTACTGTAGAATCTAGTGATGTTTCCTCCCAATATTTCCCCAATATTTCAACTTTGCTGTATGAAAATATTCATAACAAAATATCGAGGGAAAGACCAATGGGGAATGTTTTCCATAATTATTTTTAGCACATGTATGAGAAAAGTTAAGACCATTTGCTGATGAATTCTTGCTTTAAGCCTACAGCACAAAGTCTCTCCAGAATCCCAAATTACATATCTTCTCCCTTTGCATTTCCCACCAGATCTAAAACCCAACAGATCCAAAACTGAAATAATTGTCCTCCTTCCAGCAGGTAAAACTTCTCAGCTCCAAGGAACAGAGAACAAAGTTAAGCACAAACAGAGATTATGTTTTTTCACATTCAAGAAGCCTGGAGTTAGGGAGATGGTGTTGTGGATTCCTCCATTTAATAAGGTCCTAACAGACAGGTCATGAATTCTCTTGGCTACTTACTGCTCATAGTCCTCATATGTTCTAGAGTTTCATGTCTGGGTTCAAGACCATAACAAAAGAGGAGAGGAAAACAGTAACACTGACAGTTTAAAGGCTAGTTTCCTTGTGCCATTTAATGTGAACTCTACTTTCATGTAATAATGTGCTCTTCAGGTAATAATATGTCATTAGCTAGGATGCCCTCAGCCACAATGACACACAACACTCAGACACATATAAAAACCTAGACCAGGGCTGGAGAGATGGCTTAGTAGTTAAGGGTGCTTGCTGCTCTTCCAGAGGACCTGAGTTCAATTCCCAGTACCCGCAGCAGCTCACAACCACCTGCAACTCCAGCTCAAGAGGATCCAACACTTTCTTCTGGCCTCTGTGGACATCTGAATGCGTATAGCACAACACACATGCACACAAAGATTAAAAAACATATTTTTAAACTATACTTATAAATGGTTTGGGGATTGACTAACTCGGTGATGAAATAATGGCATCTATGGTCCATGTTTTTTTTCAACCTTCTGCTTTGTTGTCCTTGTTAGATCTGTCCCCAGGCTGGTACCAAGAAGTACAAAACAACTCCAAGTATAACATCTCTACTCAAACACTGTAAGAAGATAGACAACTGAGCCCCAGGAGCCATCACTCCCTTCTCATCAGCCACAACACCTGTCAGTTTATCTTATGAGCTAGCTCCAAGGAAACAGGGTTATTTCAAGGGTGGGTATGGCAGCACACAACTGTTATTTTAAACTAGTACTGCCTAGGACATAACTTTGTGAAAGGAGGGTTGTGATGTTTAATCTCAGTTGTCAACTTGATGAGACCTAGAATGACCCGGGCCTACCTGTGAGGGATCACCTCGGTTAGGTTCATGAAGGTGGGGAGATCTGCCCGCTCCAGATTGCACCATTCCCCAGGCTTAAATCCTGGAAGAAAAAGGAGAGAGTGCACTAAGCCCAAGCATTCATTACTTTCTGCTTCCCGACTGTGGATGTGACGTCACCAGCTGCCTCAAGTTCCTGTTGCTATGACTTCCCCATCATGATGAATGATGAACCAAAATATACCCTTACTCCCTTGTTTTTTTCAGGATATTTCATCACAGCAACAAGAAATATAACTAAGACTAGGACTAAGCAAGTTTATACTCCAAATCTAAAAACACTGTGTTAGGCATGCAATGATCCATTTCTAATGTGTGTACTACAATTGCAGGGTGGGAGAACAATAGATTTATATATCGTAATAGCAGTTCTGTTCCCAGAGAACAGAATATATAACCTTTTAAATATATTTTGTCTTCAGACATAAAATCCAACAATATAACACAAGCACATGATATCATTGTTCATTCAGTTGATTTATTGAATGCCCCTGGGGCAGTAGACACTACTCACAAATTTAGTTCCTTTTTTTATAGCAACACAGAGGTGACAGATACAGAGCTGTGTGACTGAAACTAAGGCTTGGCTGCTGCATACCTAATGACTTCTATCTTTGTCTCTTGTTCACTGTTACTACTGGAATCAGCACTTTCATTTTTCTGCTGCTTGTTTTTATAAATAAAATTCACTATGTAGTCAAAGATGCAGATATAGGCTGAGACAGTAACATGGGAGGGATCGAATGGTTGGCTGAGAGTCCAGTACTGTTCTAGCTAATCCTTTCTTCATACTTGTGCCCAGCACTGCTCTGGGCACTTTACAAATATTACCTCAATCTTTACAATCTTGTAAGCCGGTGCTACAATCTACATGTTGGGATGGGAAGACTGATACCCAAGGGTAACATGCTTATGTTCCACTTTGGTAAGCTGTCTGCCAGCTGCGATTGGGCCTGGGTGCCCTCCTCACTCCCCTCACCTTGGCTTTCACAATGGCTCCTGTTTTGCTCGGCTAGCCACAGTCCTCTTCAATCCCAATTGTTCCCTGCCCCTGGACTTTTCACATGCTGTCTCTCTAGCCGGAATCAGACTTCTTCCTAGGAAAGCCTTCTCTGGCCACCAAGCCCACCCACCTCAGGTCGCTCCTGTAATTTGCTTATAGATCTGTGCCCTCCAAGAGAGATGTGACACCACACCTGGCAGTGTTCTGGACTCTCTGGGGTTTGCTACTATGCCTGGCCTATAATTGTCACTTAGAGTGTTGCTAAATTAATGCATAAGCTCCCTGAATTTTACACCTTCCTGTCTCCCCCGTGCTGTCTGACACCACATATTGTAGACAGTCAACTGGAGTGGGAGCTGACTTCCCCGCCAGTCGCCTAACTTAATAAAAACAAAGCAAAACAAAACTCACCCCCCCCCATCTCAACCTAGACCCTGAAAATTTGAACTCTTCAACAGCCCTCCAGTCCGTCAAACCCAGCAGGTTGTGGGGAGTCTAACTGCATGCACTTCGCAGGCATGATGGGCTGTGTGTCAGGGCGCCTTCTTCCACTTCTTGCCTATTAAGGTAAGAGTCCTCGGATGAGCGCGAGAGGCGGGAGGGAGGGTCCTGGGGCAGCGGCCATCCTAGTCTGGGCGAGGGCAAGATGCTGCTGACCCGCAGCTCTGGGCCCTGGGTCAGGCGCCCCACCCCGGGTGCTGCCAGCCCCGGGCTGGCCAGGAATCCTGCTCAATTTTGCTACCTAAAGTCACCTTCCCTGGTTTCCATAGCCACCGAGGATAACTTCAGTCGTCAGTGAGGACCTAGAGAGTCTAGGCACCCGGCCCAGACTAAATGGACTCCGCATCCCCTCGCTGAAGCTTGGGTAGCCGCGTCCCGCCAGCGCGGAGGAAGGTGCTCCCACTGGGCCTGCTGGCTGCTCCAGTGCCTGGGCCCCGCCCCAGGCCACGCCCCAAGCCACGCCCCCGACCCCGCCCCGCCCCTCCCGCCGGCGCCCTCCGCTCCCGGGGCTCGGCGCGCGGGCCTGGGGACTCGGGAGCCCGCTGCCGGGGTCGCAGCATGGGGCGCTTTCGCGGGGGCCTGCGGTGCATCAAGTACCTGCTGCTCGGCTTCAACCTGCTCTTCTGGGTGAGACCCGAGCCGGAGGCGGGGCCGGGTGGCGGGTGCGAGGCCGGTGTCTCCGGGGAGCTGACCGCAGCAGAGCTCCAGCCCACCCCTGGGAGAGGACAGACAAAGAGGGAGGGCACTGATGGAGGGGGAGGGGGCGCAGAGAAAGGTGAGCCACCCGGGCCGGGGAGAAGCGGAGACAGCGCGCGGCTGTTCCCGGGAGGAGCCTTCCCCTTGGTGGCATCTCCCGGCGGGTGGCCAGGTGCGGGGACTCAGCCGGTCCTCACCTCCCGACGGCCAGGGACCCGCGGCCGGCGCTCCCCGCCGCCTGCTGTGCACACACACACACCTCGCTCTGCCTTCCAGCGGGAGCCCGTGGCCTGCCAGGGACCCTGGCAGAGAAACCGCCACTCTGGGGCTGCCTGCGGTGGTGCCAGATTCTGAGTGTGTGGACACACCGCCTGGCTCTGGCTTGTTAGGGAAATTACCTACTGGAGTGAAAATTGAGGGAAGGGGCTTCCTTCTCTTGGGCATTAATGAAAGGATACTGCTGGGTGGGAAATGGTGGGTGCTGTTCTGTGGGGAACGGAGGGGTTTCTGAGGGGCGGCAGGATGCCCGCCTACTACCGGTGCTCCCAGATGACCTCATTCAACTTTGCAGGGGTGGCGTAGACCTGGCCACACTCCTAGGTTAGAGGTGCACAGAGAGGTCTGTGGCCCAAGTCTCCTCTGGCAGAGTTAGGGGTACATCATCTCTAGAATACTCTGTACCAGGCCCTGGCCAATTGCAAAAGGTTTTGGGGGTTTTGGGGTTTTTTTGGGGGGGAGGGTATACTCCCTCTTGGGCTCTCTAAGAGAATGCCAGCTAGTGTCACTGCTCAGACAGACCCTGACAGGAGACACTGGTCTTGCTTTGGATGAAGGAGTTCTTGGGGAGTAGGGTAGCAGCTGTGAAGCTTGGGGCTGGGAAGGTGGCTGTCTATCTACTCATAGGAGGTTTTCTGGACAGCGGGAAATTAATTATTGAATGATGGGCTCCACTTGTGTCTACCAACGCTTTAGGCCAGGCGCCTGGGTGACTCCGGCAACTCCAAGCTCTTCAGAAGCCACATTGTCATGTCCAGCATCTGTCAGCAATGGACAGTTTGGAGGAAGCACCTGAGGATGGACTCTGCATTTTAAAAATACACATGGCTTTTGTACACCTGGGCATTTGCATCTCACATACTCCAGGAAGAGGCATTTCTGGGGGGGTCCTTATGTTGTGTGCTTTTAGAGGTCTGGCTTAATTTCAAGAACTGTTAATTGTAGATGCCTGGCTGTGGTGGCACCCTTCACTCTAACTGCTTACAAATTAAAGTTTCACATCAGCCTGAGAGGGAAGGCTTATTTCAACCTGACATGGTGCCAGCTTATCAGATGTAGTCAATGGGTCAGGGGCGGTGCCAGGCATCTGACATCCATCATTGCACTCCATCCTTACCACAGTGCTGATGTACAGTGTGGTAACCCCCATTTTCAAAGACCAGAAAGCAAAGCTTTGGGGTGGTAGAGACAGTACTCAAATGCTGCCTAGTCACTCTAAGTCCTGTGGGAGACCCAGTTAATCAGTGGTTCCCCCAAAGTGGCTTCTGATGAGCAGCAGCAGTGTTCCCTGGGGATTTGTCAGAAATGCACATTCCCACCCTATCCTGACCTTGATGACACAGGTGCTCTGGGAGAGGGCCCCAGCAAGCTATTCTAGCGGGTCATCTAGGTAATCCTGACCAATGAGCACATTTCAGAATTACAATTGAACAATCACTAGACAGACAGCCATGTTTTGCTATAGAGCACTGTTTCCTAAGCTCCTACTGCAGTTGAACCAATGAGAACGGGGCTCATGGGATAACAAGACTAAAGCAAGGCAGTATATAACCAAGTGACAAGTTTTATGCTGTGGCTAGTAAACATGGGGAGGAAGGGAAGTGACAGGCCAGGGAAGTTTGAGTGCCTGTCACTGAGGTTAGGGATGGCCTTTTCTACACAGGATCTAATTGCAAAGTTGAGAGAAGAGATCCCAGTATCAGAGAGAAGCCTAGGAATCTCTGAAGGAGCTATTGGGGCTCAACCTTGAAGGACTGGGAGAATGGGGGTGCACAAAGGTGAACCACCAGTTGAGGAGCAGAGCAAAGGAATGTGCATCCTCTGAGTGACAAAGCTATCTGTCCTGACTGCTTGAACAGATACAGTGTGCCTGACCAAGTCATTTTACTTCTGAGCTAAGTTTCTCATTGGTACCATCAGAGGCATAGAGTTGATAGAGGATTCAAAGGAAACACATGAAGTTTCTTACCCTATCTTCCTATGACCTTCATACATAGTAGGGGCTTAAAGACATTCATTACTTTTATTATTAACTGACTGGCACACAGGAAATGTTTAGTAAACAATAACTGCCTTTCTTCTGATGCCCTTAATGTTGGAAACTTGTATTTCTGTGCCAAATGTCTTCTTTGATGAATATACATCATCCTCTCAATTCATACTTGGGTATTTCCCCCACTAAAAGCTTTCTCTTTGAGCAGGAAATTTTTGTCCTGTTGAGTTCTCAGCTATTTCCTCAGCACCTAGAATGATGTATGCAGCACATAGGTGGTATTGATTAAATATCTATAGAATGAATAAATGAATCTTCAAGTTAGAATGCTGAGTATGAATGACCATTTCCAGATCATCAATTATGGACTTCATCTAGAGACCTTGTTTATCTCTGACCGCTCATCGCATGTCTGTTGAACTTTGCTCTTGTAGATTAAGCCCAGTAGAGAGCTAGCTCGGAGGACCCAGCCGCTTCCAATGAGAGGCAGGTTGAGGATGAGCAGAGGAGCAGGCAGCCTTCTTGGTACTGCACTCGTGCAGCCAAAGTTAAATGGATGAGCTGAAAGAGGATACTGACTTGGGAGATGCCAGTTATATGGGATAAATGATTCACATGCCTACCTTCCTGTCATAAGGGAATCTGACCCACGGAAGACCCACCCTGGTTTCTGAAGTCGTGTTTTTTCCATATTGGAGGGCTTTCCCTGGAAGGAAGCCTTCAGCTGTGACTTGGAATATAGTGTTTACACATACCTTTCGATGTCTTCCCTTCTGAGGTATATATAAGGTCTCCCTGGGTGACAGCACTTCCCTGGGTGACAACACTTCCTGTCCTGCCAGAAACTGGCCCAGAGGCAGAGCCAGAGTCTGTAGAGTGGGCTTTGTGATCTGCAACTTCACAGGTCCATTTGGAGTCTTATCTTGGCAGCTGGGCTAACGTTTCCCTCAGCTGGTTTTTAAATATTTAACTGTACCTTTCAGAACCAGCTCAGAGTTCCCTGGCCTGGAGGACCAACTGCTTTCACCACTGAGCTTTGAAAACCAAAAGTAAAGCCTAGTTATTAACCCTACTAAATTAATTTCTGATGCCATGGTTGATGTCTGCTCCTACATCTGCAGGTATAACTTCAGGGACTATAGTCACATAGCCTGGTATAGTTCTGTGCCTTTTACTGAAATCACCTTTGTTTTTATTTCCCCTCCGTTGCATAGCAATATAAATAAAACACTACAACCCACCCAGCCACATATGTTGGTTTAAAGAAAAGCCTAGGCACTGTTTATTCCTTGTTTTATTGTTGTCTGCTCAGCGTTTTCCTATGATTGTGCTGTTCTGAGCTGCTTGGGGGTTGCGTCCAACAGGAAGCGGGGCTGTTCTTTGTTGAAAGTCAGATGCCATATATGGCAAGCTTGAAGTTGCTGTTCTTTCCTCCTCACCGTGATGAATGTAACTTTGGCTTTTCACTTGGTGATGTTTAATAGATGCTTGTGAAAAGACAACATCGCCTTGGTTTGGGAGTAGAAGATGTTTGAGTCAAAGCTTACAGAGGTACCTCCTGTTCTTTTCCAAACATTTTAAATAGCAATTTCTAAGCAGTTACCTATTGGAAAGAGTGGTGGAAGGGTTTGGGGGGAAAAATCCTTTGGAGTGTCCCAAACAGCCACAGCTGACACTGCTGATTTCTGTCAAGGTGGGAAGACAGTATTGGCCAGCTTGCCCTACTGACCAGGGATGCTGAGAGGGGCAAAGGAGTGCCCAAGGCCAGCCTGAAGAGGCCAGAGCTGTGGTTCTTGTGTTGTGGTAAGCCTTGGACAGATCTATGCAGTATGGTGATTCAAATCCAGAAAGCCAAAGCCTAAAATGTGGATTCTGGCACCGTACTGCCTAAGTTTATTCTTGGCTCCACTACTTATCACTTTATAGTCTTTGTGCAGATAAACATTAATGTTTATCTGCACAAAGATTATAAAGTTAATTAATTTAAAAATTAAGTAAGAATTAATATTTTACATATTAATATGTAAAGTAAAAATCTGGTGCATGCACCCACATGCTCAATAGCCAAATAATAGAGGGGTGAGTGGAATGGCAGCCAGTAGCTCAGTAGGCTCCTAAAGGTAGAAGGAGCAAGCAAGTGGCCTACATCTGTGCAGTCAAAGTAGCTGGAGTCTTAATAGCTTATGGAAAGGTGCAGAGTCAAAGGGAGAGATTCCCTCCTCTATAATCAGGTTACTCACCCTGCATGTGCTATAGCCAGACAGCCTGAGAAGACTGCTGACTCCAAGATTAAGACCTCGTTCTAGATACGGAGCTATTGCACCTTTACTTAGCCTTCATCTGCCTTTGATTACAGCTCATTCCCTCTCCTGCCTTTGTACCTTGAGGGCAGGAACTGTGAGGTGTCAGTCCCTCAACAGAGAAAGAGAGAGGAAAGAGAGAGAGAGAGAGAGAGAGAGAGAGAGAGAGAGAGAGAGAGTTTGTCTCATGTTTCTGAGCTACCAGGTAGAGGACAAGGGAGGGCAGTGAGGCACCCTTGGGTGACTGGTGCATCTCGTACTTAAACGTGAGTCTAGATATTGGGAGAGCTTATACATTCTGACTCAGTAGATCTGCATTTCTAACAGGTCCGCCAGTGATACTGGCACTGTGCTCTAAGGACACACTTTGAGGATTATTTTGGATGTGGCCTCAAGAACCCAGTGACCCTTGTTGAGGTGGGGAGGCCTTTCCCCTTGGTTTGTTTCTGGAAGTTCTCTTCCACTTTATCATTATTGTTTTAACAGGTGTTTTTACACTAATGCTTGGTGGCTCCTAGAATTAATGTCATGCATTACATTTCACCTTCTTCATCTACACAGTTGCACCTTAAGTTATCTTTGAGTTTCATGTTGACAGAAACTTCACAATGGATTTTTCTTGTTATTAAATCAAGTAATTCTGTCCTGACCACTGAATGACAGTCTCTAAGAGATGGAGGAGGAGGTATTGAGAATGGGCCAATGAGGGATGGGAATATCCATCAGCTGGATCACATCTGACCAATGAATGGGAGTTACCTTGACCTGCCCTTCTCACTGTCCTTGACTTTCGTTGAGAGCAAAAATACAATGCTGTTAACATTCATACAATGCTTTAGTTTACACAATGCTTTCACATACATGATCTCATCTGATAATGAATCAGCCCCCATTTTCATAGTGTGTATAGTTTTTAATTTTCATAATAGTTTAATGAGCTCTGTTTTTACAGACATGGAAGCTGAAAGTCAGACACAGTTGATAGTGTGTCCAAGGTTTTCACATTTTAAGCCCATTTTTCACCATATTAAGGTATCGGGATGGGGAATACATAATATACAGTAATAGACTAGTGGGCTGGGAAGATGGCTCAGTGGTTAAGAGCACTTGCTGCACCAGCATGTGCTGTGTGAGGGAAGATACAGGAGGATTACTGGAGTTAGCTGCTATCCTAGCTCCAGGTTCAGTCAGAGAAGACCCTGTCTCAAGGGAATAAGGCAGAGGAGTAACGGAGCAGGAGACATTATCCTCTGGCCTCTGCATGAGCAGGGAGCACACACACATATGCACACACCACACACATATTCATATACATGGAAAAGAAAAGCTACTAGACCCAGGCGAGGTAGTTCGCACATGTAAACCCCAGCACACAAGACTGTGAGGCAGGAGGATTCACCTACTTCAACACCGGCTTGGGCTACATAGTGAGACCATATCCCAACAAAACAAGGCAAAATGAAACAAATGTTCTAGTGGCTTGGAAAATAGGAAGTCTATGATCAGGGTGAGTATTTCCAGTACCAAGTTTAGTCTTGAAGTATTCTAGAAATACAGTTACAAAGAGAGGCATAAAATATCCCTTGCATATGGCAGAATCAGGAGAGAGGTGAGGAACAGGAACCAATCAGTTTAAGATAGGGAAAAGCATGATGGAAATTGAGAAAAGCTCTATATAGAAGAAATCTCCTAAAGAGACAACTTAAGATATTAATTTCAGCTTGAAAGGTGGTAGCCCTACCTGTGCGAGCCATGTGCTATTGCTTTTGTGAGCACAGCTTTGTATAAACTCCTTCAGTCTTCACCACCCCTGTGATGCAGCAGCTGTTATCCCCATATCACACCTGAGAAAAAGAGACACAAAGAGTTGAGGAGACTTCAGGTCACAGCTGGCCAGTGGCAGGTCTCTGTGTGGTTCCCGAGTGTTTGTCCTTAACTTCCCTAAGTCCTCAAACTCACAGGGAGAGAAAGGTGCGGGCTTGATGCCACGGTGGCTCGAATGAGAATGTCCCCCACAGGCTCCAAGTATTTGAATACTTGGCCCTGCCGGTGACATTGACTTGGGAAGGTCATGGAATTCCTAGGATCTTGGGCCTTGCTGGACGAAGCATGTCACCAGGGGGTAGGGGGGAGAGCTTTAAGAGGCCATAGCCTTGTCCCCTCTCTACTACCTCTCTCTGCTTGGAGACGTCATGAGTGCTCAGCTCCCTGCTCTGGCCACCAAAGCCACCAAGCCTCCCTGCCTTGATGGACTCTTACCCTCTGGAACCATAAGCCAAATAAGCTCTTCCTTCTATAAGTTACCTTGGTCATAATGTTTTATCACAGCAACAGAAGAGTAACTAATACAGATGGGCATGTGACTTCTGACATGACATGACTGCTCTGACAATGAGGTATCCACGCCACTGAGCACATGTGGCTGCTTAAACTTAGATTAATTTAAATGAAGTAGAATGTGATATTCTCATCCTCAGTCCCACTAGCCTCATTTCAAGTGCTCATAGCCATGGGTGTTGAGTGGCAATCTGGGCAGCATAGAGGACAAACATTTGTATCATTGGAGAAATATCATTGTTGTGTGTGCATGTTTATGTGTTGTTTGGATGTGTATGTACATATGTACACATGTATGTGGAGAGCAGAGGACAACTTTGAGTATCATTCCTCAGTGCTGTCCACCTTTTCTTCTTGACATACAGCTTCTTGCTGTGTTGGAGTCACCAAGTAGACGAGGCTGGCTCAGCAGTGAACCCTAGGATGCGCCTGCATCTGCCTCCCCAGCACTGGAATTATGACAACTAGCTTTTTTAACATGAGTTCTGGGGATTGAACCCAGATTTTCATACTTAACAACTGAGGTATCTCCCTAGCCTTAATTCAAGAAGTTTCTGTTAGATAGCTCCAACCTGAATAGAATTACACTTGTCTCATAACGACATCTTTATAGTTTCTCTGACTAGGTCTTAAACTAAAATGAAAGAAAGGGAGACATTGCTTCTGTAAAAGGTCACTGGCTTTCTAGGATGGTTAGAAAGACTGAAGGGAAGCCCGGCAGCCATGAGGTAGGAGCGTTCTGCCGACAACATTTAATAGACAGCAGTGGCAGAAAGCCTATTAGTACCATGGTTGGGGAAGGGTTCCCTTATTGAAGATGAAGCTTTCGGACTGAATGTTCCAGAGTCCACTAACAAAATGATGAGGCACTGGGCATCTCAGCTCTAAGTGTGGAGCTGAACTTGCTTGCTCTCTCAGGAGGCTCTCTCTCTCTTTTATTTATTATTTTTTATGTGTATGAGTGTACTGTCTGCATGTAGATTGATGCACCATGTGGTGCAATGCTGCAGAGGTCAGAAGAGGGCATCAGATTCCCCTGGAACTGAAGTTAAAGACGGTTCTTAGCTGCCATGCGGGTGCTGGGAATCGAACTCGGGTCCTCTGCAAGAGCAGTCAGCACTCTTAACCTCAGAGCCATCTCTCCAGCCCCAGGAGAGCTCTCTCTTTACCCCCCGCCCAAGACAGCTAAGCTGAGGGTTAGGATCCCCACTTCTTCCCAGTATAACTCCGCTACCTCCACTGCTGCCTGTACACATGGATGTGTTTGTCATCCCATCGTCAGTGGCATCATCATTCAGTCTGAATATGCAAAAGAGAACATTTCTCGAAGAAAAGGTGTTCCGAAACGTGTGCCAAGCTCTGTGCTCCCCATGGTAATGATGAGTGGAAAAAAGTCAGCTTGTAAATGGGGAGGAGTGATATTGAACTTGAACAGGGGCGGCGGCGGGAGCAAATCCTGCAAGGGTGAGGTGTGGGAAGGGAGGGAAAGTTGCATGAAGAGTGGCGTCACACAGCCTCCATCCTGGAATGGACCTTGAAGTAGGGTCTGAGAAAATTAATATTAAGAAAAATATCTAAGGGCTAGAGAGATGGCTCAGTGGTCAAGAGCACTGGCCGCTCTTGCAGAAGACATAGGTTCCATTCCCAGAGCCCACATGGCAGCTAACAGCCATCCTTAACTCCAGTTCCAGGGGAACCCACAGCCTCTTCTGACCTCTGAGGGCATTGTACAGCACAGGTGCACTTCCATGCATGCAGGGGATACACTCATACACGTAAATAACAATAATAAAATATTTTTAAAAATGAAAAATATCTAAAGAACACCAACCTAGGCTTTCAAGATTTTTACTATATTCTATCCAGGATAACTTCTTGGAAGGGAAGTATTTTAGTTTGTTCTCATCTGAGCTCTACAAAGAACATTTGTTTCCTGCCCTTGCATCTTTGTAATAATGAAAACTTGGTAAAGAGCCCTGCCATTGGTCAGTACTTAAGAATGCTGGTTATCTGCTCAGAAATCATCCTCTCGGCCTCCTTGGAGAACACTAAGTGGGCACATAAGTATCATTTAATGTCTCGTCTTTGCCTATTTAGAGCTCAGTATTGATGAGATATCACAGTAGTCCCAGGGCCTCCTGAGATCAATGTTAGGGCACACAGTGGGTGAGACCAGAAGAGACCCAGCTGGCTCCTACAAGGAGGAAATCCAGAGAACTTAGGAAAGAACACTTTTGCTCTCCATTCCCCAGCTTATCTTCCGGGTGAGATAAGACAAGCTAGGAGTTCAATTCTCCTCTGAGAGTGGATGGATGGGGCTTTCGTTTTGTCTATCTGATCTTCACTGATAAGGCCATCTGCTCCCTGGCATTTGAGTGGCCTGTTAGTTTGTTTTGCTATATAGAGAGAACCACACAGCCATCACATTTCTCCTAATCCCTGCTGTCCCTTACTCTACTCCTTCCCCTGCACTTCTTTTCAGATAGAAGGCATCCTGTAAGCCACTGGGTAAACACGGCACTGCCTGCTGATCACAGGTAGTGAGAGACTGTCTGCACTGCCATTCACAGCCAGATTTTCTTCCCAGGTTCTTTTCCTTCCTGGAAACTTCTAGCCCCTCATCTCCAATACTTCTAAACCACCTCCCACCAAGGTCAGCTGATCTGTGAAAGTTAACTGCATAACAATCTCAACAAACAGTAAAAGGTATATTTGGGATGAAGCATGGCCAAGCGTGTTCTTTCCAGAGAACAGAACACTTCTAATCCTATCAAGGTTTGAATTGCGGTGTAAAGAATTCAACACTGAGTCATCATAAAATATGCTCTTGGATGAGTGGGATAGCTCAGCTGGGAAAGGCATTTGCTACTGAGCCTAAGGTCCCACTTGAAGGAGTGAACCGACTTTCACAGGTTAGCCTCTGTCCTCCATATGACGGCCATGGCACTCATACGTTATACTCATATGTGCACACACTATATAAATAAATATTTAAAAATAAGCTCTTACCTGAAGGAAGCACCAGCTGTCCTTAGGGAAGTCCGTGCGGGGAAGGGCGGCTCAGAAGCACTGGGGAACGAAGCAGTGCCAGGCATCTCCAAACAGCCGTGGCATCAGCAAGTGTCATGGTGGTCTCTCCTCCCAGTCTTTGCCCAGTCCTGATGTCAAGGGCAGGGCAAATCAGATCAGCCCTTATAGTATTTTTCTGGTGAAGTCCTTGGTTATAAAAAAGTGCTATGTGTCTCCTAGCCTTGCTTTCACTGCATAATACGATGAAAGTCTTGGGAGCCAGTTTTCCACTTTGAGCAAATTAGTGTCATCTTCCAAAGCAAATGTGCTTCTGACATCTGGCTGCTGAAAGGCTGAGGCAGCAATTCCTTCATGGAGCATAATAGGGTTTCAATCAGATCAGGCATCGTGAGTGCTTGTTACCATTCCATCTAGGATGCGAATTGCCACCACGAGCAAGTATTCGCTTGAAAGCATTTAATGGAAACTCTAGGATTAAAGTATCATTTTCAACTTTGTGTGACTTCATTCCAAAGAGGAGAGTATCGAATGAACTAGCCTTGTGTACGCGAAGCAGTCACCATGAAGAGGCAGGAACACAGGACTGATTGTGTTCATTGTTTTTCATTGAAAGACAGTGTGTCTATGTGATTGTACCTATATGAAGTATTCAAATCTCCAGCTAGTAAGAGGCACACACAGGTTCATTCTTTGTGTCTATGCATGGTTCCCAGCACACATCCCTGGAGGCTTAGGAAAACACAGAACTGATATTGCATGCTGTAGAGGTGTTTTCTTTTTCTGTGGGCGAGTGTTTTGCTGAGTACATTCAACATTGTGTTCACACAATAAGTGCAGTGTTTCTGGGGTGCAGATGGTTTGAAAACAGTAAATAGTAGTTTACAAAGTATCACCTTAGCTATAAGAGAGATTGTTCCCAATGACTCCTGTCAGCCTGCTGTGCAGGGTGACATACAAAAGAGATACCAGACCCTGGGTTTAAGCCCCAACACCAGAAAAGGGAAGGAAGGAAGGAAGGAAGAAGGAAGGAAGGAAGGAAGGAAGGAGAAGGGAAGGAGGAAGGAAGGAAGGAAGGGAGGGAGGGAGGGAGGGAGGGAGGGAGGGAGGGAGGGAGGGACGTACATGGAGAGATATAGACTAGAGCTGGACATGATGCTATATGTCAAGAATCCCAGGACTTGGGAGGCTGAGGCAAGAAGATCACAAGTTTGAGGCCACCTTGGGATTCATGCTGAGTTCAAGGCCAGCCTGGGCTACACAGTGAGACCCTGTCTCAAAGAAAACAAAAAGCAACTAACAACAGCAACCATAAAAAACTCTGTATAGGCTTAAACAACAGAAATTTATTTCTTATAGTTACAGAAGCTGGTTGTTACTAAAAACTTTGGGAAGCCCCATAGTGGGCATTATATGCTATTAGAGAAATTGGGATCCTTTCTTTAAATTCTTAGTCTTGTTAGGAAAAGAATTTTAAAATGGACCCAATAGGGGTCCATTTAAAAAATCCAAATAAAATTGAGGGCAATTTTATTAGTTTGAGAAAAACAACAGGGTGGGCAAGCTTTCACCTTGGCAGCTGCCAGGAGGAGGGAGATAAAGAAGAGAGAAAGCCATGCCTTCTGAGGTAGGCTGGCATCATGTTCAGCCATGGAGAGCAGCAAGCAGCTGCCAGGTGCAAGGGGACAGCTTCCGAGACAGAGTGAGAAAGACCAACATGCCGAGGAAACACCGTCAGGTGTTGGCCAGCACCCAAAAGAAAGAGAACAGAAGAAAAGGGGAAAGTCCTAAATCAGAAAAGTGGTCATACTTAGCAGGAACTGAAGTACAGTATCTCCATCTCTCTAGCACAGCAGCCTTCCTGAGGTATTCTCCTTGGGCCAGGTGACTGACAAACCTAGCTGGATAACTCTCTTTTTTTTTTTTATTTTTTTTTTTAATTTTATTTATTTTTTGAATGTGTATGAATGTACTGTCTGCATGTAGGTTTGTGCACCCGTGTCGTGCAGTGCCGCGGAGGTCAGAAGAGGGTCTCGGATTCCCCTGGAACTGGAGTTCTCCTGGAATTGGAGTTACAGACGGTTTTTAGCCGCCATGTGGGTGCTGGGGATCGAACCCGGGTCCTCTGCAAGAGCAGTCGGTGCCCTCAACCACTAGGCCATCTCTCCAGGATAACTCTTAAGGAAGGAGACAATGGTATGGAATGTTCTAGTCTTTGGAATAGATCGGAATGTCCTATATGTACCCAGGGACAGAGGTATCCCATTAGGGAGGGTCCTTCCCCAGTGCCTTCTAAATTGTCTGTAACGAGGTCAGGTTTCAACTCTGATAGTTCATGGAGGATGCCTGCTCCCGTCAATCTCACAGTGGAAAGAGAGAAAGCAGGCTTCCTGTGTTGCTTCCTATGAGGGTACTGACCCATCATGAGGGCCCACCCCCGTGAATTCACCTAGCCCAGATTACCCTTCCAAAGGTCCCATCTCTAAGAGCCACCACACTGGGGAAAGCCGTCAGTATGTGGATTTGAGAACACAGGTCACTCCATAGCAGAACACGAGAGGTACCTGTCCCCCTTTCCCACACCTCAGCATGCTGGGCAAGGCAGAGAGGGAAAACACGTGGCCTCCAGCAGCCCGAGCTGTCCCTGCCCTCACGAAGCTCAGTCCTCAAAACCCAGACATGTTTAAATAGCAATGGTTCTGTGAGCTATGAAGCAGCATGCATGTATAGGCCAAGGCAGGCTTCCCCAGGAAGTGGCCTGAGAGCTTGGGGCAGGGGGTGTGGGCAGACTAGGCAGCAGAAGCAGACACCCCAAAATGGGAGGAGATAGGGAGATGGCTCAGCACCACAGGACTCTTCTACCTGGCTCTCACGACATGTGCTTGTCTAGACTTCTTCCTGAGGATCCTTTTGACCCAGAAAGAGAGCTCTGGGACAGCAGAATGAAAGCACACATTTGCTCTTTGTGATGCAGGGTGGTTGGTGGTCAGGAGGGGAAGGCTAAGCAGACTGGAGGGTGCTGTGAGGAGTGGGCTTTTTGTCTCTCAGCCCTGCCTTCTGCAACTGGACTATACTCCACCTTGTTTGCAATTCATAAATGGAAAAAAAGAAAAACTTCTAGATAGGACATTTCATCAGCAATCTCAGAAAAGAGGAAATAAGTATAACAAAATGCAATTGAAATACATGAATGATCCTGAGCTGTGCTATGACTTGTTTGTGATAGATAACTGTTACCCAATGGGAGCTTTTTGCCCATCTACTTTGCTGTTTTAATCCACTCTTCCACCCCTTCTTCTGCTGAGTTTTAGATCAAACAGTCTTCTCTAAAGACATCTTTCAGTTTTCTCTGTCCTGTAAGCTCTCTGGGACATGGCTAACCACAAAGTAACTTGCTGTGGAAACAGATGACTGCATGTGGGGATGTCCTGTGTAACAATAGCTTAAGACACTGCCTACTTCTGTCTCCAAACCCACCCTATCTCAACATTTTCTTTCTTTTTCTTTCTTTTTTAACAAGTTTTATTGAATATGTTTTTAAATCAAATAATAACATTAAAACTATATACACAGCCAGGCATGGTGGTGCACACCTTTAATCCCAGCACTTGGGAGGCAGAGGCAGGTGGATCTCTGTGAGTTTAAGGCCAGCCTGGTCTACATAGTGAGTTCTAGGACAGCTGGGACTACGGGGAAACAACAACAACAAAAAAACCTACATCCACATAATTGTCATTTATGCTAATTATGACTTCTAAAGTTTCCTTAAACGTTATATTATCAAATATTGGGCTATTGTTCCTTAAAGAATTACAGAGGTAAGTTCTGAGGTCTTGTTCCTTAAAGAATTACAGAGGTAAGTTCTGAGGTCTTTGGTCACAGATAGATAGATGATAGATAGATAGATAGATAGATAGATAGATAGATAGATAGATAGATAGAAAAGAAAAGTCCATTCCTACAAAAACATCAGTGCTTCTGCTTATAATTCTGCTAGAGACACTGGGAGTGGTCTGACCCTGGCAGCAAGGTGGCCCTGAGCAGTGATTCTTAGTTGCAGCAAATAGAGTATCTCCCGGACATTACAGGACGAGTGAGTTCTGAAAGGCTACAGAGCTATGTGGTTGTTTCTATGCTGCCTTCCAAAGCAGAGCCCTCTCTGCTTCTCACCACAAGGGCCCTGGCCAGCTCCTCACCCACGGGTCCCCAACACAGCCTGCAGCATGCTGAGAGGATTCCCTTCCACACAGTGATGACATTCAGCTAAGCCACAGTTTCCTTGACCAAGGAGGAAACCCGTGTGGTTTGGGGTTGGGGGCGTGGAGGAGTAGATGCAGATTTTTCCCATTGCCCAGTGGCTCTAAATTGCAGCCTGTCTTTTCATTTTCCATTATGCTTCAAACACAGCTGTGCCAGAACTGGACGAATGGATTCCGTCTGGGAGGATGATCCCAGACAGCTATAAATTAGAGTTTGTGTTCAGAAATTCCAAAACCGTGGCCTCATGGTAGGGTGTCCCTCATGGTAGGGTGTCCCTGGGATTAATCACCTCCCCCACAGTCTGCTTGGTGGCTGCTGGTTTTGGCCCAGGGCCTCTGTCAATTCGCTTTGTCTTTGGAAACTCTGCCTTTGCATCTAGGCACCAGAGTGGAGGAAGCAGGGAAGCCCTTGAGGCTTTCGGGGCATGGGACAGAGCTTAACCAAGCGGCTCCCTCTTCCCTGCACAGTAACAGCCAAGACCCCAAAGCTGGCATCGTCCTGAGTTAAGCACAGCTCAAGAAGACCCCCTATTTTTCCGTATTAAACATAAAAGCTAGTACATTTTGCTTTTCAAAAGCTATGTTTTTAAGCTTAGAAGAGTAATACACACTTGCCATAGAGCCATTAGAAAACAAAGATGGAAAAAGTCACCTGTAATTCTACCCTTCAAAGATAAATACTGTTAATGTCTTGGTGTGATTTCATCCCATGTTTCCATGCCAGCCTGCCCTTTTTAAAAATGTGCAAGTCTTTCAAAAGGAGGTTGAGCCCAGCTCTTTTAGCTGCCCCTCATGTTACCCAATTAGTGCCCTCTCTGGGTGCTGGAAACAGTTAGTTTCCACATGGGAGCTGCCAACTGGTAGAACTCAGCCACCCACTCCTCCTCACTGAATGCAGGCCTGTGCAGTTTTTAAGCCAGCTACATGAGGTATTGGCCTTGGGAGATAGAAGGTAAAGAGGAGAGAAGCCTCAGGTAGCCCCAAAGGGTAATGCTGGGCCCCTTCTAAACACCCCATAAGAGAGAAGGAGGCTCCCTAGAAAGACCTCTGACCTAATCATGACTAGATTTTTCCTCATTAAACCTCTCCTCTGTACTTCCTCCTTGGCTTTTGCCACCAGCATCTTGTGCCCTCTCCTGCCTGTGGACAAGGGCAGACCCTCACTAGCTTGTCCAGTAAGAAGCTAGGAAGGCCCCATAGTAACAGGAAGGGCTGTCAGAGGCTGGATGCTTTTCTTACATCTCTGCTTCCCCCATTGTGCTTTGCTCTCATACGGTATCTGGTAAATATCTGTTGATTGATACAGTGAAATTTGAGAGTAGTGTTTGTGGAGAGAACACCTTGGTTAGAGCCTGTTGCCCCGTGGCTAAGACAGTCCTGAAATGGCAGACAGAGCTGCCAGCTCAGACATGGAACCCATAACAGCCTTCAACCAGAGGAAAGGAAGCCCTGATGAGTCCACCAGCCGCCGCCTGCCGGGCCCCTGCCTGAGCCAGCCACTCAGCCTCTCCATGAGCCACATAGCACAGACCATGCATTTTCAGAAAATTATTTTTTCCTCTCTCACTTTCCATGGAAACTCAAAATAGCAACAAAAAAAGGAAAATAAAAGGGAAAAACCTAAAACCTTCTGTAAAACCATCCCCAGGCAGGCCAGGGCGGGTGGCCACCATGTAAGACACAGGGAAAGAAGGTCAGTAGAAGCCTCTGAACAGTGCTCTAATTGGAAACTGCGTCACAAAGTGTGGGTGGGCTCCGAGACTGGCCTGGCCTGTTTGTTTTTCTAATTTAGAAAGCAGCTTCCCCCCAGGTTCTGGGGTTCATCTTGCTCTTAGTGACCCTGCCACCTGAGACCATTGTCACTAAGCTGTTGGCGAGGAGGTCCAGCGATGCCCGTCAAGACACAGGAAGGCAAGGGCAGATGCCTGCCAGGGGTATCATTGTTATGCCAGCAGGAACAGTGATTTTTGACACATACACACTTTCATTCCATGAATACTGAGGAACCATAGGACAGTTCCATGGCCCACCCTATCTGTGACTGGAATTAGAACAGCCCGGAGCTGATCAGTCAGTCACATCAGAGCCCCAAGGGGGCACATGCTCTTGTCCCTCTGAGCCTGCTCTCCTCCCCAGAAAGACATGAAAGGTGGTTGAGGTGACCTCTGTAGGGGTGACCCCTCCCAGGACCCTGTTCCCTGCAGCCTGCTCACCAACATAGGCACACACACACACATTCTTCTCTCCATAGTAAATTAACATTGTGCTGTTTATTTTCCAGCTGGCCGGGTCAGCTGTCATTGCATTTGGACTTTGGTTTCGGTTTGGAGGCACCATTAAGGATTTCTCTTCAGAAGACAAGTCCCCAGAGTATTTCTATGTGGGTGAGTGATCAGCCTCGGGGGGGGGGGGGGGGGGGGGGCCGAGCGACAGCAAGAGGGAGGAGCCACTGCCTGAGCCTTTATGACTGTGTGCTTCGTCTGGCATTTCATCTGGCTCCTCCTGGCCTTCCTCCGCTCCCCAGCATGGAAGAACCTAAGACTTATTTGCTTGTTAAAGATGTCTCAAGGATACACAACTGACATTTGTCTTAAGGAATTAGAAACCCCTTTGTCTCCTGAGTAAGTGAGTATGCCACACATCTGCTGTTCACTAGTCCTTCCAGAGTGGCCTGGAGGCCCTACTGAGTCAGGATTTTATTTTGTGATCTGATATTAACATGTATAAGGAAACAACTCAAGATGCTTCAAGGTTCGGAGGTGCTAATCCCAGTCTCTCCATGAGTAAGGACTGCAGAAGGAGAAGGGGAAGATCCCAGGGAGGGTACAGGAGGGTTGTCCTGGAGAAATGGCCTCAGTAGGAGGGGCAAGAGCCCCTGCCAACTTAGGAAGGAGGTGAGGAGGGGAAAATGGGATGGGACAAAGGCCGGTGAGCTAGCGCTTTTATTAGGGACTGGGTTTTGTCCCTCAAATACCGTACCCCTTTCCACTGGCCCTTTTCCATTCTCTAGATTTCAGCACTGTTATCAGTCAATGAAGTAACTGTTGTCAGAGTTAACCATAGCAGTCAATGCAGTAACTGTAGTCAGAGTTAACCATAGCAGTCAATGGAGTAACTGTAGTCAGAGTTAACCATAGCAGTCAATGGAGTAACTGTAGTCAGAGTTAACCATAGCAGTCAGTGGAGTAACTGTAGTCAGAGTTAACCATAGCAGTCAATGGAGTAACTGTAGTCAGAGTTAACCATAGCAGTCAATGGAGTAACTGTAGTCAGAGTTAACCATAGCAGTCAATGGAGTAACTGTAGTCAGAGTTAACCATAGCAGTCAATGGAGTAACTGTAGTCAGAGTTAACCATAGCAGTCAATGGAGTAACTGTAGTCAGAGTTAACCATAGCAGTCAATGGAGTAACTGTAGTCAGAGTTAACCATAGCAGTCAATGGAGTAACTGTAGTCAGAGTTAACCATAGCAGTCAATGGAGTAACTGTAGTCAGAGTTAACCATAGCAGTCAATGGAGTAACTGTAGTCAGAGTTAACCATAGCAGTCAATGGAGTAACTGTAGTCAGAGTTAACCATAGCAGTCAATGGAGTAACTGTTGTCAGTGTTAACCATAGCAGGCAATGGAGTAAGCTTGAGCTGTTTGTGGACCTGGGGGAAAGACTGGCTAGGACATTGGCTCTAGAACCAGGGAAAGGAAAGTCTCTTCCCAGGGGAGAGAAAGTTCACAGCAGGTTATTGGACAAGGAGGAGGAGGAGGAAGAGGAGGAGGAGGAGGAGGAGGAGGAGGAGGAGGGATGAAAGTGCAAGGGAGATGTTGT
Organism: Rhizomys pruinosus; assembly: GCA_009823505.1. Lineage (NCBI taxonomy): Eukaryota > Metazoa > Chordata > Mammalia > Rodentia > Spalacidae > Rhizomys > Rhizomys pruinosus. The sequence goes on from VZQC01007939.1 coordinate 464,448, forward strand.
AAATTACAAGTTTCTTTAAATTCCAGGCCAGACTCAGAGCCATGGACAGTCCATGAAGGGCAGGCTCACAGCTCGTCACCACCTCTTCCACAGGCCCTTTTCCCTCAGCATCCTCTTGTGAGATGAAAAGCCGTATCAGTTAAGATCCTTTACAGAAAAGCCGCAGAGCCAAGATGGTGGTGCATGCCTGCGATCCCACCACTGTGGAGGCAAAAGCCAGCCAGCCAGAGCTACATAACAAGGCAGAGAGAGAGGGAAAGGGGGGGGACTTAGAGGAGATGGCTAGGAATAAGGACATTCAATGAAATTTCAGGTGCAACACTTTGTAAAATATCCAACTATTTTAGATTCCAGTAAGAAAAATTGACAATTTAATTTTTACATGCCATAAAAGACGCATTCTAATTTAAGACAATATGTGCATTTTTTTTAACTCTGAATTGATGATATGCAGTAAGAGAAGTCTAGAGATCAGGAACTTCCAGAATGAGTTTTGAGCTCAAAACAGTCCTTAAGACCCAGTTCTTTCTTCTCTGTTCTGCCCTCCTCAGCACCTCCTCACATCTCTCCCTTCATGATTCAGAAATAGCTGTTGTGGTTCCAGAACTGTGTCCTCACACAGTGACAACCAAAGGGAAAAAAGGAAGTTTTACTTCACATGCCCTTTTTCAGAAATCTCCTAAAAGAAAATAATAATACTTTTTCTCTTGCACCCTACTGACCAGAAAAAAAATACTGTATTTTATATTTATGCCTAAGCCAGCCCTTGCCCAGAAGAGAAAGACTGTGTCTGGCTCTCAAATTCTTGGTCCTTAGTTTCCTTGTTGTGCCTGGTACTAAATTTCTATAAGAAGCCAGCTCCCCAGCTTTTGAATGCTGACTATGAGCATACTCACTGGCAGTCACTGTGGGCTGACAGAAGATGTGGCTGAGGAACCAAGGGTGGATAAACCCATATCCATGTCCCACAGCCCCCGAGTTGGGGAGAACTCGGGCTCTGCTTGGGAACTGCTGTTTCACTTCTTTAACTGTGGTAGGTAACCAAAGCCCATTCATTCTCAATCCACGGTGGCAGGCGTGAAGCTTATGCTAACACGTGGTTGTCTGCATGGTGGTTTGAGACAGGCACTAGGGTTAGGCTGGGGACTATACACATGGATCGATTGGAATTGAATTCCCATGTTCTACTGTAGTTAGGAGCCTAGAGCTGCTGGTAGCCATTTTATCATGGCAGGGAGGAGGCATGCCTAAGCATATTCCCAAAGGAGCCATGTTGGCACAGGCTAGATTCTGGGCACATCATTTAAGGGCCTGAGGTGAGTCTTGGATTTTTAGTCATGTGACTCACCAAATTCCTGTTATACTCATGTCCACTTGAGCAGGTTTCTGTGATTTGCCATTATGGAAAGAGTCCTGACAGACAAATCCATACAAATATGACATGAAAACTCATTCTTCATATCTCAAGCAGTTTGCGTCCTGCTTGAGCTTGTTTTAGAAAACAACCCAGGGGTGCTTGTGTTGAGCTGATTCTCCTTCCTGCTCAGCAGGAAGCTCTTAGATTGATAAACACCTAATCCTACTTTTTTTGTCACAGTAGTTAAATACCAACACAAGAGGTAGTTTATTTTCACCTGTGGAAGTTTGTTCAACTTTTTTGAATTAACAAATCACCGTGAGACATTTTTAGTTTGAACCCAAATCAGTATCTTTGAAATTTGCTCTCTGCATTGTTTTTGGAACAACACAGCCAATGCTAAGCTCCTCTGAGGGCAGCATTGTCTCTAGCCTCATGGGACACCCTCCCTTCTGCTGGGAGGAGGCACCTTACCTCACTGGTCTGATCTGGGGTTAGGGGATATTTGTTTGGTTTAGGTTTTTTGGCTTTTTGAGGCAGAGTGTCATATAAGCTGTGCTGGTCTAGAACTTACTATGTAGCTGAGGATGACCTTGAACTCCTGATTGTTCTGCTTCTACCTTTAAAGTGCTGAGATTACAGGTGCAGGCTACTACACCCAACTGATCACAGACGGGTGTGTGTGTGTGTGTGTGTGTGTGTGTGTGTGTGTTTCCAAAATAGGTTCCAGAACCACCATCTCATACTTCTCATCCCTTTGTTAAGGACTGTCCTAAACAGGTGTAGCACATCCCAGTGGTTCTTAAAGAAGTGAAGCTACAGCCAGGTACAGAGGTGCCTTCCTATAGTCCCAGCTACTTGGGAAGATGAGGAAGAGGAACATGGAGAAGGGAAGGAGAAATGGAAGATGAGGTTCTACCCAGCCTAAAGTGAGAAAAACCCTGGGAAGGCACATTGTAGTGTCCCTGCTTCTGGGTAGATGACAGATGATCTTTGTAGGAGGAACTGGCCTGCCTTTGCAGGGACACTCTCACTTCTAGTGCCCGTGGTTCCCTCTCCGTGGCAATGGACTTGCTCTCTGTGGTATACCTCTGTACCTGAGATCCGAGCCAGACTGGTAGCCAAGGCAGGAAAGCACAGCTATGGGAAATGAGGACAGGGAGAGTGGGTAGTCAGACAGACTGCCGCCCGCCTGCTGCCTCCCCTGGTGTCCCCCTGGGCCTAGGCCAAGGCCTGGAGGCTGAACCAGGGTCTCTGTGTCCCTTGGTTGCCAAGGTGAGGAGGAAGAGGCTGGCAATTGTAGGGCTGGCAGTGGGAAGGCTTGGGTTACTTGAGGTTTCCTAGACTTCTCCACTCCGATCTCTTTCAGGGGAATCTTGGGAAAAGTCCAGGCTTCTTCCAAATTCTAGCAACCTGCCCAGCTGATTTCCTGTGACAGTCCCTCCCTGCATTTTGGATGGGCAGATGTCACAGGGTCTTCCTTCTAGGAGCACAAGTGGGGAGCAGTCACCTCTGCCCCGTGGAGCTGAAGCCTGGGATGGAGGGCATGAGCTCATGTCTGTCAGCAGAGGATATGAGAAGGTTTCTCCATTGGGGGTTCCCACACAAACAGGAGCCACCTGGCTCCCCAGACTCACAGCCTGGCTGCAGCTGTCTGCCTCTGTCAAGTTCAGAGCTTGGCTGTGATTGTGGCTGGAAAGGAAAGTGCTCCGCCATTCAACATCCAGGGGCTGGCTTGCCTTCTTAAACACTCTGACTCACTCCCGTAATATTTTTTAACTTCTTGGTTTGCAATCATACCTGACACATGCTAGCTGGATAACAGAGAAGGATGGTAGATTACCATGTCTGGACAGTTTCTCCAAAGCATTTATACAAGAACTTAGAGTAGATAATCATTCCCATAGTGCAGATGGCAACCCTGAAAGGAGAAGAGGACTTAACTACCAACAGCCAATCTGGGCAGGCCTAGAGTTTGGAACCCAGCCCTGTCCTTTCAGAGGAAAAACTCAGGAATAAGCCATTTTAGACATATCAGAAACTTCTCTCAAGGAAAATTCTCCTACCACTTGGAAATGAGCAGGCTTTCAGCTAAGAAACCCACCATTCTTCTGAGATCTATTGATAATGTAGCATGGGAGTCCAGGGGGTGTGCCCTGGCTTGATCCCAGCTTTACCCCTTACTGACTGTACAGCCTTCATTTTCTGCATCACTGATTCTTCATCTGTGAACTCTGAACATGTGTAAGTTCAGTGCCAGCTGTGTGGTGAGCTGCAAGGACACACCAGCTCTTGCTGTTGATGTACTGGGGGTTAGTGAGGAAGAGCTGTCTACATGGGGGAGACAGGAAGAAGACGTACAGGATCAGTTTGGGTCCTGTTGAGTCACGTTAGAGACTAGTTGATAGCATCGACCTTCTAAGCCAACAGGTTCTTGAGATGATGTGTGTCAAGTGTCTAGTACAGACAACACCCAGAGCAGGCTAAGCCTTCAGGAAATGGTACTTCCTATCGGTGATGTTGAATGAGCTATGTGAAACACCTAGAACACTCATAACTAATGGATAGCTGCTGCTGCTATTTAAAGAACATCACATATAATATTCTAGACACATACATACAGCTAACCCATGGGTTTATATCTATTGGCTCTGCATCTACAAATTTAAACAACTGTATTGAATTTCAGCATTGTATTGAACATGTACAGATATTCTTGTCATTATTCTCTAAATACTAGATGAACAACTATAGAACATTTGTATTATGTTAGGTATTATGAGTAACCTAGAGATGATTTAAAGCATGCCAAGAGATGTGTGTGGGTTATGTCCAAATATGATGCTATTTCATATGAATGGCTTGTACATCCACTGACTCCGGTGTATGAGGGGGCCTGGGACCAATTCCCATGGATACTGAATGATGACTCTAATTATGTGCATTCAGAGAAAGCTGAGAAGGAGACCTTTGCTGCAGAAACAAAACAATTGTAGATGAAAAATGATCATTAGTAGGTTACATAAGACCATCTGCTGCCAAAATCACCGGAGTCAGAGAGCATGCCAATATATCCGTTCCCAGGAGGGGAAGCATTCCAGATGAGCTTATGCCAACAGACCTTTAATACATTCTTCTGTTATTTGCTAACCAAAATGATGATGTTCTTTTTACTAGAAGTATCTAAGATCTGAGAAAGGAGAGATGGAATTGTCAGGGAAGAAGGAGCCCTGGGAAAAGCTGCTGTTGATAGCTGCCACTAAGCACAACCACTCATTGATGATAAAAATGCAATTTCAAAGGGCCTTCCTTTTCCAAGTCAAGGAAAATAGGACTTAGAGAACATAAGGGATTTGTTAAGTAGGTCACATGCCTGTCCCATGTACTGGTGTTGGGGAGAGAATCCTCTACGAGTTTATTTATTCGTTCACATCCAGGAACTCTTTTGAAGGGACGACCATACAATAGATAAGGTGTCCTTGGAAGCCACAGTTAGCTTGGGATGTGTAATGTCTTGCAGCCAAATTTGGAACAGGATTCAGCAGACTGGAACCTGGGGCTTGTGGAGTTTCCTCCAGCCCCACGGCCAATCTAATTTGGGAGCAGGAACTATAGTAGCATCTTTTCATGCAGACAGAGGTCTGCTGGGGAGAGGCCTCAGGAACAGAAGCTGCTAGGATGCTTAGGCTGTTTGGCCATAAGCTCTGAAATTCTGACAGCCTAAGAGTAGAATATTGTTCAAGTGAGCACGTATTCTGGGAAAGATCATTGTTTCCAAAATGCAAGAATTATTGCTAGAGAGACCAAGTTGACAGTGTCTACTGGGGAGACATTCTGTCCTCAGTCTCTGGGCTCCTGCCTCCTTGACAGCACTCTCTTTTTCTGTTTCAGTCCTTGGGGGGTGAACGCCCTGCCCCCATTCCATTGGGCCCAGCCCTTTGGTACATGTTCAGAGCATGGAATCTCAGCATGTATTTCTAAGTACAGATGCTTAGAGGGCTGAGGTAGCCAGTCCAGAACTTTGAGTCTAGTTTCCTCCCTTTATCCAATGAATACTGACTGAGAATTCTGCCTTGTGCTGCCTATTCTAGGTAGGATGAAATAAGGTTTATAGACGAAATCTGCAGATAAACATGGGAACCTACAGAGGTACAAGTCACATAAGACCAGAACTGGTCAGAGCATAATGTGGGACAGATGAGCATTCAAAGGTACTGGACTCTCTGTGACTCCAACAGCATCTCCACACTCTACCAAGCAGTGGTTGTAGCAGTAGTGATTGGGAGAAACAGACAGTACGGTTAGGTTGGCCTGCCCCTGAGGCATTCTGGGATAGAGCTGAATAGGATGTTGCTGCCCCTGCCTCTTATTCAGCCTGCTTCATGAGGAGTGTAGGGTAGAAACTGGAGTTCTAGGTCTGCTCCATTTTGCCTCTGAGTTCCTGTAAAACAGTAGAGATGGTCTTTTCACCTAACCAGGTTGCTTTGAGGAACCAAGGAGATGAAGGAAATGAAAGAGTTTAAGAAGTAGAGAGATTAAAAACAATTAGGTGTTCAGGCAGTGGAGCCAACAATAGTATTTTTAATATGGCATCAGTTCTCCTGTAACCACATCCACTCCCCATGAAATGATCCTCTTAGAGAAAAGGGAACAGGAGGAAGTGATAGGGCTGGAACAGCAGGAAATGTGTGGGTCCCTCAGACTGCAAAGCCAACCTCTCCTTTTCCCCCAAAAGAACCCCAGGCTGGGTGGTACAGGAAGCAGGGCAGCTAGCCTGTGGCCCCATCTAGGTCCGTTTGCAGATAGACCTGCCCACAAACCACTGTGAGCAACCCAGAGGAGCCCCAGGAAGTGCCTGAATGCCAGGCTCAGAGGTTCCCCATAGGGGTGGGACCCCAGTCCCCACTTCCAGTGAATAGGAATGGTTTCCAGGTGACTCATCTGACTAAAATGCAAAAGAGAAAATAGAGGCTATCAGCCTGACTCCCAGTGATTCAAGTGCCAGCCTTAGCATTGTGTTCCCTCTTATCTCCAATCAGAGAAGGAAGTCAGGAAGGTTTGGCCCAGGTTTCCCAAAAACTTTTGGATCTGGACTTCAGGGTAAAGTCTCCACCCAAAGTAAGGCTGCAGCTGTTGCTAGACTTGCAAGATGGCTCCATGGAAGACAGTTCTGTGAACTTGGGCCATCACTTGACCTTCTGGGACCCAGTTCCTCTAAAAGTGGAAGTACTAGCATGACTGCACAAAGCCTGCATAAAACCTGCACAGGGCACTTTGCAACAGAGCTTGGCAAAACAAGCCTAGCATGCATGGAGCTAATGTATTCAGATGTCAGGGGGACAGGTCGCTCTGTTGGTTAGGGCAGAGTGCTAATAATAATATAGCGGAGTGTTGTACCTTATCTCCTGCCATCATTGGCCGTTTGCTTGTAACATTCTGTGTGTACAGAATCTACCGTGTTGCTCTCTAAAGAAGAAAATGCACATGAAACTAACCCATGCCTTATTGCTGTGCCCTCGGCACATGTCCTTAGTCCTAAGCCCCACTCCGTTCCACCTTCTCCTCTGTAACGTGCCAGCTACTCTTTCCTTCCAAACACTTGGCTCAGGCCTCTCTCAGTAATGGAGATGGCTATTAACTCCAGAGGACAAGAGTCCCGGGGGCTCAGGAGAAGGCTGGGTTTGTGTCCCAGCTCTGCTCCTCCTCACCCCTGAACTCAAGGTTAAGGGCCTTGTGGAGTGGACAGTGCTCCTCGGCACAGAGGTGTAAACATCTGAGATGCAGGGCTGGAACTTTAGGGGGCACGTGGTGACCATCATTGCAATGCTGAGGGATGTGCAGAGCTGTTTCTGCCTCTCCCTGGCTGTGTGCCCTCCCACAGGTTGCCTGGCTTCCTTCAGGTTCGGTTTCCTAATGTATTCATTACTGATAATAGTAGCCCCGCCTTACAGGATGACTGGGCAGGCTGAGTGAGCCCATGTGCATGAAGTAACTGACCAGCATTCGGCAAGTGTCACCATTATATTGTTAACAGCAGAATGTTCTACAGTGCCCAGATGTGTGGGTGGCAGGGCTGTTGTCTCCTGGCCTGTGCTTGTTTGGACTCTGAATGGTCTCCCTGCCTTTCGTCCGCAGGGCTCTATGTGCTGGTTGGAGCTGGGGCCCTGATGATGGCCGTGGGGTTCTTCGGATGCTGTGGAGCCATGCGAGAGTCACAGTGTGTACTCGGATCAGTAAGTGGGGCTTCAGGGGTGGGCATGGGAGGTGTGCTTACTACCCTACAGGAAGTCAGTTAGGAGGCCTAGTTCATAATAATAGCTCCTCTAGGCTTCGAAGCCTTGGCACTAGGCCTCTCTCCCTGATCTCTGGTTTCTCCATATCCTGCATGGGAATAATATTATCTTTGTCTCTGCCCCATATGGAAAATATGAAAACAATGAAGTCATCCATGTAAAGATATTTGGAGAGGAAAAGTGCCTTGTAATTGTACGGGGTGATTGTGATTGTTCTTTAAAAAATATTATTTTGAGCTGGAGAGATGTCTCAGTGGTTAAGAGTACTGACTGTTCTTGCGGAGGACCTGGGTTTGATTCCCAGCACCCACATGATGGCTAACAACTATCTGTAACTCCAGTTCCAGGGGATCTGATGTCTTCTTCTGAACTCTGTGTGGATTACATGACACAGGTGCACTTACACACATGCAGGCAATACACTCACACACATAAAATAAAAATAATAAATAAAATAATCAAAAACAATATTACATTGTGGCGGAAGCAACTAAAAGATTCCCTTAGCCAGGAAAGTGCTATTATCCACAAAGAACACGTTTCTGGTCAAGATCAATACCAACCAAACTTCCCCTCTGGTGGTTTTTGTTTATTTGTTTGTTTTTTGTTTTTTTTTAACAAATCTAGACCCCTGTCCCCCCCATCCCCCCACCCCACCAGAGCTCATGCATTCTGCCAAACATGCTTTTCATCTCTTTCTCAGTCTTTCTCAATATTCTCCATGAGGAAGTTGACTGTTTTGAGCAGAAGTTCACTGTTTCAGTCAGTTCTTTGATGCAGTCCTTTCTGTTGTCGTTGTTGTTTCCAATATGCATTACATGGGTTATTTTAACCAGCAGCCTCTGTTTAAAAAAAATTCAAATAGTTTCTGTTTCCTGCTATCCAGCCAGTGCTATGAAGCCTAAGGGAGAAGATGGGCAGAAGAGAGTTTTGTATTTCTCCATGGGAGAATACAAATACAGGGAGCCTGAAGTGAGTTCTGAGATGGCCATCCATCCCCATGGACCATGGTTTTTCATCTCTGGTTGCTGCCTTTGGTCTGGGACTGTGTGACTGTCACTTGGTTCTTCACCCAGACAGTCTTTTACTCCATGAAAGCTGAACACCTCTGTCTTATTTCTCACAGAGCTGAGTTTGATCAGAGCAAAGCTAAGACCTGGACAGAAGTCTGTCCAGAAGGAGACCATACACACACACACACACACACACTCACATACACATACACTCATACACACACACAGACACATTCTCAGACCTCCATGCCACACCCTTTCCCAAGCCCAGGGCCCACTGGAAACTCTCTATCTCTTACCCTATTTCTCTGTAGACTTCTTTGGTGAGCAAGTATTTACTGATCATGTCAGTGCCATGCACTGTGGGAGTAAATATGACCATCTAAAATTCTTTTATTCCTTTACTCGTTTATCGTTTCTTCCCTAGAAGATTTATGATAGCAGAAACATTGAACCCTTGCTCACTATTGGATAACCAACCCAAAGGACAGTGCCTGGCACAAAATAGATGCTAAATAAACAATTGTTAAATGAAAGAACAGACAGAGTACGTCAGCTGTTGCTGAAGAAGACAAAGGGAGCAAAGGCTTCCTACTGATCCAACTCAGAACTTGCCTAGTGCCAATGGAACTAGATTCAAAGAGGCAAAATTAATTGAAAAGGTTTAAATGAATGAAACTAGTAATTTTGTCTCTACAGTTTTTTACCTGCCTACTGGTGATATTTGCTGCTGAAGTAACCACCGGAGTATTTGCTTTTATAGGCAAAGACGTAGTAAGTAGAAATTTTTTTACTTGTGGTAGTCTTTATATAAAATACCTCTCTTGAAACTGTTATTAAGAAACAAAATCACCCTCCAAATTATAGTTTTAAGTAGAACTTTTTTAACCTAGTAGTGTACAGAACCAAGTATGTGTGTGTATGAGTGGTGATGAATAGCTTCTATTGGATTTATGAACTGCTCTGTGATTTTTTGGAATAATCTCTACTTTCAAATGATCCCTCGTTTGAAATAAGGCAGGCATAAGAACACGGGATCCGGGACACTTTCTCATCCCTCTGACTTTTGCTTTTCCTGAAGCCTGGACAGGAGCCACATTGACCTGAAAAGTTAAACTTGACCTACTGCATGCAAGTGGCAATGCTTAGTGTCCAGAAAGGTCATTAGGACACCCCACAGGGGACATTGCCTTTTAGAAGAGTAAGCACACTGTGAGATAAGAGAAGAATGAAAAGGAAAACAAGGAAGAGCGGGACTTTAAGAGGACTGTATTTCCAGTTCATTCATGTGCTGTCAGTACCGTGTTTACGATCAGAATAAACATGAAAAATGAGTAATTGTCAATCCTCTGAAATTATTCTACTATTCTCTGGTTGTATTCATAGGTTAACATCAGTTTCATTCATTATAGAAATGAAACTTAGGCCTTTGAGATGTCTGTGGATTTGGAGGCCATATGACTTTATACTAGAAAAAATATTCTTCAAGCTCTATGTGATATTTGAATACAAGAAAGCCTTCCTTGGCAGAGAGCACCTTGAGTCTTTTTAGCTGGCAGGATACCAAGTTTTTATAGATTCTATCCCAGCAGCTCACAGGGAGCTCCTGGATGAGGCCCAGGAATTGGGGTCCAGTTGATAATGAAGCCTGTCAGTTTAGAAATAGCCACTCTAAGAAATTGGTCTAATCTAGGAAAATTATTCTTGGGCAGTTTATCCTTCTAGCCTTAAAAGTGTTAGGAACTCTAGACTCTGTGATCCACTCATGTGCCTAATCATCTGAAAATGCAGATGAGTGTGCGGGAAAGCAGTATCCTTGAAAGACATGAAGAGGGGATTTTCCTTGATACAAAGAAAACATTTGAAACTTCCCATTTACTGTGCCTTCTGTCTTCCTGGTATTTTCTTCAGGCTATACGACATGTTCAGACCATGTATGAAGAGGCGTACAATGATTATCTTAAAGACAGGGGACAAGGAAATGGGACTCTTGTCACCTTCCACTCAGCAGTGAGTAACTCTACTTCTTCCCCAACATCACATCTTCCAAGGATCATGTGGGAGCCACATTCTCGCTAATCCCCTAAATTAAAATAGGAAGGAATCGAGTAAAGGCAGCAGCAGCCTCTCATTGGCTCTGATGAGAGCAAGCCGTTAGTTTGTGCTCTGTGTAGAGCCCTCATGTAGAATGAAGCCTACCACAAAAGATACCAAAGAACATGACAAACAACACTGAGAAAACCACCCAAATGCATGTCAGTTCCTCTCAGCAGTGACGCTGTGGTGTCCCAGAAGCAAGCATGTTGGCCTTCGAGCCAGAAAAGCTCATTCCTAGCTGCAGCCCTGCCTCCCAGCAGTGTGACTTTGAGCAAATTAGTTGGCCTCTGCTATACCCACTCATTTATAAAGTGAAGTGTTGTAGGAAATAGCTATATTCTTTTCTGGAGTGTTCCATGGGAATGTGCTGTCAGTGGAGGGCTTAGAGCTACATACAGTTCATCAAGGAGGCTTACACAGCCAGGCCAGAGTTTCTCTGTGACTTGGAGAAGCAGCTATGAACTCATGAGCTAGGTGTTTCTGTGTACCTGGTTCTTTATGATAAGAGTCTTGGAAGTTTCTGGAGACACCAATCAGCACACAGATTCCTTTGTGTTAAGCTGCCAGCCCTGAGGCCGGGTACCTTTTTGGCAGCCAGTCCTCCTGCCTGTTTTTCTGGCCCTGGGGTTTTCTGTGACTACTTCTCCTTTCCTCAGATAGTCTGCATTTAATGAGCTCTTCCCACAGCTCCTAAACCTTTCGTTCCTCAGCAGGGTTTTCAGACTTTCAGTCTGAAGGAAGGCGTTTGAGTCCCCATTCCTGTCTCTAAAGCAGCACTTTATGTAGACACTGTCAATTAGCCTTGTTTGGGTTGCCTTGAGTCACTTCCTATCATAAAACTTGGGCAGCTTTAGAGAAGTCATGTTCTTGGTTTGCTAGCACGATTCTGCATTCTCCCTTCACTTTCTAGAAATAGCAGTTTGGGCCTCAGAGCTGCGTTACTACTGCCTTGGCACTGCTGGTTAGCTGTGATGCCCAACTTGGAGCCACTGCTTCTGTCTTCCATGCCCTAATGTCTCTTCTCACTCTGTAGTTTCAGTGCTGTGGAAAAGAAAGCTCTGAACAGGTCCAACCCACATGCCCAAAGGAGCTTCTAGGCCACAAGGTAAGCTGCTTCTCCTAGGGATCACCCCCCCATTCAGGGGTCACCCCAAAGCCAGCATGAGATGGTTTTACTGTTTATATTTAGGTGGAGGGAGACAGGGAGGCTCAAGTCCTACCTTCCCAGGACTCTAGGGGACTGTCCACAGTGGATCCTGGGCCCCAGTCCATGCCATGTGAAATAAACAGCAGTGCTAAGTCACAGTCTCCTCACACCCCAGGGAATGCTGGGAAGCTCATCTGCCTGTAATGATGCCACGCACTATGGTATTAATTGAGCTCGCCAAGGCCAGAGGTTTCTGTGCCCCTACTTTCCAGGAGAATCATAGCACAGATAAGTTTAAATGCTGTGTCAGATACTCTGCCAGCATAAGAGAAAAAAAAAAAAAAAACCATGGTCCTTGCCCTCTCTAGCCTCACTGTTACTAAAATTCCTTCCGGGGCAGGAATGTAAGCAACATCCACCAACTCCTCCGTTGTTCTCATCCCCTTGACCCCAACAACAAACCAAGGTAGGATTCATCCAAAATGCACTCTGGGAAACCAGGGACTTTACTGGGCTTGCTAACAGAGCAACAGTAAAGTTTAGCTACAGGAGTATGGGCACTCCTCACTAAGGCTGCACTGGGAAGTCTTCACCTGAGTATGGACAACATCTGCAGAAAATGGTGAGAGACTCCCCTAGTTTTCTCCAGCCTATACGCCCCAGCCCCTCCCCCAGGCCACTTGTATTTAGAGCCGAATTACTTATCATGGGTTTGTCTCGACTATGGCTGGACTCTTAGGCAAGGATCCCCTAACCCTCCGGACCCTCCCTTCCACACAGGGTCATAAACAGTCAACAAACCTAGCTATGATAGTCTTGGAAAAGTGGGAACAGCACGGGACTGGAGAGGCGACTCAGTGGTTAAGAACTCTGCTCTTGCAGAGGACCTAGTTTTTATTCCCAGCACCCACATGGTGGTTAACAACCATCCTAAATCCAGTTCCAAGGATCCAACACCCTCTTCTGACTTCTGCAGGCATTGCATGACACAAGGGCACTTCCATACATGCAGGCAATATACTCATGCAAATGAAATAAAAATAATAAATAAAATACTTTTTTAAAAAAGTGGGAAGAGCTGAACTCAGGAGGTTGGTGTGTGGTGTCTGTTGGAGGACAGTTCTATACAACATTCATAGACTAGTCAGTGGCTATAGTCCTCGGCAAGAAGTCTGTGCAGAGCACCAGAGCACCGTGAAGAAACAGCAGACTTAGAAAACCTCCATATGTAAGGATATCAGTTTTGACAGAGGGAGATCTTTCAGGAGAAAGCAGCAGGAAGAGGGATATGTTACTGAAACAGTCCAGAGCTTTAGAGAGCAGGTTGCACAGTGGGGATGCTCATGACCCTTTGGGGAGAAGAAGGCATGATTTACAGCTGTGGGTTTGACGAAACCATTGCTTTCAGCAGATAATGATACAGAATCACTTTTGCATTGTAAAAAAAAGTCCTCAGGCCCGCTGTGCATGGAGGGTAGACTGGGAAATTGGAGACTCTTGGAGGGATTCCATTTGAGTAGTATCTGTGTCACCTGGTTGGTAAGAGAGGACAAGGTACTGAATGAAGCAAGTCCCACACAGGAGGGAGGAGAGAGATGCTTAGGAGGCAGAATCCACAGGGGGGGGTGAATTGGAGGAGGCTAAGGTTCCCAGATTCCTGCCTGGGTGACTGGGGAGACGGAAGTGCTGCACACTGAGAGCTGAATACAGTGGAAGGAAACGAACCTGGAGGCAGGTGAAGAAGCAGACTTCAGGGTCTGAGGACGACACTGGGGTGGAAATCAGCACATTGGCAGCAGCTGACACCATAGGAATGAATGAGAACGTCTAGGGAAAAAGAGTAAAGAACGAGACATCGCCACTGAACGGCTAAGGTGAGGACAAGCAGCTGCAGCAAGAGACTGTGAAGGGGCATCAGAGTCAGGGGTCCGCACTGGTGTCTGAGCAGCCCAGGGAGGACATGGTTTACTCACAGTTGGGTAGGAAGAGAATGAATAAATGGAGACTGAACAGCCTTTGTTGGAGTTGATGCTTAGAAACTTCAGTGAGGTGGATTCAGAAAGCACAGTACAACATGGGAAAGGGGAAAATATGAGAACATGGAAGTGATATTGATTCTTTTCTTTAATTTTTTTAATTTTTAAAATTTATTTATTTTATGTGTATGAGTGTACTGTCTGCATGTAAGTACATGCAATGCTGTGTCATGCAGTGTTGCAGAGATCAGAAGAGGGCATTGGATTCCCCTGGAACTGGAGTTAAAGACGGTTCTCAGCCACCATGTGGGTGCTGGGAATCCAACCTGGGTCCTCTGCAAGAGCGGTCGGTGCTCTTAACCACTGAGCCATCTCTCCAGCCCCCAATATTGATTCTTTTAGGCATTTGTCAGCAAAGGGATGAGAAGTAAGCTTCAGCTTGTCATGAATTGCCATTGAATACATCTGACTGGAAACACCTGCACAGGAGTTGTCATTAGCACGTGGACTCACTAAAGGCCACACACAGCAGACTCACCTAGGACCCAGGGGAGGCTGTGATTGTCAGAATTAATCTTAGCAGAGATTAATCTGAGCCGAGGGGACAGGAGAAAGGCATGGAGGCAACCTGAGAAAGCAGTAGTATTCAGGAAATCCAGCCTTGAGGAGAAGCAGAAAACCCAGGATGCTCATGAGAGGTGAATTATTCAAAGAGGAAAAGCCATCTTCAAGGGCTGTTGCGTTCTTTTTTCCTGGGGAGTCTATCTGTCCACCCCACCACAGACCAAGCGCCATTCTACCAAGTTAAGCTTGGTGACCCAAAGAGTTACTGGGGTTACTTACAGGAGTATGATTAAGGGGTACAGGTGACCTGGACAGAAGGTTGTCACAACCCAGCATAAATTGTCACTGAGGAAACTGCATTACTAGAGTCCCCTGTGCAACATGCTGGCAGCTAAGCCACAGAGGAGTCTATACCACAGAGGAGTCTACACCACAGAGGAGTCTCCTCTCCCTCAGCAATTGTTTGCTGGTTGAAACTTGGGGAAGGGCCTTCAGTGTCTTGTAAGTTTCTGAGCTTCTTGAGCCTTGTAAGTCTCCCATGAGTTCTTGAGCCTGGTGAGCCTCTTTCCTCTCTCCAGGAGGGACTGTTTGAATCTGGAGGAAGGTCTTGGGCACTCTTGTGAAGCCAGAAGTCCAGGCTTCACACTGCCAAATTAAGGAGTGACAAAGTGGATAGGATTTGCATTTTATCGAGCTTGCTGTGATGATAAAGTGGACAGTGGATCACCCAGACTTGAGGTGACCAGGTGAGATTTCTCTGCTCCTCGCTAATTGAGACCAGTTGGATGGAGCAGGAGGAATGGAGAGGATGTGTGTCATTCATGGAATTAAGGACTTGAGGAGAAGGAGCCAATTACAGAGAAAAGAAAAAGTTCAGTGAGTCTTAAGATTTATTTTTAATTATGTGTATGAGAAGGTATGTGTACATGGGCGCAGATGCCTGTGGAGGCCACATGTGTTAGGTCCCTCAAGCCAGGGTTATAGACATTTGTGAGCTTCCTGGTGTGGGTGGGCATTGGGAAATGAACTCTGGCCCTCTACAGGAGCAATAAGCACTTTTAACCACTGAGCCATCTTTCCAGCCCCCAGTTCTGTGTCTCTAACATTGTGATTTGGAAAATCTGGTGTGTGGCTTAGGAGAGATATTGGAGTGTCGATGGCTTAGGGGTTCTGAATTTCACTCTAGATTTTGAAGAAATGTTTCTTATAAATGGGATAGAACCCTAGGGAACAGTACTGTTTAAGTTCCAGCAACCATGGAGTAGTCAGAGCAGCGCTGGGAGGGAGTGGCCAGACACAGGGCAATGAGTGCTGCTGAGGAGGCTGGCACAGTGTTTACCCACTCTACCTATGCCAAGCACACAGGGCAGAGCTGCTGAGGAGGCTGGCACAGTGTTTACCCACTCTACCTATGCCAAGCACACAGGGCAGAGCTGCTGAGGAGGCTGGCACAGTGTTTACCGACTCTACCTGTGCCAAGCACTGGGGATGTAAAGATGGCTGAGAAAAGATTCCTGCAGGGAACACGCTGTCTGATAGAAGTCAGCACTGGAACTGACACAGGGCAGAGTCTGTGTGGTACCCTGAGAGTATGGGGAAGGCACCTAGGAGAAACCAGAGGTAGGGTGACCTGGGGAATGCTTAACTCCAGGTGATGCCTCAGCTACGTCTTCTGCAATGAGATAATTCTATAGTTTAAGCCAAGAACATGAAAAGAGA
The DNA here is from genome assembly GCA_009823505.1 of Rhizomys pruinosus. NCBI lineage: Eukaryota > Metazoa > Chordata > Mammalia > Rodentia > Spalacidae > Rhizomys > Rhizomys pruinosus. Next base: position 480,614 of record VZQC01007939.1, read on the forward strand.
GTTCATAAAAGATCAAGTCCAAATTGCTATTAAACACATAAAAGTCAAGCGATTAGAAGCCATCTTAAAATTAATAGAATGTTTAAATGAAGAGATGCCATTGTTTTACTGATGAAATTAGCCAAGCTTTTTTTCCCCTTTCTTACTAATAACATGGATTAGTTGAGAATGATGTGAAATTAACAAAATTGGTACAATAGTCTCAGAGATTAGTATAATTATGTAACCTTACAGTGTTATATACATTCATGTTCGTTGATCTAAGAGTTCTACTTCTGAGAAATTATTCTAAGGAAAAGGAATTATAAAGTGTAGTCAGGAGCTGGGGAGCTACCTCATCCCAGAAAGTGCTTGCCGTGCACTCGTAAGGACTGAGTGTGATCCTCAGTACCCACATAAATAGCTAGATGTGCTGGTGCATGCCTGTAATGCCAGGGCTGTGGAGGCAGACAGGTGAAGCCTGGGACTTTCTGGCCTGTGAGCCCCAGGTTCCAGTGAGAGACTCTGTCTCAAAAAGACAGGATCAACAGCTCCCAAGGGATGACACCTGCAGTTGACCTCTAGCCTACACACATGCATGCACACACAAAAAGAAATAGAAATTTTCATGCAGTAGTATTCACTGCAGTGTTATTTATAAGAACCAAATGTTGATTTCTTAATATTCTGACAGTAGAGGATTGTTTAAATAAATTATGATGCCTTTGCATGATGGTATATTTTATGGCCACTAAGAATTACATTTTCACTGGGTGTGGTGGCATACACCTTTAATCCCAGCACCCAGGAGGCAGATGTTGGCAGATCTCTGGGAGTTCAAGGCCAGCCTGGTCTACAAAGTGAGTTCCAGAACAGCTGGAGCTTCAGGGAGTCCCTGGCTCAAAAAGACAAAAAAAAAAATTACATTTTCAAAAACTGTTAGTGAAATAAGATATTTTTCTAGTTTCTTCATGCTAAGTTTCAGAGTTTCAAAAGCACACAGATTAATACAAAAGTGAAAAGAGGGTGTGGGTATGGTTTTATGTGTAAGAATCAGCAACAGTGTTAGTAATTATTTTAGTGGGAGGACAGATGTTTCTTATTTTCTTTTTATTAACATCTTTTTTCCACATTTTAATAACCATCTATTCCTTTGTGACTAAGGAAAGCCAATACCTGTTTTGTAGTTTGTTTTTCCACAAAAAGAAGCTCTAAATGGAAAGAGCAATGACTGGTGGAGCTACAGGAAGACAGTAGTGTGAGCGTTGTTTGTTTTAGATTGAAAATGTTGAACATGGTGTCACTTGGTGAGTGGAAATGTCAGTGGAGAAAGAGAGGGTGAAGGTAAGGAAGGAAAGGGGGCAACTGGCAGGCTTCCTGCAGAGGCAGAGAGGATGAGACCCAGAGAGAATGGACTAGATTTCCATGGAGCAGGACATCTTTGAGGTTCTGAAGAAAGGAGGAGAAGCCACAGGGATGCTTGTCCCCTTGCAGCTCACTGCCTGCAACAGTGCCTGGCACCAAGGAAGGGAGCCTCTCTGAGTACAGGCGAAGGAAGGTACGCTAGAAGTGCTGCAGGCTGACTCCTGTTATCACCTGTATGTCAGGGAGGTGCTGTCTACAGCGGTGTTCCTGACTTGCACCAGAATGTCTTGTAATTCTTCTGTGAGTCTGCAGCCTCTTCTAAGGGGACTTCCTAAGAGCAGAAAAAACTTTAATTGGTCAACATCCACCAACCCATTTCAGTGGCTGACACAAGGTGGTTTCTGAAGAAATGTTTGATGGATCAGTACTTATAAAAGGAGACACACATATGGTCAGGGTTTCATGTAACTTACATGGAATATCAGGGGGAGATGGAGATGTGAATAGCCTGAGGGTGCAGTTGAGTCAAGAGCATGCCTCTACTTAGGAAAACTCCAAACAGAAGCTTCCAATACTGGAAAGCTAACAGCAGTTATAGATGATCTTCTCTGCCCCTTGCATGATTTTACCACGGACCAATATGATCAAGGTAGTTCTTCAGGTGAGGTTCCCTCTTCTCAGGAGACTCTAGGTTGTATCAGAAACTAACCAGTACAACAGGGTTCTTAGGAGGCTCGGAAAGGGACTCCCAGCCCAGCCACACAGGAGACACCAGACCCGGCTTTCCTAAGTTACAGCTTTCTTTTCTTCAATTTAAACCTATACTGACGTTTTAGTTTCTTGATAGGTAATGCCTGATTTGCATAGTAAATTAGACCAAGTGTAGAGAATGTATTTTAAACTGTAAATGACAAAATGAAGATAGGGGGCTTATTATTGGGGGAATATTTTATCTTTCTTTGCTGAACATAAGAGACCACAAATGTTGAAATGCTGAGATCTCATAGAGTAGCTTCATCGAGCCAGATTGCAGAGCTCTGAAGCAGACCACAGCCCAAATAGGAAAAGCTCTCCAAAAGAGGAGGATCGTGTTTTCCCAAACTACATTTTTGCTTTCCCATTGTCAGGATGATGCTACCCAAGAGGAATGGTTTACAGATGAGCAGAAGCTGGCGTGGAATGGGTCTGGGGATGATTCACACAGTCTGTCTTTATTGCTGCCTTTTTCTTTTCTGAACAGAATTGCATTGACAAAATCGAAACCTTAATTAATGTTAAGCTTCGGCTCATCGGAATTGTTGGTATTGGAATTGCAGGTCTCACGGTAAGAAAGTTCTAGAACTTAAATCTCTTTTGCCCTCTAAGCAACGTCTTATTTCTCTTAGAGATGGCAATATCTTTTTTAAGTGTATATGAGTGTTTGCCCACATGTATCCCTGCCCATGCTAGAAGAGGGCATCAGATCACCCAGAACTGGGGTTGTTAGCCACCAGGTGGGTGCTGGGAATTGAATCCAGGTCTTCTGCAAGAGCAGCCAGTACTCTTAACTGCCAAGCCATCTCTCCAGCCCTAGATGAATTCTCATAAAGGGTAAAGGCATTGATTCATGGAACATCTTCTAGAATAAAGCTAATTAAATACATCAGTGATAGTCCTATAAAATATGATGCAAGTTTCGTTATCAACCTAATTATGACCTTGATTTTATTGTAAAAAAAACTTCCTATATTAAGCCCACAAATCATAACCTAGGTAAGTGATTTCAAATTCACAAAAATAACATAATAGCAAATTAAGGTTAATCTCTCATCTTTGCATTTGAAGAGGCAACATAGGGAAAGCTCTGGCCTCCCATGAACTAGATTCACCTCCTGGCTCCATTAGTTACTTACGAGCTCTGCAATTGAAGGGAAATTTCTTAATTTCTCTAGGCTTCAATTTCTTCTTTTGTAGAATGTGAATTTTTAGCATACCACCCTCCAAGATTATTGTAAAGATCAAGTGTAATGCTACATACAACCTCTTATTACCAATTAATTTATATAAAATCTCTGGAATGTTTTAACATTCAGTGATTATCAGCTTTCTATACATTTGATTCTGGGGAAATTCAGAATCTAGGCAAAGAATGCCATATGAAGCAGAGTAAGCATTCTGTATCCACCATCTGTAGGTGGCTCAGTCCTTTATAAGAGTGTGTGAGAAAGGAGGGGGCAGACATGGTGCTCAATTGTTAGAGTTCTTACTTAGCATGTTCAAAGCCCTGGATTCAATCCTCAGCACCACAGACACTGGGCCTGCCTGCATACATCTGAGGGAGATAGAGGTGGGAGTCAGAAGTTCAAGGTCATCCTCTACTTCTTAATAAGTTTAGGCCAGTTTGGGCTACATGAGTCCCTGTCTCAGAAAAGAAATCCAGATGGGAAGAACTGGTAGCCCTGGACAGGTCAGGGTAAAACTGGAGGGGCTGTCAAGTCTATGTAACTGAAAGTTTTGAGAGGCTTCATCCTTAGGGAGAAGGGAGCCTTCAAGGCCAGAAGGACCTATGGTGCAGAGTGGATGAGGCGGAGAGATGATGTTGGATATGTTGATGAATGTTGGAGAGAGACAAAGAGTAGTCAAAGGCCAATGAAGAGGTGATTTCCATTTTCCAGAAGTGGAGTAATGATAGCCATTGCTATGCTAGAACTTACACCCTACTCTCCCTGTGGATTAACTGGTGAAGACGGGCTGTGAGGATGCTGAAGAAATCCACGAATGAGGAGTTCTTAGGGGCTACCCAAGCACTTTTCTCCTTTCCAATATTTGGAGCACAGAGTAGGGCAGTGGCTGGAAATACTACACGGGGACCTCCAAATCCAAAGACATCTCTCAGGCCTTTCCAACCTGTTGTGGCTCTAACCTGGTTGTGAGTCTGTAGCTGCCCACTGACAATCCTGAAACCGTCTGAAAAACAGTCCTTATGCTGGAGTCTTAACAACTATACAGTCCAGCAGTCAGCCCTGACTCCTGACAGCAGCAGACTGAGAGTAAAGGAGTGTCTTTCAGAGGGAGCCCCTTCAGACTACACCCAAGATCCCAAGATGAGGTGGGGGTCACATCCAGCCTATAATTCTGTGTTGAAGGGGAAATGCCCTGACGTGCTATCTTAAATCAGCACCCAAGAGTTTCTTCTCTAGTTCTTTTTTTTTTAATAGGTAAGCATTGTGGTGTAATCACTTAGCCGAATGCCCGTTAGCTGTCTCTGCTGCCACACACTGGTGCCAAGTTCTGTCAGCCACAAACTTGAAATCGTTCCTGGTTAAGCCCCTACTACTATCTGCCCTGCCCTCCTAGAGCAACTGGTCATTCCTGCCTTGATGCATCCAACATCTGCAGATCCTAGTCTGACTTAGGATGAAATCAGAGAGAGAAGTAGAATCATGGTACCAATGTTTACAAATATTAAGACTCGTTTCTCGCAAAGCGCCCACAGACAGGGCTCCACTGGCTGTCATGGACTCGTAGGATAGCAGCTGAGGGAATTTCCTTTGGCATTCTTCTCTTCAAACTAGAGAAGTGAGTAGTGGCTTCATACAACTCAGAGAACTGTCTAAGAGGTAGACAAAGTCAGGAGTACTCAGTTCAATTACTTCAGTTTATGTCTTGGTAAAATTGTTGAGCTAAATCATTTGTGTAGTAATGGGCCAAGAATGAAGAAAAGCCCCACTGTTTAATATGTGGACTCTGCTGTAAGAATTAAGACCTTTCTGACAATGGAAAATTTATATAAATACCTTTACATACAAAGAAATTATGAACATATTTTTGTGAATTAATAGATTTGAGATTAACCTAAAATATAAAATTCTAAAACCAGAAGTGTATTGATCTTTCATAACTGCTGAGAAATACAAACCAGAAACAGAACCCCTTCTTAAAAGAGACTCGTTTTTTGTTGACAATGGAAGCATAGTGATAGGCTTTAAGCAAGGTTAACATAGAAGTTTTACCTGAAAGCTGTCCTTAAGGATCATGAGGAAATGCCATTTACAACAAGTGCTATCAATTATGACTGCTTATTAACTTGAGCTAGATGCCCCCAAAGTTTACTGACCTTTTTATCAAATACCACACTTGAAAGTTGCTAATGAGTGGTTCTTTCTGTTTCAGATCTTTGGCATGATATTCAGCATGGTGCTTTGCTGTGCGATACGAAACTCACGAGATATAATTTGACGCTCTTCATAAGAATTGCAGTCTAGAGCTTTTATACTAAATGTCACAGAGCAGTCTCAGCTCATTTTTAATATTCAGGACATTAAGATCTAAAATATTTTGCTGTCAGTTGTACATTTGCACATGTATGTATGGGTCATTACTGGTTGGCCCCTTGAGTGAATGTGTATGTTGATTGAGAACATATTCACAAGTGGCCTGTGTGTTTCTGGTATATTCGTTCTACATAATGATACCTGTTTTCTGGGAATCCCTAGTTCTTGTTATATAAGAATAACCTATCTAAATACCAGGGGAAAAAAGATCAAAAAGCTTTGAAAGAGTTTTAAAACCTAGTTATTCAGGAAATGTGAAAATGAAACAGTTTTACAGACTTTAGCCATGAAAGTTAGATACATAAAGAGAATGCAAGATTTCTAGTTAATGGAAGCAATAAGCTATGAGAATTGAGAGATAGTGGAGTAATGTCAAGGTTGAATGTGTCTGAGTTGAATGTAAAGATTTCTTGGGAGCACACACACATGCACAAACATATGTGTGTGTATATATACATATATATGTATATATATACATATATATATATATATATATATTCCCCAGACTACAATAAGTCACAATTTTAGGAACTAAATACATCTGTAAAACTAAATCTAGCATGGGAAATCTAATTTGAACAAGTCATGCTTCCTTAGTATTTAAAAACAAAACCCTCCCACTGGAAAGAATAGTCACGCAGACACTCATCTGCCCTATAAAAATGAGTACTTTTAGGACTGAAAAGAAGACCTACAATTTTTAAGGTAAAAAATGTTCTTATACAAAGACATCTAAATATTGCTTTATCCTTTTTCTTTCCTGCCTCTGCCTCGAACTACCACAGCCTTCACCTCCCCCAAAGGGCTTTTATCTCAAACTCTTCTGTTTCTCCAAATGTAAGGACAGAAAGATTAAAGTGTGATGCTCTCCAGTCGCACATGGTGGGAAAGAACATTTTTACTGGCACCATATCTTTGAAATACCTCATAACTTGAGTTTACATATTTTCCTAACTTTTATATTTTTTCTTATTTATTCATGTAGAGAATTCTTCATGGATCAAGAATATAGTCTTCACTCCTTAAAATCAATAAAGTCCTCCATACTAAGATATTATCTTATGAACATCCCTGGCCAAACTGAAATAAAGAAAAATATCTTCTCATAGTTGTATACACACAACAAAAGCATGTCAGGAGACAAAGTACTTATCTACACACAGGCATGGCATACACAGGTCCTTTCTCTGCAAGTCCCTATGAAAATAAAATGCCTGCGTTATTCTTGGCCTCAGTAGTTGACGTTAAGTTGGAACACTCAAGTGTCTCTTGGCCTGTTGGCTAGGATCAAGTATAAGAGGGAAGCCCACACTTGGGGTCTAACTTGGCATATTTGTTTGGCAATTTAGGGACTTCTTTTGGCTGGGTATCCTGAAGCTCCAGCCCACCCAGAACTTACCATGTAGACCAGGCTGACCTTAGTTTCACAGAGAGCCACCTGGCTAGGCCTCTCCAGTGTTGGGATTAAAGGTGTATACCCACTACCCCCAATGTTGTTTGGCAATTTTTAACAAAATGTTACAGAAAGTAGATTTTGGCACCTTTTGTTGTATGTGGCCATACAAAATAAAGGTATGATGGATTTTGGAAACCTGCAAGGGAGCCTCTGTGCCTGTTATAAACATAAGACTTTGGATAAAGGGAAGTACCATATTCTGAAGAAACTTTTTTTTTTAATGTACCTAATGGGATTTTTTTAAAATAAATTTAACAACTCTAGACCCGTGTCCCCCCCCATTCCCCCACCCCACCAGAGTTCATGCATTCTTCCAAACATGCCTTTCATCTCTTTCTCAGTCTTTCTCAATATTCTCCATGAGGAAGTTGACTGTTCTGAGCAGAAGTTCATCATTTCAGTCAGTTCTTCGATGCAGCCCTTTCTGTTGTTGTTGTTGTTGTTGTTGTTTCCAATATGCATCACTCCCAACTGCTTTGGACAAAAGCTCAGGGGGCCATACACAAGAAATACTTACAACTAGGTAATTGGCACTAGCATCCACAGATGAGGGATACCATTCGTCGTTTGTTTTTCTGGGACTGTGTTACTTCACTCAGCATGATGTCCTCTAGCTCCAGCCATTTTCCTGCAAAGCTCATGATGTCGTCTTTCTTTACTGCTGCATAGAACTCCATTGTGTAGATGTACCACATTTTCTCTATCCACTCATCAGTTGAGGGGCATTTGGGTTGGTTCCAGCTCTTTGCTATTGTGAAGAGAGCTGAAATAAACATGGCCGTGCATGTATCTCTGTGGTGGCGTAAGTCTTGAGGGTACATGCCCAGGAGTGGTATGGCTGGGTCGGGTGGCAAGTTCATTCCAAGTCTTCCAAGGGTTCTCCACACTGCTTTCCATAGTGGCTGTACGAGTTTACATTCCCACCAGCAGTGGATGAGTGTTCCCCTTTCCCCACAACCTCTCCAGCACTTGGTATCATTTGTTTTCTTGATCCTAGCCAGTCTTATTGGAGTAAGATGATATCTTAAAGTGGTTTTCATTTGCATTTCCTTAATGATTAGTGATGTTGAACACTTCTTGAGGTGTTTCTCAGACATCTCTAATTCCTCACTTGTGAAGTCTCTGTTCAGTTCTTTGCTCCATCTATTGAGTGGGTCATTTGTTTTCTTTTTTCTTTGTTTTTTGAGTAGTTTATATATTCTGGAAATCAATGCTTTGTCAGATGTATCTGCAGTGAAGGTTTCCTCCCACTCTGTGGGATTTCTCTTCACTTCCTTGATTGTTTCTTTTGATGTACAGAAGCTTTTGAGTTTGATGAGGTCCCATTTGTCAATTGTCGACCTTAATTCTTGTGCAGCTGCTGTCTGATTTAGGAAGTCTTTTCCTACGCCTATGTCTTGTAGTCTGCTGCCAACTTTTTTCTTCTATCACCTTCAGAGTTTGGGGTTTCACGTTGAGGTCTTTGATCCATCTGGAGTTGACTTTTGTACAGGGTGAGAGGTAGGGGTTTAATTTCATTCTTCTACAAGTGGTGATCCAGTTTTGCCAACACCACTTGCTGAAGATGCTGTCTTTTCTCCATTGTGGCTTCTTGGCCCCCTTGAAGAAACTTTTATAAAGCACTTTAACTGCCTGCATGGTCTCTTCCCCATAGAGCAACCACTTTTCTCTTTCAGCCATACTTGATACTGCTACTAACTTTGGAGAAAACTTTTCTAGGAAAAAAAAATATTGTGGCTAAGTTAAAAGCTTAACTGTGCGTGACTATTTTAGTATCCAAGGAAAAGATTCTTTTAAGAAAATTAATTCATGACTTTTATACCCCAGTAGTTGATAAACATAACCTTTTAAGCAAAGAACAGTCAGTCTTTCTTTTTTTTTATTTTTTTTAGTCAGTCTTTCTTGTAGCCTTAGTTCATCTGTCTACGTGGAGACAGGAACCAGGCTCATGTTACTCAGGTTCCTCCAGCTCAGAATTAGTTCCCGTTCCACAGAAGTGCATTTCATTCCCTATCTGAATGAACAACCTTAAAGAAAACTACAGTAATTTTAAATGGAAGAAAGAAATAATTTTTTTATTCTAAGGAAGAGACTAGAAGTCTGTGTCACGTGTGATTGGTGTGCCTCTTTGTGGGTTAAGCTTTCCAAAGAATGTGCCACGATTAAAATAAGAGGATTCCACCTGAGGGAAGATAGATATATATCTTTATGTGAATAGGTAAAGCTATATCTATAGAGATATAAAGTCCCCATGTCTTGAACTTGTATATATGTTAAATACATATCTCCTGACGATATCCACATATGTAATTCTAATACATGTCTGTGAGTATGAATATATATGTATATGTGCATATGCATGCACTTAAATTGTCAGTTATTTCTGTTTACCTGAACTAATTTGAGATCACACCCAAACATTTTAAGTTATTTCAAATTAAATTTTTTATGTATTTAAATTGTTTGAGTTATCTTAAAATTCTAGTGTATCTTTTTACACACCTTCACCTGTCTTGTTTAAATGTCTTAACTCTTGGGCTGGAGAGATGGCTTAGCAGTTACGAACACTGGCTGCTCTTACAGAAAACCTGGGTTCGGTTCCCAGCACCTACATGATGGCTAACAACTATCCATACTTCAGTTGGACGTGCCTCTTTGTGGGTTAAGCTTCCCAAAGAATGTGCCATAATTAAAACAAGAGGATTCCACCTGAGGGAAGAACTTCAGTTCCAAGGGATCTGACGCCCTCTTCTGACCTCTACAAGCATTGTACAATATACACGCAGGCAAAATACTCATACACATAAAAATATATAAATAAACAAGTGTCTTAACTACCAATTAACCCAAATAATATAGTAAAAACAGATTAGTACCCCTTCTGTACTGTTACTATTGGGAGGTGAGCTTTAAAATAGCACTGTAAGGATTCTAATTACACACAGTTGTATTTTACCTAATACTGTTCTTTTTTCCCCAAATTGTACTTGTTTCCTCTAGAAAAGCTGTGTTATCTGTGACTCCATCTATAAAATTAATCCCTGGTCCAGCTTGGTCCCCCTGCAGGCAGCGGCCATAGCTACTGTTATTTTCCTGTGAGGAGTCACAGTAGGTAAGACTGGGCAGGTGGTTCAACCTGCCCAGCCTTACCTACTCTTTGGCACCAGCTCCTTATTTTGGTAACCCCATTTTCCCCCGTCCCTAGAAAAGAGTCAGTATGGACTCTTGAACTAGTTGATTCTGTTGGTTTGAGCTCATCAAAATCACATTTGTATTCAAGTATATTTTAAGAAGGACAATTTCTTATTTTCCTCTAAACATTCTTCATTTTTACTATGAAAGTATTATTATATATAGTAAACCAATACAAGTGTTATTAATTTTGGTGTCCTTATCGTAACAATACAGGGTAAATTGATTCCAGGAATTCACAGTTCAGACACTATCTTGTGGAAACAGGGAAAACACAAGGAATAAAAGTAGCAAGCCCCGTGTTTGCAGAGCATGGTCTGCTCGGTTTCAGAAAGTATTGCATTTCATCAGAGCTTTCTATTTGTGTTTCAGGTTGATTTTTGTTTGTTTCCTGTACACTTTATGATTGTTTTACTTTTTTTTAAATTTAATTTTTATTGATGGTTTGTGCATTTCGTACATCATTTTCCAATTCAGATCAGGCATATTTCCCTTTCCCTTCCCCCCCACCCCCACCGCATCCCAGATCATGTATTCTGCCATAACTGTTCTGCATCTTTCAGGTTTTTTTTTTCATTTTTTAGCTATAAGTGATAATCCATGAGTATAAGCATCCTTCGTGCAAAACCAATCTACAGACTGTTGTGCCCAAACCCCCACAGTCCCACCATTCAGTGGGGGGTGACAGGTTGTTTGTTCAATCAAGTTGATCAAATGAGTGTCCAGACTACATCGCTGTAGTTTCACCGTTCACCCCAATCGAAGCCTTTACATTCTACCACGCCCCCTCTTCCGCAGATTGTTCCCTAGGCTTAGATTGTTTTACTTCTATTAAATGGAAACATTTAAGTTACTTAAAGAAATTCAAATTGTATGTTGATCATTAAATAAGGAAATAACCACTATAAAGTACTTACCATACCTAAGAACTACTGAGTATTAGCTATTATAATTATGTTAATACTCTGACAAGTTCGTTATAAATTATTGTCTAAAACTTATACAAAACTGAAGATATTTCCACATGACACCAATTATATATATGAACATATTTATTTGTGAATTCATTGATAACTTTTGATACATGTCCCAATTCTGTTTTAATTCAAAAGCTTGATAGTAGTCGCAGCTAGAGTTACTACATTTTTCTCTAGCTATGCTTTTCCTGAAAAGACAGGTCCTGCACTAAAGTTACAACTGATTGTTTTACTGTTTGAACTTACTATCTTGTGAATTTGGGAAGAACCTTGAGAGAACACTGTTGTGTTATGACCAAGACAAGCTTGGACTGGAGAAAAGCTGGTCAGGGTTTTGCTGCAAGTGCAAAGGTGACTATAACTCAGAGTGGGCCCCCTTCAACTTGGGAAGAGTGGTCAGGAGAGAAAGGTATCCTTGATGTTGACACCTCTGAACTGAGTCCCAAGTTGGCCAAGTCAGAAGTGGTAGAGGTAGAAGAAGAAATGGGAAATTCCAGAGGAAAACATGAAAGAAGCCCCTGAGACAGCACGGACACATTCACAGAGAGCTTGTCTTTAAAAGAATCTTGTTTTTTGTCCTGAGGTTAAGAGGAAATTTTTAAGTAGTGAGTTAACAACAAAAAAAAACTTTTAGCAAAACTTTTAACAAGCCAAACTTTAAAGGTCACTGGCCTTCAGAAAGAGGAGATTGTATGGCAAATCCTGAATCCTAAGGACTTCTCATGTGCTAGACACCTTACTGAGAAGTAGACAAGAGAAAGTAGGTGAGAGAGAGGAAGCCAGAGTAAGTCCCAGGCTTCGGACTTGCCAGCTGGAAGTGTGGTGCACAGGAGGAAAAGAGGACGACAGTGTCCATGTGAGAGCAGACGCTACAGGATCTTCAAGAAGTACAAGAACTGATGTCTCAGCAGAGGAAGTTGCTTGCTACCAAGCCTGATGACTTGAGTGTGACCCCCAAAACCTGCATGGCAGAAGGAAAGAACTGAACCACAGATTGTCCTCTGACTTCCACAGGCATGCCGTGGCCCTCACATGTACACACACACACACACACACACACACACACACACACACAAATAAGTAGGAAATGCAAGAAGATTTGAATATATGATCGTAAAGCTCAGAAAGGAACTCTGGACTAAAACTTCAGTACAGGAATCTCCTGTATAAAAATGAGAATAACCAGTTTTAAATGGGAATGAGCCACCTCGTGATGAGGTCCCTGGTGAGAAAGTGAAGGTTAAACATTGGAATCGTCTATGCTAATAAGTTAAAAAGCCCACAATAAAGGTTGGGCATGGTGGTGCCTGCCTTTAACCCTGATACTTGAGAGGCAGAGGCAGGTGGGTCACCATTGAGATCAAGGCCACTCTGGTCTACGTAGGAAGTTCCAGGCTAGCCACGGCTACAGACACCTCAGCTCAAACAAACTAACAAACAAAAAAGTTATTTAAAAAAATTATTTTTGGCCAGGCCCAGTGGTGCACATACATTTAATCCCAGCACTTAGGAGGCAGAGGCAGGCGGGTATCTGAAATCGAGGCCAGCGTGGAAAGCCCACAACCATTATTTATTCCCTCCATATTTCTTAACCTAGAGCTGTAACTTCTGGCTGTCTGCATTCCTTCAGTAGCTGTTCTCTGACATCTAAACTCTCCTCTAGTTAAGCAGAAAAGTAAAGGTTTCTTTAAAGGAGGAGCCAGCTTCAGATAGCTAAAATGGGTACTTAGGCAGGCAGTCCAAGGATGAATTAATACAAACTGACTTTTTTGTAAGCTCTTTATTTAACAGTGTCCAAAGGACCAACAGGACACACAAGATTACTATAGCTCTACCCTTTCTTTTAAATTTTAGAATCTGTACCCACAGCATCAAGCAAAATTACCCCCAATACCTTCTAGATCTATATTACTATTGCCAGCTAATGACCATGGCATAGATTTTGAGTTATCTTTGAGAAGGAATATACAAGAAAAAACACGTTTTTTTAAAAATAGGTACAAACTTGTAATCCCAGCAACTGGGAGACAGGAACAGGAGGATCACAAACTCAAGCCCAAAGTGGGGTAATTGAGACCCCTCCATATAAGTGAAAAAGAGGAAGGAAGGCAGAAGAAAGAAAAGGAAGGAAGGAAGGAAGGAAGGAAGGAAGGAAGGAAGGAAGGAAGGGAAAATGGTTGTCTCCATTCCCACCAGGACTAATTATAACTGCCATAGCTACATTACGCTATGAATGCAGGTATGTGGCCTCCTCCAGGCCCTTTGCAAGCAGAGAGGTCAGGGAAGGAGCTGTCTTATGTACTAGATTGTTTGCTGGCTAGTATCGCCCTTACTGAAACAGTTTCAAAGGAGGCTAGAAGTAGACACCAAAGCATAGTGGACTGAAGGAGAATGAGAAGTAAAGAAAGTGGCTAGGAGAGTAGACTTTATTTAAAATCCTGGAATAGGAACTCAAGTAACTATGGGAAAATATCAAAAGATGCTTCACACTAAGGAGAAAAAAGAGGAAGAAGTAGAAGACAGAACACGAGGAGACAGCCAGGGAAGATGAAGAGATGAGGGATTATTAGGAACATCTGAAACTGAAGATGCTGTATCGGCCAGGACTTCTCAGGTGTCAGGAAAGGAAAGTGGAAGTTTCTTTAAGGGTGAAGTTGGCTTCTGATTGGAAACAAATGTAATTGAGGAGTTCATTTCTCCCCTTGGTCTTTCTTATTCTCCTCTGATTTGTTTTTTTGTTTGTTTGTTTGTTTGTTTTGTTTTTTGTTTTGTTTTGGTTTGGTTTGGTTTGGTTTGGTTTGGTTTTGGTTTTGGTTTTGGTTTTGGTCTGAGGCTGGGCACTTCTAAGAGAATCCTAAGATGCTCCAAGCTCATGGACTGCCAATTCCAATAAGCCAAGCACTCCTTTGTCAACAGGGCAAATAAAGGCCTGTGAATGACTCCTATTGGGAGGGATTATGGTCACATGGACAGGCAAAAGCCAGGAAAGCTTGGCTGAGCCTGAATAGCACACCTATCTCCATGCGCCCCTCAAACCACTTGAACTGAGAGTAGGGATACAGATGGCCTCTGGAACGCCAGAGAGTGTTACCAAAGGCCACTATACTAATAAAGCAAATACGGGTCTCCTTGAGTCAAGCAAGACTCCACCGCCAGCATCAGCTACACCTCACCTGCCTGGAAATACTGTGCAGCAGAGGCAACCATGTGCCTGTATATCCCAAATCTAATTGGCTATTGGCTCTCTCCTTGGAGGAATAACCCATGGCTGATGCCACAAGCTTACATCCTCTACAGGTTAGGAGATGTTATAAGCCACAGTTAGACCCTGTCATATTTAACAGGGGAAAAAATGTAATTCATGGATTAACATATCATCCAAACATATGTGTCTATGCCAAAGTAACCTACCATAACTGTTAGTGCTGATTAAATACCTATATATCTAATTGCTTGTGCTTCATTAGTAGGATCGAAAGGTTATTCCTGGACAAACTGTCAGCCCATGAAAGGAAACAGCCAGAATTGACCAGAGTCCAAGACAACAGCTCCAGAGAGAGTGGACTATTTTGCTTCTCATCCACCTGTGCCCCTTTTCTAAGCCTAGGGAACAATCTGCGGAAGAGGGGGCATGGTAGAATGTAAGGGCTGCAATTGGGGTGAATGGTGAAACTACAGCAATGTAGTCTGGACACTCATTTGATCAACTTGATTAAACAAACAACCCGTCACCCCCCACTGGATGGTGGGGCTGTGGGGGTTTGGGCACAACAGCCTGCAGATTGGTTGTGCACAAAGGATGCTTGTATCATGGATTATCATTTATAGCTAAAAAATGAAAAAAACTGAGAGAAAGATGCAGGACAGTTAAGGCAGAATGCATGATCTGGGATGGGGTGGAGGTGGGGGGGAAGGGAAAGGGAAATGTGCCTGAACTGAATTGGAAAATAATGTATGAAATGCACAAAGCATCAATAAAAATTAAAAAAAAAAAAAAAACAAAGAATATCCTCGGGAGAGTCAGCCTGCAGCCACCAGGAGAGACTAGGGTTCTACACAGATGGAGAGAGTAGGCAAAAGGTGAGTGTAATACAGAAACTAATCCTGAATTATCTTTAAAAAGATAGAAAAGGAGGAAGTATCCAGAGCTGATGAGAAGGTGGGAAAAAGCTCAACATCGAAATGTAGGTTAGAGTAGAAGTTACCATTTATAAGAGAATTTTATTGCATTTAGACTCAGACCTCCTACCCTAATTTTAAAAAGATGTTTTTCCTATATAAAGAAGAGTTTTTATTAGGATTTCCTATTTCCAGGAAGTATCATGCTGCTAACCTGCCAATATATCTATTCTGGTGCTTTCACTTATTCCTATACTCTACTAAATTTGAAAACCTAAGAGAAATGTATGAATACCTGACATAATGGAATCCACCAAGACCTAACCACGAAGAGATCAACAGCTTAAATAGACCCATAATAAAGGAGGAAATTGAAACTGTGATTAAAAAAAAAAAACTCCCAACTAAAAAAAGCCCAGGTCCAGATGGATTCACAGCAGAATTCTATAAGAATTTCAAGACCTACAGCCACTACTGCTGAAATTATTCAAGAAGATATAAACAAAAGGAAATCTCCAAATTCCTTCTATGAATCCAAACAAATTCGACAGTTAGATGAAGATCACTGCAGCAGTGACCTGAAATCCATGGAGTTAGGAAGGAATTCTTTGTACTTCAATCAAATGAGAACAAAATCTCTTTTCCTTGGAGCACTGAGTTTCTGTATTCCTTTAAACTTTACAATGAATTTAATGATTGCTCCTGAAGATGCTCTGATTTCTATCTTTCTCCTACAATGTAAGCAATAAATCTTCATCTTTATAGTTCTGAGCTTCTCTATCCATTCTGTGTTAAACCAAAAGGATACCAAGGTCCTTCAAATGAGATCTATATATGCAAGTACGTGGACCCAGCAGAGGTAGTTGTTAGTCATCTCGATCCCTGAGCTCCATCGCAAGAATACTTTAATAAAATTCATGTGTGCATCCATTTCCAATGGACTGCCTTCAGTGAGAGGAAATGAGTTCTCTTCTGCACTCATGCTAGGCTCCTATGGCCCATGATGGTATAGACCTGCCTTACCCATGCTGTGCCTGGCCCCCTCCATACACATTCAGGAAGCTTATTTAAAATCTCTGATGTCTTGGCCATCTATAAGTAGTGTATGTATGTACCTTGGCCTTTCCATAGTAAAAGTCCTTGAAAAATTTCAAGATACATGAAAATTATTTGTGGCCAGTACCAGGCAGGTTTGAACTTTACAATCAACGACCAATATTTGATAAACAACCTTAAAATGATAATGAAGGCTTAAGTGCTCACATTATCAGTTGATATGAGAAACCAAAACCTTAGCTTAATATTTGGAGACCATACACAAGTATGAACTTCAGGCAGCAAGGCAAAAATAATGTGGGTTCCTGACTCTTTTGTATGTAAGTGCATAATTATTCCATTACCCTTGGCAAAGGCCAGGTTTGGCACTAATCTGTCTGTACCACCTTCACTTCCCCTGTATCCTGTCATGATACAGGCATTTGCAAGATGCCCAGCTGAGTTTAGCCAGTGGCTGTGCAACACAGCAAAACCAAATGGCCCTGCTGACAATGGGTTTTCACCTTGATGGTGGCAAGTAAGGGCCAATAAAGGATAAATAATCTTTCTGCAGTCACCACAACAGAGAATCACTTAAAGCCAACTCTCAGGAAGGAACATCTGAAGAAAGAAAAGAAAACTAGCCCCTTACCAAGTATATTCACCTCCAAACCTTATCTCATCATTAATAAAGATTAAGGTTAGAACAGAACACAGGTCCACTCCATTGAATCCCTTTGCCCTCTCTCCCATCCCTAAAACCGATTGCAATTGTGCTAATGTTTGGGGATAGCCAAAGTCCAAACAAGACCAGTTGCTTTGGGTATAAATGCTGGGAAGTATCTCCTATTACTTGAGGGACTATGAAGGATTTAGACTTCCACATGTAAAATGATCGTGGCCTCTTTTCTAGGCTTTCTAAGTTGACCTCCTGGGGTATAGCTTTCATAGGATAGTTGGCCCACCAGAGTAATTAAATTAAAAAGAATAGTTCCCATACTCTTGCCTGAGTTTTGGTGGAGGGTTATCCAGGGAATTTGAATGATGAGGCTACAGTTTTCTATAGCAGATCTCATCTATCTCTAGCTCCACTACTGCTACCTGCAACTCTAGCTCTGCTTCTAGCCTTTAAAGGACAATGTCTCCTACCGTGCCTCAATGCATCCAGCAGCATTGCTTTCTCTTCATATCTCTGTAGTGTCCCACATTCACTTTCTAGGTCAAGACAGGCCTCCTGGTCCTCTGGTAGGAAAGTCTACTCCAGGCTGCCTTTCAGTGGCATCTCATGTTCCTGTTCTGCTCTATCTCCACCGTTCTGTATAAAACCATGAAAGCCTCTTCCACTCAGGCTTCTTAAGCTCTCTAATGCCTGTGTGGATGTGCGTGTGGATTAAACAGTACTCAAAACTTATACAACATATTGTGAAACAATGATATTTTATTAGTTCTATTCCAGGTAAACACATTTAACCAGGTTGCAAATGACATTACTCTTAAAGTTAGACAGGAAATGCCCCCAGGTAGGACTTGTGTGGCTTGCTGCAGTAGTTTGTCTTGACAGATTCATGTATACAGTCACTATAGTCAGTATTACACTTGCTGCATTTGCAGCTCACAGCAACAGGGTAAGAGAAATAAGGAGCAACATGGTGTGGGCATCCTGGTATTTCCACAGTTCTGTAGATGAAGTCTCGGTATGTACAAACATCCTGGGAGAGTGCATATTTGGGAAGAAACAGCTTGCCATTGATATCCTGTGTAAAGAACAGAAAAGGACCAAAATATGACAGACTTTAGAGAACATGTAGACAGTGCAGTAGCCCAGCCCTACTTACTTAAAGTCCTTTGTTACAAATATGACTCAAAGAAGTTTCCTGAGTCTTATTCCCCAGTGCCAACCACCTTAACACATCTACACTTAATTCTTCAGAGACAAACATGACACTTCCTCTCTTTGATAAGATTTAAATAAATTTAGGGGAGTAAACTGTTACAAATGTATCTGTACTTATTTTTCTGAGTAGATCCACATAATCCTGTAAAAGGTGTACTTGACTTCTTAAAGAGCCAGCACCCTTGGACTAGGAAAATAATGCTATGATTTACCACATTTCCTTTCTAAATATGAATGGTCCACTTTAGGTCTAGATAATTTACAGCTAGAAGAAGTGAAAAGAACTACTTACCCGTGTCATACAATACCCGGCACAGATGGTGGTGTTGATGGTTAGACAATACGCACACTCTGTCCTATCGACATACATTGTATACTCAGTTGGAATACAAAAAGATGCTGCTTGTCCACATGCAAGAGCAAAAAGTGCAGCCCGGAGGACGATAGCATTCATGCTGAATCAAAGATAAAATGGCAGAGCCCGTTACGTGTGTCCTTTCCTGATCTTCAGAGGTACATTTGGGTAAAGCCCGTGCATATGTTGAACACACATAGCCAATAATAATAACAGTTGCCATTTAGTGAATGCTTATTCTTAGGCCCTGCATTGGGTGCTTCTGCATATGTAATACTCTCAAACCTACTAATATGCCTTTAGTAATGGCTGTGACCTGCTTATCCATAGAACAGAGCTCACACTTTAAAGTCTGGACCGCATGTGCCATTGGGCTTCCCTAAAATGCAAGCCTGCAACATCACACACACACACACACACACACACACACACACACACACACACAAAAGACCATCTCCTGTCAACTAAGTATAAAATAGTTCAAGTAAATAGTGGAGATATAATAAAATTCCTATTTGGGGGATCTTTTGGGAGACAGGGTCTCCCTTTATTCCCAGCTGGCCTGGAGCTCGCTATGTAGACCAGGCTGGTCTTGAACTCACAACAGAGATCTGCCTGCCTCTGCCTCCCAAGTGCTGGGATTAAAGGCATGTGCCACCATGCCCAGAAAAATACCTATTTTTATAAGAAGTTAATTAACAAATATTGTTCAGGAAGAGCTTCCCCAGAGCTCTAAGTTACTAAAAAAAAAAAAAAAACCTTTAGTTCAACAGCATACCTTTCATATAATCACAAAGGGAAAGAAACTAAGAAAAATATAACCAAACTTTAACACCATCCCTATGCATATCTTGCATATAATTGTAACTACTGCTAGTCAAGAAGATACCAGGCTAGAGAAAGTCCTGAAAACTGAACTAAAATTATTACTGGTGTTAAAGAATTAGAAGCCCTCTTCTTTTTTTTAGAAGCCCCCTTCTTAATCCTTAGAATATTCTTTTAAGACTGAAAACAGTCACATTGGAATAAAATTATTTTTGGAATAAAATTATTTTATATAAAATATGTGTGGCACTCATTGTTTAAAAGCACATAGCGGCAAAAACACAAACCACAGTTTCACACTCTGAGAGTAACACACCAAGAATGGCAGATCCATCACCTGTTATCTAGATTCATTAACATCTTTGGCTGCATAGAAGGGACAGAGGGGCTCCTGAACCCAAGGCAGCAGTAGAACAGGTGTCTCAGCCCAGCCTGTCTACAGGAGAAACTGCTCAGTGTTGGTTGAGCACTGTGATGATTTAGGTGATGTTACAGTTTATAAATATTTTGGTTCTGCTACTGAGAGAGGGTAATCAAATTTCAGACTTTGGGATGGAGGTTGATCACCTCAAAGATTAAGATTTTTTTTTCATTTTACTAATATTGTTCAGTTAGCTTGGTATGTTTGGACTTTTTTCTTCTTAGGTATCATTGTCAGCAAAGAAAATATATGCCTTACTGGAGCAATAGTGGTGTCCATAAACACAAAGTTTCCCGCTTATTCTACTAAACAATCAGTCACCACCTAGAAAGATGGCTCAGCAAGTAAAGGCGACTACTGTGCAAACCTCATGGCCTAAATTCAATCCCTGGAATCCTGATGATGGAAAAAGAGAACTGATTCCTACAAGCTGTCTTCTACCTCCACAAGCTGCGATGGTGCATCCCTCCAAATGTAAAAATACTGGAAAAAATATTCACTAAAAATTTTATTTATGCATCAAAAAGTATCAAGATTTTGTCACATGTGTCAGTTATATCTTTATTTTAAATATGCATACTCTAAAATCTCTATTTGCTGAAATCTTGTACAGTCTCAGTTACCCAGTATTTATCTTCAACAAACTTATAAGATAAAATGAAAGCCTTACATAGGTTACTAAGGATTTATTCCAAATGTCAACATCTAAAGATTAGTAGTCATTCCAACCAATATCTGATTCCTAGCATGACAATTGTAGAGAAACTAAATGAACATGTATTAAACATCTGAGCCAAGCATCGGGAAACCCAAAATAGACACAATATAATCCCAACCCAAAGGTCTGACAGTTCCATGAAGGAACTAAGTACAGACACAAGTATGAAACAGCACATTGTTCCAAGTACTCTGAAAGAGTCCAAATTCTGACTGATGCCCACAGCTACCAAAGGTGAGCTAAATCATTTTAGGAAGAAGCGTTTTGTGGTAAACGTTATTAAATAAGTCATTGTATACTTGAGCATTTCTTGAAGCATTTTTATTGTTTGCATTACAAAGTGAAATCACTAGGATTCCTGTGGCTTTAGTTGGCTAAAGACTGAACCCTGAGCCTCACACATACCCAGCCTTACATGCTAGGCATCCTGCTCTATGGGTAAGATACTATCCCAGTTTACAGCTGCAAGAATTCCTTGCTTGTAGAATCTGATTTTTTCAAGTGTTTAATAAATATTCAGTTCATTCCATTATGTTAGCAGCACAGATCTAGAGGATTCTCTGGAGGATCAAAACATCACCAGATAAGTGCTGTAATATGCTCGTCCTTCATATGTAGTCACCAGCTTCACAGCCATGCACTGTGTTTTCACCATACAAAATCACCTGTCTCAACAAGTTTATATAAAATATGTGGTAGGCCCAGAACTTAAGATCAACTCCCTTGATCTATGAGAATCTGATGAAAATATTTAACCTTTTCTCCTCATCTGCAAAATAAAATGAAATGAGCATGCCTGACTATTTAAACATTGTAATATGGGGGTTAGAGAGATGATCCAGGGATTAACAGTGCTTGCTGCTCTTCCAGGGGACCTGAATCAGGTTCCAGCACCCACTTCAAGTAGCTCACCATCACCTATATCTCTAGCTCCAGGGGATCCAATGCCTCTGGCTCTTACAGACATTGACATGTGGATGGTACACATACACATTTAAATTTAAAGAAATAATAAAATTAATCATTTTTAAAAGATGAAAAATTATGTTGTAACTTTTTCCCATTGTCCTATTCCTGAATGATACCTTTGCTGAAGTCCCCTTATAAATATAGAAATTTAAACTAAATAAAGCAAATTATTTTTAAAGGACTGAATTACCAGTCATCATTGCAGATATGAAGAATAAAAGAATGGCTCTTTCTCTTTTGCTTCTTTATTAGAAATAGCAAAATTTGCCCCCCATAATCTTCTTGTACCTCACTTTTTTCAGCTATGAAAGGAAAGGCTAACATCAAAAGGTCATCAGGAAATTCTTTGCAGCACACACAAAAATTCTGTGATTCTGTGCTAAACTAGAATCTGAGCTAAAAATTAGAAATCTAGTGTTCTGCTCTTAGACCTAATTGTAGTTTTAATTAATCCCCTGTGGCTTCATTTCCCTATAGACTTCCTAAAATCCTAAAAAAAAAAAGGAACACATGTGAATCCTACATAAGAAAATTTGCATAAACACATCATATCTTGCAAATCAGTGTGGATAGCTTCCTTTTCCTGACGTTTTCTTTTGTATTCTTTTCTTTTCCCTTGTCACCTCACTTTCTTCTTTTTGTTCTTACCGATTTCATCATAATATTTGAAACATATTTCTCTCTGTTCTGCTAATACCCATCACCAGTCTTTTCTCTCTAAATTCCTTACCATACAATGAAAGGAATCAATTTCCCATCCTCTAAACAATCCCAGGACTTCACTAGAGCAGAATATCTTTCTAGAGAGGAAAATGTACTATATTAATAAAGTATGTATGTTGGGTACTATCCAAGAGGGTTTCACTATTAAATAACTAAAAATGTCTTGTAGTACAGACTATCCCCATAGGTACTCAAAACTAAATTTATTCTAAAACTCCCAAGAAATATATTTTCAGCAAAGATGGCCATTAGCACTTGAAAAGATTTAACACAGAGATCATGCAGATAATACAAACATTTAAATTGAAATGTAAGTAGGAGAGGCTCATACACACCCTCCATCCTTCATTAGCAAACTGATCTTTTCAGTTGCTATTCCTTAAGGTGTCTCACCCTATCCTTGTACATGCAGTTCACTCACCTTCACCCACTTCTGAATGGTTTGGAGCAATAATTAAAAACATTAGAGCTTATTAAAGAAAATTCTTTCTCCACAATGTTTAAATAAATGCTACAATTGTAAAAATAAAGTGATTAACAAAAACCTTTTGTTTCACAAGTCTTGTTCAGTATAGACACCTACCTTGCTTTGCACTAGAGGGCAGATGCTGTGGTGACCCAGACTCCGTTCATTTTATACCCTTCAGGATAATTCCCCACTGATCTTCTTGTTTATATAATTACATTTGAATTGCTGCTTTCTTATCTGAAAAGCATCTATTGAAAATTCATACCAAACTCCAAATAAAATGTGCTTAGACAAACAAGTTCATAATATCTTCCCCTGGAAACTCTGGCGTTATTGTAGCATGCATCTTCCCGTCTCCTATTTCAGATGTATCCTTTACTAATATGGGAGTATTGGTGGAAAAAATCTTGGGAATGCAAATTTATTTGAGTCTGGAGTGCTTCAATTTTTACCTGAATATTCACATAGATATTTATAAAATTGCTCATCTGCAAAGCAAAGGTAACTGTTTTCTGGAAATCTAGGCCAATTGGTCCATGAATGATGACTAGTTTTTTCGTTAATACAAAATATTTTATTGGGTTCTTTTGTTCTGGATTTTAGAAGCTGTTAATTATAACTTACATAAGTGAAATGTCTCCTTGAGTAAAATGGCCAGATCTAGAAGGATGTCAAACTAACTGACTAGAGATCAAATTGTGGCTCTGCCACTAAGTAGTAATGTCTCTGGGATGCAAGACTTCTGCTTGGTTCTGTTTCTTCACCTGTTAAGAGGCATGGTACCAGGTGTTTGTAATTCCACCACTCGAGATGAGAAGGATGGAGAGTTCAAGGATATACAGCTACATAGCAGGAACCTGTCTCAGAAAAAGAAATCAGTATCATTGTTTCTATAACGCATTTAATAGTATCTGACACATAATAGGGACTCCATAAATAATAGTTAATTTATTATAATAATACAGCATATACTTATTTAATAAATATTTTTTCTCTAGTAGATAGTCAATAGAGTCATTGAATGTATAAATGATTGTGGGAGTGCATAGATAATTATTCTTTGGCAACCTTTTTTCCATCTCTATACCTATATGTCAATTTTACTCACTCAAACCACTTTTCCTCACTGTAAAGTAACATGCAAAAAAAAAATGCATTGGGCATCTCCAAATTGCCCCAAGAAGGAGTTCCGACTTGGTGTCACTTTGTTTTTTTTTTTTTTAGAAATTTTTTTTTAATTTATTTTATTTATCTCTGTATGTGTGTGAATGTACTGTCTGCATGCAAGTCTGTGCACCCGTGTCGTGCAATGCCGCGGAGGTCAGAAGAGGGTCTCGGATTCCCCTGGAACTGGAGTTCTCCTGGAATTGGAGTTTCAGACGGCTCTCGGCCGCCATGTGGGTGCTGGGGATCGAACCCGGGTCCTCTGCAAGAGCGGTCGGCGCTCTTAACCGCTAGGCCATCTCTCCAGCCCCACTTTGAAAGCCCCTTACAGTCTATTTTTGATGTTTTGGTTGTTACCCTTAGCTTTCAACAGCTGTCCATCTCTTCATCCCCGTAGGGCCTGTTTTGGGCTCTCTGGTTTCATCCTCCCCCGTCGCCCACCTGCCCCTCTGTCTTCAAGCCACATCCTTCACTTCCTATGGTTTTTCATCAAGTTAAGCTGCATTTCTCATACCAGTCACATTTGCCATCGCCTTCCAGCTCTTTCATCCTCCATAGTAACACCTGCCCCATACATCCTCATGTCTTCTCAGCTAGCTCTGTTCATTTTTCATGGCTTACCTGAGGAAGCAGCACTGTTGCAAAGCCTTCCCTGATGCTCCAAGTTTTTCTCAAGATCAGTGATGTTAAGAGAACTAGAAGAAATACACAGAAACCTTGATATATGGTAGATACTGAATAAAACCATAGCTATTCTTATGGGTCATTGGCCAGCCCATTTGTCTTCACTTACTTTAATTTTTATCGTTAATATGAGCTAAAGAAAAAAACAGGATTCCTGGCAAAGGTGAGTCTCTGAAGGAAAGGCAAAGAAAAACTTTAGGAAAAATTACATTTAACAGAGTTTAATTGAACAAAGAAAGATTCACAAACTAGACAGCCCTCTGAGTAGAAGAGGTATAGAGAGTCTAGCAACACTACATGACCAGGCAGGGTTATGGACAGAAAGCAGAAGTAAGGTACAGAAACAGACTGATTGGCTGCTGTTCTAGGTATATGCCTTACATGAGTATGTTCTATCAGTTGGTGCTTTTGACTGACTAAAGCTTGACGACTGCTGTGATTCACTAAGACAGTTATTGATTATAAAATACTAAATTAGTTTTTTCAGTTAGTTTAGATACTAAATTAAGTTGCAGGTCATTTAGTAGGGACTCGGTGCAGAGGCATTCTGAAGCAGCTGTTAGTTTCACAGACTAAATAAATAAATCAATAAAACCAGGGGCCCATAAATCTCAGAAATGCAAGCTATTATGCAGGAAGAGAATTCTACAATGAGGAAAGTGGAAATCAGATGCCAAAAACCTTGCTTAAGTGATTCTAGGCAAGTCCCTAACACAAAATTATACATGTCTCTGTTGTTTTATTTTGTTTTGTTTTGTCTTTTTGAGACAGGGTGTCCCTATAGTTCCAGTTGTCCTGGAACTCATTATGTAAACCAGGCTGGCCTTGAACTCACAGAGATCTACCTGCATCTGGCTTCAGAGTACTGGGATTAAAGGCGTGTACCACCACCACACGCAGCACATGTCTCTGTTTTATAAAGCATTAGTTCAGGAACTCTCTTTCTAGTATATTAATATGCATAACCACTCCTGGTGTTGTGTACATGCATACAGATTCATTGATAGATGATAGATGATTGATAGATGGCACGTGAATAAGGTAGAATGTATGTGAGATAGATAAATTAGGTGATAGATAATAGAAGAGTTATAATGGCAATAGATAGCAGATGAATTAGATAGAATACACATGATATATAGATATTAAACATATAGATTAAATTATATAAATTATAGACATGATAGATGAATTAGATGATGATAGATTAGATAGATAGACAGACAGACAGATAGATAGATATGTGTGTGAGTGCATGTGAGTGAATCTACACAGATTGAACTTACATCTGATTCAGATTTATTTTCCCACCTAAAATATCTTTAAAGCAAGACAAAATATATGAAATCATCATTCTATACACACTAGGCATTAAAGAAAAAATAAAGATTGATGCCAGAGAAAAAGAACACAGGAGAACTCTGTTTTATACCCTAAAGAGAGTTATTGCCATGGCCCAGGAAGAGAAAACAAGGTAGCAACAAAAGTATTTCTAGATTAAAGAGCTGGACCCAAGAGTCCATGGAAATAAATGCAGCTTGAATTCACATAGAAAAATACTGGAGAGGACAAAACTACACACAAAGGATTCTGGAGAGCTGCAGAAGATCCTTTGAGTATGTGGATGGAAATGACAAATTGATACATTATACATTTGAGGACACTAGATGAGGCTGGGAGGGGGGAGGAATCCTGAAAATATTAAAGAGAAGCATCTCAGGCACATGCAGGATAAGGTACAGTGTCATTTCCAGCCTCCAACAGTGGGTATCTCCTAACTCATGGAGAACGAGGTAGGATATTCAGAAGAGTTTTGCTTCGATTGTGAGAAAAAATTAGCCTTTGATTAAACTCTGTCCTGAATTTTCTAACAAAGTTCAAAAGCAACACCCCAAAGGATCAACTATTTCCAAATATCATAACATACAGCAAAGCTGAAGAATATTTATAGGAATCCAGAAATACACAATATCCCACAAGGGATAATCATAGTATGTGGTAATCAATTTTAAAAAATCTTTAGTTATGCAAATAATCAGGAAAATACAATTCATAATGGAAAAGAAATTAATGCATTGAAATTGAATCAGAAACATCACAGATAATAGACAATATATAACAACAATCAACTAGGCATTATAACCAATTTCCATATATTCTAGAGGAAAGATTAAAGTGATAAAAGACCAATCTAACTTCTAAAGATTAAAACAACAATGTTTTGGTGAAAATTATGTTATAATAGATTGATTAGATTAGGTAGATTAATTATTGCATACATAGGAAAAGATCAGTTAAGTTGAAGATGTACATAATTCACAAATGCCCAGTGAAAAATGACTAGAAAAAGATGATTAAAGGGCTGGAGAGATGTCTCAGCAGTTAAAAGCACTGGCTGCTCTAGCAGAGGATCCAGGTTCTATTCCCAGCACCCACATGGCAGCTAACAACTGTCCATAACTCCAGTCCCAAGGGATCCAACACCCTCTTCTGGCTTCCATGGGCATGGCATGACACAGATGCACTTATAAACATACAGAAAATATACTCATAAACATAAAATAAAATAAAAATTAAATTTTAAAAAGAAAAACATGACTAAAGTTCAATTAATTGATAAAATGTAAAGATTTCAAACATAAATGAAATTGAAGTCCTTAAAACAGAAGAACATAGGAAAAACTGAGACAGAGTAGTTTAAAGGTTTACAAACATTATAAAAATAAATAGATCCTAAAACCCCAATGACTCAAATATAAAAATGATAAACCAAAACAATACATCATAACTAACACCAGTAATAAAAAGAAAAAAAAAATCTTAAAAGCAGACGGAGAAAATTATGCCTAATATATAAAAGAGAAAAGAAGACACCAGTTTCTAGTGGGAACGATCGATGCAAGCCTGAAAACAGCGGGTCATCATCATCTAGTGGGAACGATGGATGCATGCCTGAAAACAGCGGGTCATCATCATCTAGTGGGAACGATCGATGCATGCCTGAAAACAGCGGGTCATCATCATCTAGTGAGAACTATGGATGCATGCCTGAAAACAGTAGGTCATGATCATCTAGTGGGAACTATGGATGCATGCCTGAAAACAGCGGGTCATCATGATCTTTAAAGAGGTGAAAGGAAAGAAACTGCCAATCCAGTACTAATTCAATGAAACTTACCTTTGAAAATGAAGCATTGTACAGATATACCGAATCTCAAAGAATCTATCACAAATGGACCTGCAGCATAAGCAAAATGAAATGGTACCAGACAGCAAATCTAGATGCACAGGAAAAGCTGGAAAATGGGCTGGAGAGATGGCTCAGTGCTTAATAATAGTTGCTGTTCTTCCAGAGGACCCGTGTTTGATTCCCCAGGACCCACATAGCAGCTAACAATGTCCCTAACTCCTGTTCTTGGGTAATCTGACACCCTCTTCTGACCTCTAAGGTTATCCCAAGATATGGGTGCACTTATACACATGCATACAATACACTCATACACATAAAATACAATAAATAAATAAAATATTTTCTTAGAAAGACTGAAAAACACTGGAAATACTCACAATGCTGGAAAGGAGAGGGTCTTCACACTATTATTTAAACATCTTTACAAAATCACTGAATATATAGGAGAAGCAGGAGACTTAAGAAGGCACCCCTGGTGGAAAGAGACTGGAACTACTCTCAGAACAAGCCCACAGCCTTCACAAGCTTCAAACCCAGTTTGCTTCCTTTAGACAGTGACTCCTCTAGCAAATGGGGTAGCAGTGGAGAGGAAACTCACTCTGACACTCTTACTCAGGGGGCAGGCTCCAAGCACTATCTTGAGAGAAAATTGTCCTAAGAAACAGCTTCCCTGGGGCCTGAACAGAGAACAAGGTGGAGTCTGAATTTAATCTATAGCCCTAGGGCAAGGAGTAGGACCTGAGAAACCTTGTGGTGAACTGGAAGGCCAGGCAGGGTAGTAATTGGGCAAAGGCAGCCTCAGCCACCTGTAGCCAGAAGCAGAACTCACTGAGAATTAGATGGTCAGGAGCCTTGGCTCAGAACAGGGATCTGCTTCTGGAGGGCATCTGTCATCTACTGCTGGTTTCAAAACTGAAGGTCTCCGGGCTTACTTGACATCTGCAGTAGACTCTCCAGCAGGGTGGTTAATACTCCAGAGGTCTTTTTTTTTTTTAACCCCACCCCTAGAGGTCAAAAGTACAAAAGCCAGACCTTCTATACAAATCTCAGCCCTGGAGTGCACAGAGCTTAGATCAGGGGATTTCCCAAGACCACCTGAAGCACAGGTAGGGCCTGGGCGCTTCAGCCAGGTGGATTGTTGGATAACTGAATCATTGTCTTGTGTGGCTGTGGGGGTGGAGTTGCCCTGCTAGCTGGTATAAGCCCGTGATCCTAGCACTCAAGACGGTGAGATGGAGCCTGTGATCCCAGCACTCAAGATGCTAAAATGGAGCTGGCAATCCCAGAACTTTTTGGAGAAAAAAAATTTAAAGGGAACAAAAGCAACAAAAAGACTTGCCCAAAGAACTTACCAAAATGGTAAACTTCCACATCAAAAAAAGTTAAAAAACAAATAAGACTTGAGAAAAAGATACAAGTCTGGACTTAACATGTAAGGCAGAATGCATGAGTAGTGCGATGGGGCATGGATGGGGGAAAGGCATAAGCTTGATTAAGGAATATTGTCCAAGAAGACACGATGGAGGAAAGATAGCATCTTTAGCAAGTGGTGTTGGCAAAACTGCATCACCACTTGTAGAAGAATGAAATTAAACCCTTACCTCTTGCCCTGTACAAAAGTCAACTCCAGATGGATCAAAGACCTCAACGTGAAACCCCAAACTCTGAAGGCGATAGAAGAAAAAGTTGGCAGCAGACTACAAGACATAGGCATAGAAAAAGACTTCCTAAATCAGACAGCAGCTGCGCAAGAATTAAGGTCGACAACTGACAAATGGGACCTCATTAAACTCAAAAGCTTCTGTACATCAAAAGAAACAATCAAGGAAGTGAAGAGAAATCCCACAGAGTGGGAGGAAACCTTCACTGCAGATACATCAGCATTGATTTCCAGAGTATATAAACTACTCAAAAAACAAAGAAGAAAGAAAACAAATGAATCACTCAAAAGATGGAGCAAAAAGCTGAACAGAGACTTTACAAGTGAGAAATTAGAGATGGCTGAGAAATATCTTAAAAAGTGTTCGCTAATAATGAAGGAAATGCAAATCAAAACCACTTTAAGATATCATCTCACTCCAATAAGACTGGCTAGGATCAAGAAAACAAATAATACCAAGTGCTGGAGAGGTTGTGGGGAAAGGGGAACACTCATCCATTGTTGGTGGGAATGTAAACTTATATAGCCACTATGGAAAGCAGTGTGGAGAACCCTTGGAAGACTCAAAATGAGCTTACCACCTGACCCAGTCATACCACTCCTGGGTATATACCCACAAGTCTCTTCTTACCGCAGAGATACATGCACAGCTATGTTTGTTGCAGCTCTGTTCACAATAGCAAAAAGCTGGAACCAACCCAAATGCACCACAACTGACGAGTGGATAGAGAAAATGTGGTACATCTACAGAATGGAGTTCTATGCAGCAGTAAAAAAAGACAACATCATGAACTTTGCAGGTAAATGGATGGAACTGGAAGATATTATGTTAAGTGAAGTAACACAGTCTCAGAAAAACAAACAATGAATGATATCCCTCATCTGTGGATGCTAGCTCCAATAACCTAGTTGTAAACATTTCTAGTTGGGAGTGATGCATCTTGGAAAGAACAACACCAACAGAGGGGACTGCATCAACGAATTGACTAAAAGGGTGAATCTGGTGAGGTGGGGGGTTGGGAGTAGG
This sequence comes from Rhizomys pruinosus, assembly GCA_009823505.1. Taxonomy (NCBI): domain Eukaryota; kingdom Metazoa; phylum Chordata; class Mammalia; order Rodentia; family Spalacidae; genus Rhizomys; species Rhizomys pruinosus. The sequence continues at coordinate 511,149 of VZQC01007939.1, forward strand.
ACACGAGTCTGGATTTGATTTGTAACATAATCTTGTACAAAAAAATGTAAAACAATAAGTTAAAAAAATAAAAAATAAAAAGATCAAACAGCAAAAAAAAAAATACAAAAATACAAAAAAGAAAAAAAAAAAAGAGTGATGAACTCAGGATCTGCTTTCAGGCACTTGGATGGATGTTAGTATGCAGTCCTTTCCAGAAGGCTTCTATAAAGGGAGAGAAGAAATTTGGCTACCAGTCAATTTTTAGGATAAAACAATAGTGGACCTTTCTCTCTTGGCTGCTGTTAGGGAATTCAGTGTTGAATTGTGCTTGAATTTGGACAGCATCTTCCTTATCAAGAAGAAACTAATGAGTGAGAAATAATTATCTGAACAAAATTTCATATGGTCTTTAGCCTAATATCTGAGCTGTTGGAGTGTTAAAGAAACATACCAGTCATTTTAGTCTTCGGTCATATTTTCCTGTTAGGTATTTAAGACCACGTGGTTGGCCAAAATTAACTACTCTTTTTTTATGTTGTGAGGGCCACTGAGGATATGGTCTTCATGGTGTCACTTTGGCTTGGGAATAGCCTGTAGATATTTTAGCTTTCCTTTTATGACTTTTTCCATCTACTTGATAATAAGTCAAAGGTCTTGTTTAACCTTGGCTTTGGTTGGAAGCATTGAAGAAACTTCTTCCTCTCTGTTGACTTCTTTGTAGACTGGATACTGGTTAGACTCCAACTGCTGTGGTCTCCATGGCCTCCCTGAACAAGAGAACAGATGCCTTACCAGCATTACAGAAGACTTTGAGAGATGCTCTATGGTCCACTCAGACCTAGCTAACAAAACATAGTCCCTTTTAATCCCTCTGATATCATTAGTATCAGACTCTAAGTATTGTTATTGAGCACCCAGAAGGTCAGTTATATCAGTCTGTTACTTTTAACTATGGTGTGACATTTCGATAACACCTGAGCAAACCCTAAACACTCTTAAATAAACCTTAATTGGATTTATGTTCTATTCTTTAAGACAGTCTTTACCATTATTAATAAGAATATGTTTGAGTGAACCTTAGGAATTTTAAGATGATCTATAACATCTCTAAGTCTCATCTTTTACATACCTCAAGTAACTTATACAGACTTTCATAACTTGCATTAAGTTCTAGTTTTTTTTTTCATTCTGGAAACATCCAGCCATCTTAATCTTTACACACAAATACTTCTTCACTAAAAATATTTCCATTTTCACATGCTTCTAAGATTTTCTTTTACTTCCTGGCTTTCAATCTTACTGCCATGAGATATAATAACATTAACAAATAGACTTACTATCTCTTGTGAGAATTTTCTTGTTAGGAGTACTAAGCAGTGTTTACCTTCTCCTCATAAGGTTTGTAACAAACCAATGTTTTATTTCAATAAAGTTCACTCTGGGAAAAAGAAAGAAATATTGGATGAAATGCACAAAAGCTCAATAAAAAAATTAAGGGGAAATAAAGGGCAAAAAAATCTCAGGCCTGTGGCTGCTTCTCACACTCCAGTTCCCCCATGGCTCTGACCTGAAGGGTCTCAGAAGGGTGAGTGAACTCACCCAACCCACAGGCTACAAAGTTAAATGTAGCCAGCAGAGGCCCCTGGTACACAAAAAAGGGAAACTACTGAAAGTGAAGCTGGCTAGGGACAACACATGCTCAAAGCCAGCAGAAACCAAGAGGACAAGCATCCACAGTTCATCCAGCCCTCCCTGCTTCCATACTTATAACCAGCACTCTCTGATCTTTGAGGAAAAAAAGCTGCCTCGATATTTTTTCTCCCATTTTGTTTTTAGTTTTCTGCTCCATTTGTGCTTCAATATTTTTTCCTCTTAGGCACACATTTTCACCACTTACTCCCCCTTCATAGACTCATCTAATTTTATTTATCTATTTTTTCATTATTGGGCAATCAGTTGTTTTCTGTATTCTGTTTTTATTTTCATAATTGCCCTCAATGTTTGCCCCTTTTTTCTGTCCCTAGTATGTTGTTAGCATTTGTTATTTTATCAAGACAAAAACAATGATGTTATTTTTTTATTCCCCTTTATACATTGATCTAATTTTTTACTTGAACTTTCTCATAATTTTGAATATTTTTATCTTTTTAATCTACTGCTGTTTTACATCCATAACAATCTCCTCAGAGCCTCTTTTTTTCTTCCACTTAACCTTCTACTTTATTTTCTCACTTCTGGCCTCCTTCCTCTACTGCTTCCAGTTACTATTCTCACACAGTATTTAACATCTTCTGGAAGAATATTTGATCATTTTCTTGTCTGTGCTCACTAGTGAAGTGTGGGGAGCTGTAGCTTATTTTAAGTGTTCCATATCGCTGCTGTTATAAAGGCTTGTTTCCTCTTCACTGGTACTCTGGATGGGAATCTCAAGAGTTGGATTTCAGTAGAAGATCCTCAAATGAGACAGAAAAGATCTAAACCAACAAATGCTGCATGACAGGAACTGCATCACAGAAAGAAAGAAACAAAACATGGAAAGCAAGGCCTTGTGATTCCTCCAAAGCACATAACTTTTCAACTACTGAATTCAATAATACAAAAACCAATAAAATACTAAGTGAAATTTTCAAGGGATTATTAGCAAAAATGATCAGTACCTTTGAGAAGGGTACAAATAAGCAGATGAATTCACTCTAGGCTCTGGAGTGGAAGTTCATCAATGTAGAAGAAAAAGTAGCAAAGAAATAAGAAAATTGGCGTTATAGATTCCAAAAAGTAGGCCACATGGAAGAAACACTCAGCAAGAAAATTGAGACTTTAAAAAAAAAATCAGAAGAAAATATCACCAACAGACTCAACCAAGCAGAGAAAGAAAATCAGGAATGGAGGAAAAGATAAAGAAAATATAACACTCGAGTATCAGTAAGATAAATAAATAAATAAATAAATAAATAACCAACCACTATTCCCCTCACCCCCTTCATATCACTACTTTTAATCTCTCCTCCTAGGAAGCTCCCACACACCCACCTTGGCTCCTCTCCTCTCTAGGCTCAGGGATCATTGCAGAAGAGAGGGCAGAAATATTGCAAGCTCTGGAGGGGTGAATGAATACAGGGAAATCGTGTTTTCCAAATACAATAGAGCAGTTTCACATATGAACCTGCAGCGTATATAACAGCATTCACAAGACATGCTTAAGCTCAAGCCAAACAAAACCCAACATGGATGCAGGAGGTGAGCATGAAGCTCCAGCCCTAGCTGAGGAACTACGGGCAAGTGATAGCTGCTGGAAGAGGGAAACTCAGTTGTCTCTATGGGTATAGCCAGGGTGGTTGACCAAAACCCAGGAGATAGACCCACACCCAAGAACATTTGGGAAACACAAATTAGACTGCATAGACCTTAAAATAACAGAGGACATGGAAGGGAAATAGAAATGTGGGGAAGGATCTCAGAATGGGGACTCTGAATATGATCGAAATACAATATATGAAATTATCAAATAATAAAAATAGTGTTTTTTTAATGAGCATAGCACAACACTAAAGAACCTTGGGATATAATCAAGACACAAAACTTAAGAATTCATGGGTCAGAAGTAGGAGCTGAGAAAAATGCTGAAGACATAGAAAATCTGTTCAATGAATTACAGGACAAACTGTCCCAAATCTAGAGAAAGAAAGAGACATTTAAAACCTCAAGTAGACATGATCTGAGAACAACTTCCTCATAGCATATCAGTCAACTTATCCAAAACACAAAACTAAGAAACAATATTAAAAGTATAAGAGGAAAATGCCAACTCACCTACAAAGGCACACACAATACAATAACATCAAATCTCACATCAGCAACTCCCAAAGCCAGCAAAGTATGGAATGATATAGATCAAGACCTGAAAGTAAATAACTGCCTACAATGATTGCTATACCCAGAAAAGCTATCTTTTAACAGTGATAGAGAAATAAGGACATTTCAATACAAGCATAAGTTAAGGAAGTTCATGATAACCAAGACACCACTGAAGAAGATACCTAAAGGTATACTATATAGACAGAGCAAGAACAACAACCTCTGTCACAAGAACACAGAAAAGACAAGCTTTGAGAGAGGGATAGGTAGACCAAAAAGAGCTTGGAAGGAATCAATCACATCCAGCACAGTAAGCCAGCAAACCCCTAATACAGAAGAAGAAGGGGGGAAAAACACTATTCCAGTCAACCAGAAAAAAAAATCAATAAAATCACAAGCATTAGTAAACATCTGTCAATAATAGCCTTAATGTAAATGACCTCAACTCACCAACAAAAATGTCAAGACTAGCTAGCTGGATTGAAAAACCTAGAGCCCACTCTCTGTTGTCTCTAAACACCTCACTGGCAAAAACATTCTGCAGACTGAGAGTCAGAGGGTGGAAGTCAATCAATCAAGTGACAGGAAGCTGAAACCATGCTAGTGTAGCTATTCTGATATATGATAAAGTAGACTTCAAACCAAAGTCAGTCAGAAGAGATAAACAAGGCTACCCCATATTGATAAAGGGAACAATTCATCAATAATTATGACAGTTATAAATATACATGAACCATGTGTTGGGGCTCCAAATTTCATAAAACAAACAATAAGACATGATAGATCCTGGTAACAGTATATAACTTCAGTATCTCGGTCTCTTCTTTAAGAAAGTCATCTAAACTGAAAAATCAACAAAGTTCCAATTTAAACTATACCATAGATCAAATGAACTGAACAGATATATACAGGGTGTGGAACAACAGAAACACAATTCTTAGCATTCCTTGGATTTCTCTAAAACATACCAAATTTTAGGCCACAAAATAAGTCTTAAAAATACAAAAGAATTTAAAATATTTTATTTTATCAGATCATAGTGAAAGTGAAATAAAACTAGAAATAAATAGTAAAAGAAATTATATAAATACACGAAGACTGAACAATACTCTCTTGGGTGACAAGTGGGTCAGTGAAGAATGTTGAAGAAAATTTAAAAATTCTTACAGTCAGTTGAGAATGAATGGATAACTTATCCAGACTTCTGAGATATAAGTAAAGCATTTTAAGAAGAAAGTTTATAGTTATGAGAGATCTTAAATGAATGGTTGATGGTTGAATGATACAACTCAAGACCTTAGGAAAATTAGAAGAAACCAAACCCCAGACCAATAAGCAATAAGAAATAATATCAGAGCAAAATTAATAAAAATTTAGACTAAAAAACTCAGCTAGAGGTTGAGGGAGTGGCTTAGTCAGAAAATGCTTGTGGAGGACCTGAGTTTGGATCCCTAGCACCCACACAAAAAGTGGAGTGCCACAGCACACATCCACAACCCCAGCACTGTACAGAGAGGTAGAGACAAGAGGATGCCTGAAGTAAAAGAGAGTGAAGATCCAACTTAGTAAAATAACAGATGAAAATAGGATATGCCAGGTACCAATGAAGTCCAAAGGACCGTTGGGGAATACTCTGAAAACATTCCAGAAACTGGAAAATCTAGAAGAAATTAATAAATTCTCAGGCATAAATGACATGCTAAAATTAAATCAAGACAATATAAAGAACTTAAACAGAATAATAATGAGCAACAAGATTAGAGAAATTATAAAATGCTTTCACACAAAGAAAAATCTAGAATCATACAGATTCACTGACAACCTCTGCTGAAATATTTTTTAAATATTTTATTTATTATTTTATGTGTATGGGTGTATTGCCTGCATGTATGTAAGTGCACCTATGTCATGCAATCCCCATGGAGGTCAGAAGAGTGTCTGATCCCCTGGAACTGGGGTTACAGACAGAAGTTAGCCGCCATGACAGTGCTGGGAATCAAACCCAGCTCCTCTGCAAGAGCAGCCAGTACTCTTAACCACTGAGCCATCCCTCCAAGCCATCTGCTGAAAGTTTTAAGGGCTAAAACCAATACCCCTCACACTTGCCCTATAAAAGTGAACTCATTCTGCAATCCAGAATTACCCTGATATAAGAAAAGAAGATAAGAGCACAAGGACAAAAAGATAACTATGGACCAGTTTCCCTGGTGAACATAGATGCAAATGTTCTCAATTATATTCTTGCAAACAATATTCAGGAATACATTAAGAAGATCATACACTATGACCAGTTGTTTCCATCCTGAGGATTCAAGATCAGTTCAACACACAAAATTAATAGGCTCAACTCAGTACAAAAATACTCTTAAATGCAGAAATTGCAGGACTATTTCAGGGAAAATGGTCTTTGACAAAGCTCAACATCAATTCCTTGAAAAACATCCCTGACAAAATTATGAATAGAAGGAACAGACGTCAACATAACAAAGACTATATACAATGAACCTAGAGCCGTCATTTTACTAAATGGGGGGAAAACCTGCAAAATTTCCACTAAAATAATGAACAAAGCAAGGCTCCTGTCACTACTCTTATTATTGTACTTGATGTCTTTGCTAGAGCACTGAGAGAAAAAGGAAAGGGACACAAATAGAAAAAGAAGCTCCCCTTCTGCAGAGAGCATGATCCAATACTTAAAAGACCCTAAAGACTCCACCAGAAAATGCTTGGATCTAATAAACACTTTCAGCAAAGTTGCAGGGCACAAAATAAACATACAGAAATCAGTAGCCTTTCTATAAGCAATGATTAACATGATGAAAAAGAAATCAGGAAAAGAAATACTCATTCACAACAGCTTCAAGAAAGATAAAATACCTCGAAATAAACCTAACCAAGGAGAGACCACCATGATGATGATTTTAAAACTCTGAAGAAAGAAATGGAAGAAAATGCTAGATCATGGAAAGACTCCCTCTATGCTCATGGATTAGCAAAATCATTTTATTATAAAAATGGCTATATTACTGAAAATTATCTGTACATTAATGTGCTGCTCATTAAAATCCTAATGGCATTTTCCACAGAACTGGAAAAAAACAATCTTAAAATTCATATGGAATCACAAAAGACTAGAAATGGTCAAAGCAACCCGGTGCATAAAGAATAATGTTAAAGACATCATAACACCTGATCTCAAACTATACCACAGATCCATAGTAACAAAAGAATCATTCTAATGGCACATAAAACAGATGTGCAGACTACTGAAATAGCATGGACGAGCCAGAAATAAACCACAAAGCTACAGCCACTCAACTTTTGACAAAGGCATTAAAACATACATGAGGGAGTAGCTATTTCAACAAATAAAGTTGGGAAAAGTGGATATCCACCTGCACAAGAATGAAACTTGATCTACATCTCTCAGCATGCAGAAAAATTAATTCAAGGTTGATCAAAGATGTAAGACTTGAAACTACTAAAAGAAAATAGTTCATGACATTGGCATAGGCAAGCATTTTCTGAACAAGACTCTAATCATCCTAAGAATTGGCAAATGGGATTGCACAAAGCTCAAAAGCTTCTACAAAGCAAAGGAAACACTCCAGAGATAGGTGAGGCCACCTAAAGAATGGGGAAAAAATCTTTACTAACTGTACATCAGACAGACGCTCCACTCCAAAACATACAATATAACACACCGTGTTTTCTAAAAGTCCTTAAGTCATACAAAATAAGATACCTGACAAAATGCAATTAAATTAGAAATTAATAATGAAAATATAAGGAATCATCTCAAATATTTGGAAACATATTGATGACCACATACTATGGAAATGAAATACCGCAATAGAAGATAGATAACCCATAACTGAAACAGAAACCAAAGAGAAAATTATAAAATATTTTCAATTTGAACAAAAATTAAAATTTAAAACAAAAATTTGTAGGATGTAATTCAAGCTTACTTTGAGGAAGATTTCTACTGCCCTACATTAGATAAAAATAAAAGTCTAAAATTGTTGGCCTCAGCTACCTCCTCAAGAAGTTACAAAAAGAGTCTGTAGAGATGGCTCAGTATTTAAGAGCACTGGCTGCTCTTGCAGAAGACCTGTGCTCAATTCCCAGCACCCACATGGCAGCCAACAACTGTCTGTAACTTCAGATCCAGGGATCTGACAGCCTCTTCTGACCTCTGCAGGCATTCCATGACATAGGTTCATGTACATACATGCAGGCATTCCGTGACATGGGTTCACATACATACATGCAGGCATTCCATGACATGGGTTCACGTACACACATTCAGGCATTCCATGACATGGGTTAACATACACACATGCAGGCATTCCATGACATGGGTTCACGTACACGCATGCAGGCATTCCATGACATGGGTTAACATACACACATGCAGACATTCCATGACATGGGTTCACGTACACACATTCAGGCATTCCATGACATGGGTTCACATACACGCATGCAGGCATTCCATGACAATGGGTTCACATACACACATGTAGGCAATACACTGTACACATAAAATAAATTTAAAAAAAAGAAGTTACAAAAAGAGAAAGTTAATCACAAAATTAGTCCAGGAAAGGAAATGGTGGTCAAAGAAGAAATCAAGGAGATTTTTTTTCTGTCTTTTTCAGAGAAGGTCTCCCTGTAGCCATAGCTGGCCTGGAACTCACTATGTAGACCAGGCTAGCCTCGCTCTCACAGAGATCCACCTGCCTCTGCCTCCAGAGTGATTGGATTAAAGGCATGTGTCACTAGACCCAGCTCAAAGAGATTTAAAAAAAAAAATGGAAATGAGGAACTGGAAAGATGGTTCAGTGATTAAGAGCACTAGCTGCTCTTACAGAAGATCCAGGTTCAGTTCCAAGCACCCACATGGAGGCTGACAACCATAAGTAACTCCAGTTCTAGGAAATCTGATGCCTTCTTCTGGCTTCCATGGGCACTGCACACACATGGTGCACTTACGTATGTGTAGAAACTCATACACATTTTTAAGAAGACAGGAAATGGTAGGAAAAGTCAGTGAAACAAAAAACAGCTTTTTTGAAAAGATCAAAATGATAGATAACGTTCTGACTACGCTGAGCAATAAAAAGATGGGATACATAATTGGGGATTTAGATCACAGGTAGAGAACTTGCCTAACAAGTGCAAGACCCTGGGTTAGGTACTCAGCTCTGGGGAAACAAAAAATACAATGAAGAACATAATACTAAGTTTGGTCATAGAGCAGATAGATTCTATAGATATTAAAATCATAATAAGGATACTACTAAGTACTTTGTGTCAAAAAGCAAAAATTTAAATGAAATGGATAATTTTTTTCAAATACAAAAATGACCAAGTCACATTCAACCATTATGGAAAGCAATGTGGGAACACTTGAAAGACTCAAAATGAGCCTACCACCTGACCCAGTCATACCAATCATTCATATATATATATATATATATATATATATATATATATATATCCCAAAGACTCATCCTACTGCAAAGACACATGCACATCTTTGTTTATTAAAGTTCTCTTCACAATAGCAAAGAGCTGGAACCAACCCCAATTCCCCTCAACAGACAAGTGGTTGACAAAAACTGCTACATTTACACGATGGAGTACTATTCAGTGGAACTGGAGTTAAAGATGGTTCTCAGCTGCCATGCAGGTGCTGGGGATCGAACCCGAGTCCTCTGCGAGAGCAGTCGGCTCTCTTAACTGCTAAGCCATCTCTCCAGCCCCTCATTTTGAGTCTTTTAAGGGTTCTCCACACTGCTTTCCAGTGGTTCTAGGAGTTTACAATCCCAACCAGTAGTAGATGAGTGTTCTCTTTTCTCCCCACAACCTCTCCAGCATTTGGTGTCTTTTGTTTTCATGATCTTAGCCAGTCTTATCCGAGTGAGATGATATCTTAAAGTGGTTTTGATTTGCATTTCCTTAATTATTAGCGATGTTGAACACTTTCTAAGATATTTCTCAGCCATCTTTACTTCCTCACTGGTGAAGTCTCTGTTCAGCTCTTTACTCCATCTCTTGAGTGGGTTATTTTTTTTTCTTATGTCTGGTTTTTAGTAGTTTATGTATTCTGGATGTTAATGCTTTGTCAGATGTATCACTGGTGAAGGTTTCCTCTCACTCTGTGAGTCTTCTCCTCTCTTCCTTGATTGTTTCTTTCACTGTACAGAAGCTTTTGAGTTTAATGAGATCCCACTTGTCAACAGTTGACCTTATTTCCTGCACAGCTGCTGTCTGATTTTGAAAGTCTTTTCCTATGTCTATGTCCTGTAGGTTGCTGCCATTTCTTGTATCACCTTCAGAGTTTCGGGTTCCACACTGAGGTCTTTGATTCATTTGGAGTTGATTTTTGTACAGGGTGAGAGGTAGGGGTTTAATTTTATTCTTCTAAAATGGTGATCCAGTTTTGCCAGTACCATTTGCTGAAGATGGTGTCTTTCCTCCATTGAATCTTTTTGGCCCCTTCATCAAATATGAGGCGTCTGAAATTGTATGTGCTCAAGTTTTGATCTTCAATTTTGTTCCATTGGTCTATGGGCTTGTTTTGTGCTAGTACCAGGCTGTTTTGATGGCTATAGCCCCGTAATATAGTTTGATGTCTAATATAGTAATCCCCTCTGTATTGTACTTTTCACTCAGGGTCACTTTGGCTATTTGGGGTCTTTTGTTTTTCCATATGAATTTAAGGATTTTTTTCAAGTCTGTGAAGAAACTCTTGGGGATTTTTATTGGGATTGCATTGAATCTGTACATTAATTTGGATAGAATGGACATTTTTACTATATTAATTTTTCCAATCCATGATCATGGGAGGTCTTTCCATCTTCTGATGTCTTCTTCAATCTCCTCCAGGAGTTTGAAATTTTTGTTGTAGATATCTTTGGTATCTTTGGTTAAATTTGTTCCCTAGGTATTTTATTGTTTTGTGGCTATTGTGACTGGGAAGCTCTCCTTGTATTCCTTCTTCAGTTGTTTGTTGTTGGTGTAAAGAAAGACTACTGATTTTTCTAGGTTAATTTTGTATCCTGACACTTTACTGAAATTCTTAATCATTTCTAGGAGTTTTCTGGTAGAGTTTTTTACTATCCTATTATCTGCAAAGAGGGATAGTTTGACTTCCTCTTTTCCAATTAGTACTCCTTTAATTTCCCTTTCTTGCCTTATTGCCCTGGCAAGTATTTCAAGCACTATATTGAAGAGGAGTGGTGACAGGGGACAGCCTTACTGTGTTCCCACCTTTAAGGGGAATGCTTCTAACTTTTCTCCATTTAAGATAATGTTGGCTGTGGGTTTGTTGTATACTGCTTTGAATACGTTGAGGAATGTTCCCTCCAGTCCAATTTCCTCTAGAACTTTAAGCATGAAGTGATGTTGAATTTGTTGTTGTTGTTTGTCTTTTTGAGACAGGGTGATGTGAATTTTGTCAAAGGCTTTTTCTGTGTCAATTGAGATGATTGTGTGGTTTTTGTCTTTCAGTCCATTTATGCGTTCTATGATATCTATTGACTTACATATGTTGAACCATCCCTGCATCTCTGGTATGAATCCAACTTGGTCATGATGGATGATCTTTTTGATGTGGATCTTTATGTGGTTTGCAAGTATTTTGTTGAGAAATTTTGCATCTATGTTCATTAATGAGATGGGCCTATAGTTTTCTTTTTTGGTTGTATCTTTGCCTGGTTTTGGTATTAGAGTGATGCTGGCTTCGTAGAAGGAATTTGGGAGGTTTCCCTTTCCTTGTATCCTTCTGAACAGTTTAAGTAATAATGATTGTAAGTCCTCTTTAAATGTTTTATAAAACTATGCCATGAAACCATCTGGGCCTGGGTTTTTTTTAGTTGGGAGGTTCACTGTTACATTTTCAACTTCCTCATATATTATGGGTCTGTTTAAGCTGTCAATCTCTTCTTGGTTAAGCTTTGGTGAATTCCAGGATTTCAAATATTCATCCATTTCTCTTAGGTTTTCAAATTTAGTAGAGCATAGGTTTTTGAAGTATTCTCGCATGACTGTCTGGATCTTTTCTCTCTCTGTTGTGATGTTTCCCTTTTCATCAAGAATACTATTAATTTGCACTTTCTTTTTCTTTCTTTTGTTTAACTGGGCTAAGGGTCTATCTATCTTATTTATCCTTTCAAAGAACCAGCTTTTGGATTCATTGATTCTTTGTATTGTTTTTGTTGTTATTGTTGTTGTTTCTATTTCATTGATTTCTGCTCTGGCTTTTGTGATTTCTTCCTGTCTCTTGGATTTAGGGTTCATTTCTTATTGTCTCTCAAGTGCTTTTACCTGCAGTGTTAGTTCATTTATTTGTCCTCTTTCTGCTTTTTTTTTTTAATCTGATTTTTTTTATTTTTATTTATTTCTGCATGTGTATGAATGTACTATCTGCATGCAGGTCTGTGTACCCCTGTCGTGCAATGCCGCGGGGGTCAGAAGAGGGTCTCGGATTCCCCTGGAGCTGGAGTTCTCCTGGAATTGGAGTTTCAGACGGCTCTCGGCCGCCATGTGGGTGCTGGGGATCGAACCTGGCTCCTCTGTAAGAGCGGTCGGTGCTCTTAACCGCTAGGCCTTCTCTCCAGCCCCTCTCTTTCTGCTTTTTTAATGTAGGAACTGAGGGCTATAAATTTCCCTCTTAGGACTGCTTTTAAAATATCCCATTGGTTTTGCTATGTTGTATTTTCTTTTTCATTTAGTTCCAGGAGTGTTTTCATTTCTTTCTTTATTTCTTCCTTGACCCATTCATTATTCAGGAATGTGTTTTTTAGTCTTCATGTGTTCTTGTAGATAGTTGGACTTATTCTGGTATTGATATCGAGCTTTATTGCACTGTGCTCTGATAGAATGCATGAAATTATTTCAATCCTTTTGTATTTGTAGAGTTTATTTTGTGTGTGTCCCAGTATGTGGTTGATTTTGAAGAATGTTCCATGGGGTGCTGAATAGAAAGTATATTCTCTGGTGTTTGGGTGGAATATTCTGTAGATATCTGTGAGGTCCATTTGGTGTATTGTATTGTTCAGTTCAAATGTCTCTGTGTTTATTCTTTGTCCAATTGACCTATCTAATGAGCTCAGTGGACTATTGAAATCCCCCACTATTAGTGTGCTGGGATCATTCTGTGCCTTGAGGTCCTGTAGAATTTTGTTTATAAAGTTTTGTGCATATATATTCATTGTTGTGAAATCTTCATGGTTAATTGATCCTTTGATAAGGATGTAGTGGCCCTCTCTGTCTCTTCTGATTAGTTTTACTTTAAAGTCTATTTTGTCTGATATTAGAATAGCAACTGCTGCTTGCTTTTTTGTACCATTTGCTTGGAATATTCTTTTTTCATCCTTTCACTTTAAGTTGATGCCTATCCTTGAGGATGGGTTTCTTGTAGACAGCATATAGTTGGGTTCTGTTTCCTAATCCATTCTCCCAGTCTATGTCTTTTGATTGGGGAGTTCACCCTATTAATATTTAAAGTTATTATTGAGAGATGTGTGCTGCTTCCTTTTGCCTTATTTTCTGTTTGCATTCTTGGTGTAAGTTTGTATTTCTTCAGTTATACTTTTATTCGTTACTCTCTCTAGGTGCTTGGAGATAGTTGCTCCTTTCCTCTGACCTTTGAATTGCGTCAAGTATTTTCTGAAGGGTTGGTTTCCTGGACATGAATTCTTTCATGTTGTTTATGTCATGAAAGATTTTTCTTTCTCCTTTAACTCTAATTGACATTTTTGCTGGATGTAGTAATCTGCATTGGCATCTATAGTCATTTAGTACTGGGAATACTTTGGTCCAAGTTCTTCTGAAAAGTCAGCTATAATTCTTATGGGTTTTCCTTTATATGTAACATGTTTTTCTCTTGTGGCCTTCAGTATTTTGTCTTTGTTTGGGGCAAACATAGTTTTAACTATGACATAGCGTGGGGAATTTCTTTTCTGTTGTTATCTATTTGGTGTTCTATGTGCTTCTTGTATTTGTATGGGTTTGTCATTTTTCAGTTTGGGGATATTTTCTTCTATTATTCTGTTGACTATCTTATCAATACCATTGTCATGGGATTCTTCTACTTTCTATATCCTTATGATGCAGAGGTTTGATCTTTTCATAGTGTCCCATATTTCCTGATTATTCCACTCTTGTGATTTTTTAATTTTTTCATACTCTTTGTTTGAGCATTGCAGTTCTTCCACCTTGTGTTCCAGTGTTGAAATTCTACTTTCTGCTTCATCCGATCTGTTACTGAGACTTTCTCCCATCTTTTCCTGCTGATTGGATGAGTGTGCAATTTCCTTTTTCACTTCATCCTGTGACTTCTTTAGTATTTCCAGTTCCCTTTGGAGTTTGTCATTCTCTCCTTCCAGATCCTTGATTTGCTGGTCTGTTTTCTGTTTCATTTCAGCATGGGATCTTTTCAGTGTTTCCACTTCATTCCTGAGTTTGTCATTCTCTCCCTTCATTTCTTTGAGTTTGTCTATTATTTTTCTGGGTCCTGGGTTATCTCCAGGGAGAACTCATTGTTGGAGTCTTCTATAGGACTGCTAGATTTTGTCAGGGATTTATTATTTGCTTTTCCAATGTTGTTGATTTTCCTTTGTGCTTCCTTTCCTTTCCTTTGGCATATGGATTTGATTTGTTATTTATAGTCTGATGTGAAATTCAAGTGCTTCTTCATTTGGTTGAAGGCCTGCTCCTCTAGGTTGGAAGGTTTGCTGTCTTTTCTGTTACTTTGTGTTCCAAGACACTTTCTCTGTTCCCATCAGGATGGCTGCAAGGGGATGGGCAGCACTGGGTTTTGCCCACCCAATCCTGTCACTGCCAAGGTGATGGTAGAGCCTTACCCAATCCGGTCTGGAAGTTGGAGCAGCTCCAGAGACCCTGCACCTATAACAATGGGGCTGGGATGGTCTTGGCACCCTGCACCACAATTGACTGGGCTTGGGTGGTCCTGGAACCCTGGGCTGGAAGCAACAGGGATCAGATGGTCCTTGAATCCTGTGTGGGAGGCATCCAGGTGGGAAGGTCCTGGAATCCACCAGCCAAGAAGCCAACCCTGTCACTCTCCCTGCCCAGGAAGTGAAGGTGCTAGGATGGTCCTGGAACCCTACACCAGAAGTGACTGGGCTCAGGAAAGTCTTGGAACCCTGGGCTAGAATCAATGGAGTTGGGATGGTTTAAAACTAGAAACAACCCAATGGTCATCCACAAGTGATAAACAGGTAACAGCATGAAAGACAATAGAATACTTATAAATAATAAATAGGTAGAAGCCATAAATAAAGCAATGATAATAAATGAATTTCAAAAATTAGTTTTTCCATGCAAGAAAAGCCAAAGCCATAAAAAGCAGCCAAAGCCAAAAGTCAAGTATATACCTCAACCTGAACAGACTGGAGTCCAAAATGACAACTCCAAAGAAATTAGACTGTTTTCTTCTCACCCACTTGTGCCCCTTTCCCAAAGCCCAGGGAACAAACTGCGGAAGAAGAGGCATGGTAGATTGTAAGGGCTGTGGAGAGATAGGGATGAATCATGAGACTACAGGAATATAGTCTGGACTCCTGATTGATCAACATGTCTGTGCATACAAGCTTCTCCAACTGGTCTATGGGAACCTTGGGTTGTTCAAAATTTGGACATAGATA
The DNA here is from genome assembly GCA_009823505.1 of Rhizomys pruinosus. NCBI lineage: Eukaryota > Metazoa > Chordata > Mammalia > Rodentia > Spalacidae > Rhizomys > Rhizomys pruinosus. The sequence continues at coordinate 526,667 of VZQC01007939.1, forward strand.
CTTGCAAAATGTACCAACTACCTGATTGTATGACATAATGAGTGATGTCAATGCTATCTGCAAACAACTGTGTCATTGTATTGTAGAATCCCTTAAAAAAATAAATTAATTAAAAAAATTTAAAAAAAATAAAAAATATACAAAAAATAATAAGAAGAAATACAAATTAGGCTAAGTGTAATCACCATGCCTTTGATCTCAGCACTCAGGAGACAAAAGCAGGCAGATCTCTATGAGTATAAGACCAGCCTGGACTACGTAGTAAGACTGTCTCAAAAACCCCAAAACTGGCTGGAAAGATGGTTCACCAGTTAAAAGCACTGGCTACTCTTGCAAAGGACCCACATTCAGTTCCCAGCATCCACATGAAAGTTAACACCATCTTTGTCTCAAGTTCCAGGGGATCTGACCACCCTCTTCTGACCTCCACCAGCATTGCATGACACAGGTACACCTACACCCACACAGGTAATACACTCATACACATAAAAAGTTGAAAGCAACAAAGATAAAGAAAAACAAATCAATCACAAGACAAAAAGAAGATTACTGATTGGCTGACAGAAGGAGGACAAGGAAGAGGAATGACCAATGGAGCAGGGGAAACTGTTAGAAAAGAATGTGTTATCTTGGTTATACGATGATTTGTAGACTGTGCGTGTCCTATTAAACTATATACTTCAAATACATGCAGCATTAGGAGTTGTGTATCCCCCCAAATTCATGTGTGAAATCCTAACCCCTAGTATCTCTGATTGCAGTTAAGACAAAGTTGTGCTGTAATAGAATAGGGCCTTATTTAATTATTGGGAAAAATTTAGAAACAGAACACATGAACATGAGGAACAGCATGTAAAGATTACACTTAAGGGCTGGAGAGATGGCCTAGCTGTTAAGAGCGCCAACCGCTCTTGCAGAGGACCCGGGTTCGATCCCCAGCACCCACATGGCGGCTAAAAATAGTCTTTGACTCCAGCTCTAGGGGAATCCGATGCCCTCTTCTGACCTCTGCGGCATTGCACGACACGGGTGCACAAACCTACATGCAGACAGTACATTCATACACATAAAAAATAAATAAATAAAAAAAATTTTTTAAAGATTAGACTTAAGATTCTTTTCTTTTAGTTTTGCTGTGTTTACAATTTCTACAGTTCTACACATATATGTATATACTATAAATATCAGTTATTTATCTTTACTATCTCACAAACGTCATATTTTTTTTCTTTTTTTATTTATTTATATATTTTTATCAAATCTAGACCTGTGTCCCCCACCCTATCCCCCCACCCCACCAGAGCTCATGCATTCTGCCAAACATGCTTTTCATCTCTTTCTCAGTCTTTCTCAATATTCTCCATGTGGAAGTTGACTGCTTTGAGCAGAAGTTCACTGTTTCAGTCAGTTCTTTAATGCAGTCCTTTCTGTTGTTGTTGTTGTTGTTGCTGTTGTTGTTGTTGTTTCCAATATGCATCACTCCCAACTGCTTTGGACAAAAGCTCAAGGGGCCATGCACAAGAAATACTTACAACTAGGTAATTGGCACTAGCATCCACAGATGAGGGATACCATTCGTCGTTTGTTTTTCTGGGACTGTGTTACTTCACTCAGCATGATGTCCTCTAGCTCCAGCCATTTTCCTGCAAAGCTCATGATGTCATCTTTCTTTACTGCTGCATAGAACTCCATTGTGTAGATGTACCACATTTTCTCTATCCACTCATCAGTTGAGGGGCATTTGGGTTGGTTCCAGCTCCTTGCTATTGTGAAGAGAGCTGAAATAAACATGGCCGTGCATGTATCTCTGCGGTGGGGTGAGTCTTGAGGGTACATGCCTAGGAGTGGTATGGCTGGGTCGGGTGGCAAGTTCATTCCAAGTCTTCCAAGGGTTCTCCACACTGCTTTCCATAGTGGCTGTACGAGTTTACATTCCCACCAGCAGTGGATGAGTGTTCCCCTTTCCCCACAACCTCTCCAGCACTTGGTATCATTTGTTTTCTTGATCCTAGCCAGTCTTATTGGAGTAAGATGATATCTTAAAGTGGTTTTGATTTGCATTTCCTTAATGATTAGTGATGTTGAACACTTCTTAAGGTGTTTCTCAGCCATCTCTAATTCCTCACTTGTGAAGTCTCTGTTCAGCTCTTTGCTCCATCTATTGAGTGGGTCAATTGTTTTCTTTCTTCTTTGTTTTTTGAGTAGTTTATATATTCTGGAAATCAATGCTTTGTCAGATGTTTCTGCGGTGAAGGTTTCTTCCCACTCTGTGGGATTTCTCTTCACTTCCTTGATTGTTTCTTTTGATGTACAGAAGCTTTTGAGTTTAATGAGATCCCATTTGTCAATTGTCGACCTTAATTCTTGCGCAGCTGCTGTCTGATTTAGGAAGCTTTTCCTACGCCTGTAGACTTAAGATTCTATAAACCAAAGCAACCAGAAGTAAGAGAAGATAGACACAGGAAATTTACTGCTCACCAACAATACCTTAAAAAAGCCATTTTCAAGGTTCAGTAGGCACGAATGACCTACTTCCCCCTTCCCAGGCTCATTCTGACCCCCACACTCCTGTTTACTTACCACATTCCTCTTGAGCATTCCAAACTCGTTCTTGCAGTAAGTAGGGCATTTGTGCTTGCTGTTTATTGGTTATGAAGAGTTTTTCATCAAATTTCTGAATTTCTTTCTTGTCTCAGCTTGATGTGTCTTCAGAAAAGGCTTCCTTGGTCAGCAAATCTAGCAGGGCACACTACTTCTGTGTCTTTATCCCCTCATCTCATATTTTCTCCATAGCATGTATCATTTCACCATACTGTTTGGTATGTCAGTGTGCATATTCTCTCTGCTGCAAACTTGAATTCAGCACCTTAAAGCAAAAAGGCTTTATATGTCTCACTCACCACTATGTTCTCAGAATTCAAGTCAGCAAAACCACATAATACATGTTTACTAGATACTGATTGGTTGTATAAATAAATGGAAATACCAGAGTGTGTAATTAAATCTATGATGAAGTAATTAAACACTCTGATGGTCTGCAGTTGCAGACAAAGCCAAGTTAAAACACAAGCTTCTTGACAACTTTTATATTAAAAGTCTAACTCATTTTCAAAAGAAAAAGCCACCCACCCATTTCAAGTAAGTCAGTAGAGGAGTGGCATTATTTTATGAAACAGATTTATTAACAACCCACCCCCAGAGAATGGGGGCTTGTCTAGTTTCTAATATGCTCTATTTCCATAAACTTTTAAATTCTGGGTAGCAGATTTTCTTTCCAATCAGTTTATTTGTTGGAAAAATCTAAGTTACCTATGAGGATCATATTAGAATGACCTGCCATTTAAAAAAAAAAAGTTGTTTGTTTACTCAACTTCTTTTAATGCTTGTCTCATAATCACTACACAAAATTCGGGCAGAGTCGGCCCTAATGTGATTGATCATTTTCTTATCTTTAAACTCCTAAGTGGATGGACAAAATCTGATCTAAATATGAATTAAAAAAAACATATCAGGCTGCTTTTCTCTTTTGGTAACAGATGAAAGGCCTTAATATACCAAATTTCTATGAATTTATACAAGCTCTCCAAAGTCTATTTAAAAACATTTTTTGAAATTAAGGTCATGTATAAATGTTCATAAGACTTGCTAACATCTCCTATAACAAAATTCATACTGTTAGTCAGATCGGTGTTAGATTTTCCTTTCCTGTGTATCAGAACCAGTTCCTCTGTTCTTAGTGTGATGTGTTGCATGCTACTTCTATTACTTTACATAACCTCTTGGTAATTAGATACTTCTCTGGCTGAATAGTATGAGCAGTATTAATTGTACTCATCATAACAGGTGTAATTACTTCTCAGCAACTAACCAACAACATAATATTGATCTAACTAAAAATATTTTAACTTTTCTTACCTTGTTCTTTATGCTCTTTACTTTAAAAGAAGTTCATATAATCAATAAAAGATTGAGCTAACAAATTTATCAGTGGTAGCCAGGGAATAATCAGCTCATAATGAAATTAATTCCCCCCACTATATATGTGTGAATTTGCCTCACTGTTTAGCATTGCCTTTAATTGAGAGTGATGGATATTCAGGAAATCATCACTCACTTGTTCAGTAAGTCTCTGTACCACACCAGACACTGCCTTCAGGGAACTCCTTGTTAGCAGTCATCCACCCCGCCCCACAGTGATGGTTCATATTGATTGTCAGCTCCATAGAATTTAGAATCACCTAGGAGAGAAACCTGTGGACGTACCTGTGAGGAAGTTTCTAGACTCAATGAACCCAGTCTAGAAATGTCCTCACTGAAAACAAGGGAAATATAAGTTAAGCCCTATGCCTTTTCCTGACTGCTGCCTAGAGGCAGTTTCCAGGCCACAGCATGGAGTGGGAACCAGAGAGGAACAGTCGTACTGAGCTGAGAAGACAGGTATCAGAGTACAAGGAGGCTGAGTGACTAGAGTTTTCAGGACAAAGTAATTAATACTAGAGTTAAGGTCGACCTGAACTTTCCTGAACAAAAATAAAAAGCAACTTTCAAAAAGATTAAGTAATTTGGGAGTAATATCAACTAAACATGTACAAGTACAAATTCCAATATTCTCTAAGGAAATGCCACAAAATCTAGCACAGTCATTAAAATATAAAATCTGTGATATCTATCATACAATAAAATTACTATGCATGCAAAGAAACAGAAAATATGATCCATAGAAGAAAAATTAATGAATTGAAACCAACACAGAAATAATGGAGTACACAGACAAGAACTTTAAAATGTCTTTTTTAATTTTTAACATATTTTTATTGTTATTAAACTTTTTCATACATCATGCATCATTTCTCAATCCAATTTAGAGTCACTTCCCTTTCCATGCCCCCCACCACCACATCTGAGATCATGCACTCTGCCAAACATGTCTTGAATCTTTTTCTGAGTCTTTCCAAAGTTTTTTTTTTCAAAGCAGAGGCTGAACTTCATTGTTTCGGTTGGTTTTTTTTTTTTTAAGTTCTTTTGTTGTTGTTGTTCTCTCCAACTTGTATTATACATATCACCTGAATTGGAGGATTTTTTTTTCTTTTGTTTTTTTAGGCTAAAAGATGTCATGTTTTCCTTAAGGAAGTGTTTGAAGGCTCCTCCTTGGCAAGCCGAAACAACCATCAGTCCTGCCCTTGTGCTCCACACTGGGGTCTTCCCCTTCCTATGGTCACTAAATGAGGTCCAGTAAGAACTGAGTCCTATCTTGATCTTCCTGTACTGGCATCCATGATATGGCCTGGGTAGTCCAACAATGGCAGTCTATACTCTGAAGAGGCTGAAATGCCAGTAGCTGCTCAGTCCACAAGCTGAGTGTCTCAGTAAAATATATTTTATAAGAGTCAGTAAGATGCCTCAGAAGGTTAAGGTACTTGCCACTAAGCCTAATAATTTGAGTTCAATCTTTGGTATCCACCTACATACATCACACACACACACACACACACACACACACACACACACACACACACACACACACACACGAATATGCACTCAAAATAAGTAAATACCTAGAGAAGCTAACAATGGCTGCCAGTTCTTTGTGCAGTTGACAGTGGTTAATACTGAGACTTAGAGTTGGTCAAAATGCTGAGAATAATTGTCTGTGGTATGCTCAGCCTTAAATGGGACATCTGTATCACACTCCTTCCCCCCAAAGCCCAGGCACCATCCCAGAAGAGGGGCAGGAAGATTGTAAGAGCCAGTGGTAGGGGAGCACTGGGGTGAAACAGTGTCTTCTGGACATGACAGAACCATTGCACACACGAACTCACAGAATCTGTGGTTGTCTGCACAATACATGCACAGGCTCAAGCCAGTCAACATTACAGCATGGATAGGGATGGGACACACAAGCCATCACCCTAGCTGAGGAGCTATTGCCAGTCAATGGCTGCTAAGGGAAGGGAAAGTCCGTTTTCTTTGGGTATGTGTCCCCTGATAGGCTGACCACACTCTAGTGGATGGCTGCACACCATGAATATATGGGGAGCACTAATTCAATCCAGTGGGTTAATTCTTTTCTTAAAAGGACATGAAGTTGGAAGGGGGGGGGTGTGGGGATCCAGGAGAGGTTGGAGGGAGGGAGTAGAGGATGAATACGATCAGAATACATTGTATACATGTATGAAATCCCCAAAGAATACATTTTAAAAGAGAGAAAGAAAAAATGGCCACTGGAGTCATCAGTCAGGTAACATGGGCACTTCTGATAGTTTGAATGGGAAGGGGGTTTCAGAGCCTGGAGCAGTTCATAGAATGAATTTGGAATGAGGCAGCTCCTACAGTACTGATCCTCACCTGAATTCCCAACTCGCATAGTGAATCAAATTAATTAAAACTCACTAAAGGCTCATGTCTCAGGGGCATTTGTGATGCCTCAGGAGAATGGAAGAACAGAAGGTAATGGGGGAAGGAAAGACAAATATTTCATTTTCTCTCATTGTACTCAATCTAGTTTTAAGTTGCATATATATGTGATATGTCACATTGTGTGTGTGTGTGTGTGTGTGTGTGTATATATATATATATATATATGATACATATATGTCACACAAAAACCAACAGCAGAAGATAATTTGGGGAAAAGAAGTATGACCAGCTGGAAGGAGAGGCGGGGACAAAAGAAGTCAATGGGGGGTGAATATTAGCAAAGGACAATTATATACATATATGAAAATTCACAAGGAACTTCATTATTTTGTATACTAACCAAAAATTATTTTTCAAAAAATTAGAGATAGCAACCTGGGTGTGGCAGCACATGCCTTCAATCCCAGGAGGCAGAGGCAGGCATATCTCTGTGAGTTTAAGGCCAGCCTAGTCTATATAGCGAGTTCAAGGACAATTGGAGTCACAGGGAGATCCTGTCTCAAAAAGACAAAAAAAATACTAGAGCTAGCACTTGGTTTATACCAGGCACACTTCAAAATATGCACAAAAAGCCAAGTGTCATGGCGTGTGCTATAATCCCAGCACTCAAAAGGCCAAGCTGGAGTTCAGCCTGGGCTACATAGCAAGACTTTGCCTGTAAAATATATTCAAAATGTTTCTTTTCCTCTAGTTATCATAATCATCCCATTCTAGAAATGACAAAGTTAACCATAGTACAGATATTCAGCACTTAAAGGTTAGAATTAAAAACTCAGGCAGCCAAACCAACCCCATACTGTTAGCATATTTGTGTCACCTGTAATCTGAACTGAATGGTTTCTGCCTAATTAAATACAATCCAATAAATGGTATCTGCTTTCACAAGTAATTAGTATCTAAAGAAAATATCAGAATTATTGTGAGTCAGAAAACTTTCAAACTTGCACTACAGATTTTAACAATTTGTTGGTAGTTTATGAAATATGTTTGTGCATATATTCTTGTCAAAAATATTTTTCAACTTTTATTTATATAATGATTTATGATTATATTTATGCATTGATATAAATTATCCATATGTAACTTGGAGGTCATGTTTTATAACTATCTCTTTTGATTGTTTTTACAGTCCTCAAATTACTGATCTGTTGAAATTAGATTATCTTTTCAGTTCCTTTCAGCCTTAAACTCTGACTTCATAAGATAAATACTGTTAAGCCTTTCCTTTCTCTTGTTTGCCATTTTCTGTTTGTAACCCACAGCTGACCTGTCACTGGTTAAAGTTCTGAATGTACCACTACAGCCTGTGGACTATTAGCTACACTGAAGTCAGGTATCCTGAATTATGAATAATATATTTCTAACCTTTATATCAACCAAAGCAACATGCTTTTTGACATCACTAATTTACATTTACATGAAATAGACATTTTATTACCAGCTAGAGTGATGTCATTGTGGGTATTTGTCTTAGAACAGGCATTAAGTCTAATCCAGAAGTCTGGAACTTAAACTTCCAATCTAATAATTTTCATCTTTTATTAGATTTTGATGACTACAATAACCCTATTCCATTTGTTTTCCTGAGTGATCTTCTAAAACAAAATTCTTTTACTCAGCTGAGAGGATTGATGACAGAATTCAAAAACCTTATACATTATAGTTTTTGAAAATTAAATTTTCAAAAGATCATCTTTTTATTTTTTAAGATCATATCTTAATAATGTCTATTTTTATTTGTTTAACTCTATTCCATTTTCCAAAACAAAAATGCAATACAAAGGTTGACACCCACAGTCCCACATCAGCAAACCAAGACCAGTTTTCCTAACTGTTCTTCAGCCTCATCTCATCTCATCTCATCTCATCTCATCTCATCTCATCTCATCTTGCTCTCTGTGCTGCCATTTCTTCTGTGCTGGTTTTCTTGACCTTCTGGTCTAACTACAGCACTCCTATTTGTGTCCAAAATCATTTCCTCAAAAGGTCTTTTCTGGTACCTGAAAAAAAATGACATAAAATTGCTATCCACTTCTCTGTAGCCTTTAGACATGCATACTATTGAATTGCTTAATTATAAGTGATTCATTTCTTTATACATAAAATATTTTCTACTTGACTATGAGTCACTGAGAGCAGAGAATACATCATTTCTGATAATTCCAACCTAACTATTTCTTTTCTGCCATCAATTATGACCACTCAACAGGACTTTATAGAAGGGATTACTTCCTTCTTGAATCACTTCAAGGTTTCCATGATTCCTTGCCTTTCTTAGACTTTTTTCTCCTCTGCCAGTCCCTCTGTGTTGAGCTTTATTAGGCTACTCCTCTTCATTCCTGTCTCAAGGCCCAGTACCTACCCCCCTCTATTTTATAATGATATATTCAGTATCTATAAAAGTGTACTTTCCACTCGAGTCTGTTTTTATTTTTCCAGTATTTATTTTATTATTAATTTATGCATGTGTGTGTCTCTGTATATACCATGTATGTGGGGTAGTACCAGTAGGAACCAGAAGATGGAGTTAGAGTTACTGGCACTTGTGAGCCACTCAGTGTGGGTGCTGGGAACCAAACTCTGGTCCTCTGAAAGGACAGCAAGCACTCTTAACTGCTGAGAAATCTCTCCAGCACTAGTCCAAGATTTTAATAGTGCCCATATCTCTGTAATTTCAAGAGACTAACACTCCTGGTGAAGTCAAGATTTATTTGTCCAGCAGTTCTTAGTAATATCTCCACATGCCTAGGAGAGATCCCTCAAAGATAACACTTGACAAATAGTACTTCAAAATTCATGTTTTTCGACTTTAAAGATCCCTACAATGACATTTTTAAGTCTTTAAAGAAAGAGATGGAAGAAGACACCAGAAGATGGAAGGACCTCTTATGCTCATGGATTGGAAAAATTAATGTGAAAATGATCATCCTGCTAAAAAGCAATATATCAATCCAAATCAAAATCCCCATGACAGTCTTCACAGAATTAGAAAAAATATTTTCTTAAGACTCATATGTTAACACAAAAGACCCTGGACAGCCAAAGCAACCCTGAGCACAAAGAGCAAAGCAGGGGGATTACTATACTACATTTCTAATATTTATTTATTTATTTATTTATTTATTTATTTATTTATTTGTATGAGTGTACTGTCTGCTTGTAAGTTGGTGCACCCATGTCGTGCAATGCCGCAGAGGTCAGAAAATGGCATTGGGTTCCTCTGGAACTGGAATTAAAGATGGTTCTTAGCCACCATGTGGGTGCTGGGAATCAAACCTGGGACCTCTCCAAGAGCAGTTGTCCCTCTTAACTCCTGAGCCATCTCTCCAGCCTGTATACTATATTTCAAACTATATTACAAAGCTATAGTCATAAAAATAGCATGGCACTGAAATAAAAATAGATCTATAGCTCAATGGAACATAATTGAAGACCCAACATGAGTACACGCAATTTTGGAAACCTGATATTTGACAAAGGGACCAAGAATACTCAGTGGAGGAAAGATAGCATCTTCAACAAATGGTGCTGACAAAACTGGATCTCCACCCGTAGAAAATTGAATTGGACCCTTATCTTCCTCCCTGCACAAACGTCAACTCCAATGGATCAAAGACCTCAATGTGAAACCTGAAGCTCTGAAACCTACCAGGCATCGGTGTAGGAAAGGACTTTCTAAATCAGACACCAGTTGCCCAGAAATTAAGGTCAAAAATCAACAAGTGGGACCTCATTAAACTAAAAAGCTTCTGTACAGCAAAAGAAACAACCAAGAAAGTAAAGAGAAAGCATATAGACTTGGAGAAAATCTTCACCAGTAGCACATCTCACAGGTTTACATCCAGAATATATAAAGAATTCAAAAAACGAAGAATCAAGTAAACAAGTGACCCAGATAAAGATGGGCTAAGAATCTGAACAGAGAGTTCTTAAAATAACAAATAGAGATGGCTAAGAAACATCTTTAACAGTGTTAATAATTAGGGAAATGCAAATTTAACTAATCTCAATCAGACTGTCTAAGATCAAGAGAACAAATGATACCAAATTCTGGAGAGGATGTGGGAATGCAAGCTTGTGCAACCCCTATGGAAAGCAACGTGAAGAACTCTTAAAAAACTAAAAATGAACCTACCATTTGAGCCAGTTATACCACTCCTTGGACTATGCCCAAAGGACTTATCCTATTGCAGAGATATCTGTATATCCATGTGTATTACTGCTCTTTCCACAATAGCTAAGACATGGAAGCAACGTAATTGTGCCCCACCTGATGAGTGGATAATGCAAATGTGTTATATTTATACAGCAGAGTTCTCAGCAGTAAAGAATCATGAAACCATGAAACTGTTACTCTAAGTGAAGTAACACAGACTCAGATAAATAAACGACATATATTCTCCCTCATTTATGGATCCTAGCTCCAAATCCTTATATATGAGTATGAATCCTGATGTAACTACAGGAAACAAAAATGGAAAGAAACCAGAGAGATAAAGGGAGAGAAGGAACCTGAGACAGGAGAACAGTAGGAGACAGATGTTACTAAGGGAGAAATGGGATAAAATGGGGGGTTTTTTTGAGAGGGGAGGGAGGGTTATACAAGGAAATTTGGGGATAAAGGGAAAGAAGGAGCTCAACAGAGGTAGGACCTTAGGAGAGTGGCACTGCTAAGGGAGAAATGGGAGAAATGGGGACACTTTAAATGGGGAAGGCATGACAGGAGGATTAGACAGGGAGAGAGAGAAGGGAGATAAATAATGCCTAGCTAGTATTAAAAAAAAACAAACAGAGGGGCTCATATTAGACTAACAACCTAATGTCAAAGTACACATACAATATCTCTACATGAGTCCATGTGTATAGCTGAAGGCTACATAACAAGAAAGAGTGCCAGACAGGAGACACCTTCCTTTGAAGAGACTTCCAAAATTACACAGGCTATTACCACGGCCCTTGTCTGCTTCCCAGAACCTGAAGATCCTATTGCTGAAGACAGGACATGCCTCAGAGACTGGATTTGGAGCATGGAACTGGAACTGACCTGGAGGCCACCTCCCCTGAAGTCCAGCTCTCATAGCTTTGCAGAGCACTACGCAAGCTGCTAAGGGAGAACATCAGTCAATGGTCCAACACCAGCTTTAAGACCAAATAATTACATCAAAGATCAGCACATCATATGACTTTGTTGCAGTAGGGGCACTATTACCTTGGGGGAATCAATGGCTACCTAATTGGACTTAAAGCCCACTCAATGGGAGGAAATTCATGTGTGGTACTATATACATAGACAAATACACATGGATGGAGAAAATCCCAAGGCTGTCACATACCTAGACTAATGTAATTTCCTACTAAGTACAAAATATATATCCTTATATTTACAGACAAATATTTCAGTAACCAATCATCAAAGGTTTTTTTGTACCAGACAGAGACTTACAGAGTATCATAACTGGTCACACACAAACGTTGTCTGTGAATTGCGCATGCCTAAGTGGCACATCTACAATGCATCGCCTACAGCTAAGGCTCATGTAACATAGAACAACAGGTAAAGAGGACATTAATGAATCTCTCAACTCTTGTTAATGAATCTCCCTCATGAAACTGAGGGCAAGGAACAGAAAAGGTCACAAATGGCCAAAGTGTGGAGATTAGGAGTCTGCAGAATGTGGATCCTTGGACAGGACTCCTATATTAAGCTTCGCTCACCTATGCAGGGACTATTGCAGAAAACGGAGCAGAGAGATTGTAAGAGTCAGGGAGGAGGTGCATGACAAATGGAAATAGAATCCTACAAGCTCCTTGGACCCTGCTCACATGAACCTTACAGCAATGGTGTCAGCATGCACAGGACCCATGCAAATGCATGCAAACAAAAACCTAGCACAGAACTGGGGAAATGGGCAATAGACTCCAATCTTACCTGAAGAAATATTTGATAGCTTATTACTGATGGGTGAGGAAGAGCTGATCTTCTTAAAGCAAGAGATTCTGGATAAGCTGAGTAGACTTCAGAAGAATGTTTAGGGGCACTAACTTGACACAGTAGGTAGGACTTAACACAAATTAGAGTGTATGAATTCCAGCAGAGGGCGCTGTGGAGTGGTGCCAGTGGGGAAGGGGCTATAAGGGTGATTAAGATTAATTGAGATGTTCTGTATGAAATGCACAAAAGTTCAATAGTTTTTTTAATTTCAGCTTTTTGGGGCTGTGTAGCTTGGCAGTAAATTTTGTGATGAGCATGTCGGAGGCCCTGGGTTCTACATAAGCTACAGAAGGAAAAGCCCAACTTTGGAATCTCATCTCATTCTTTTAAAAAAAAATTATTTTATGTGTTTAAGTATATTGCCTTCATGGGTAAGTACACTTGTATCATACAGTGCCTGTGGAGGACAAAGGAGGGTGTCAGAGTCCCTGGAACTGGAGTTACAGATGGTTGTTAGCCACCATGTGGGAGCTGAGATGTGAAGCCAGGTCCTTTTAGGAGTCCATGTCTCTTCTGAAGTCTATAGCCTGTAGGTCATATTAAGCTACTTCTTTCTGCTTCAGACGAAGCCAATGTATTATCCACTGAAGAAATAGCCAGAAATCTAGTTCTATCAAATAAATAACTTCTGTAAAGATATGGCTAACAACAATGAGAAACTCTTACAAGGTTGTGGTCCACATAGGGCCACCAAAGCCATCCCTCAGGTGTTCGATATTAAGAGATGATTTATTTCTCTTAAAGGCTAATTTGTTTTCTTCTCAAAGTATTCACCATATTTATCAAGATACTGGGATTTTTCTAATAGACCCCTAAATCAAATGTATACCTTTACAATAAAACCATTTTCCTGTAAAAGACACCATGTAGAATAGAGCAAGAAGTTCCATATCCAAGAGAGACCAAGAAGAAAAGTGTGGATCCCCCTGGGCCCAGTTAATCCTAAATTGTCACTCAAACGAAGTCAATGCTGCTGTGGTGGTTTGAATGAAAATGTGCCCCATAGGATTCAAGTATTCAGACATTTTGTCCCCAGTTGGTGGCACTGTTTTGGGAGATTGTACAAGGTGTGGCCATACTGGAGGAACTACATCACTGGGGGCAGATTTAGTGAGTACAACAAGCCTTGCAGGCTCCAGTTGCTCTCTCTCCACTTCCTGTGCTCATTGGAAGATGTGAACTTCAGCTTTCTGCTCCAGCTCCTGCCACCATGCCTCCCTGCCACAGTGGACTCTAATTACCTGGAACCGTCAATTATAAGCTCAGATAAACTCTTCTTTTTATAAGTTCCCTTGGTCATGGTGCTTTTATCACAGCAACAGAAAAGTGACTACTACAGTTGCATTAATGGTTAGAAGGCAAGAAGTTCCAACCAACCAGAAATAGAAGTTTCTTCCCAAGATAATCTCAAATACTCCCAATTTTTAAAACTCATTAGTCAATAATTATATAATACTCTTCTAAAACTTTCATAATTAATAAATTATAAATTTTTAATTGTTTGTGAATGGTAGGGCTTTTTTGAAATGAGTTATTTAAGTTGAAAAATATAAGTTTAAATTTTATTCTGGACTTGGTTATAAAAACTGAACTATTCAGAGCTCAGGGAAAGTGAAACATAGGTCCAGAGAGATGGTTCGGTAGTTAAGAACATTGGCTGCTCTTGCAGAGGACCTGGGTTTGGTTTCCAGCAGCCACATGGCAGCTAGTGACCATCTGAAATTCCAGCTCCAGGAGACCTTATGCTCTCTTCTAGCCTCCATGAGCATTGCATGCATGTGGTACATGTACATCCACACAGGCAAAACACTCATACACATAATAAAAAATAAACTTTACAACAGTGAAATACAGACTGCTATAATGATATGCCTTTAAAATTTTGATGTTTTCTGATTTCTTATATATATGATCTTACTTTTAAATCATGCACTCAACATTTAAGGCCTGAAATTTTGCCAACTATAAGGTTCCAGGGTGTATTAATATTTCATTTATTCAATTCAACAAATATTGAATATTTACCATGGGCCAGACATTGTTCTGTTCACATGGAATGCATTGATAAACAAAAGAGACACAATTTCTTGTGTTAGTAAAATTTACATTCTAATGAAGGGAGACAATGTGACTAATAAACATAGCGAATAAAATGCATAGAATGTTGGCTGGCATATGACACGAGGCAAAGAAGAGCAGTGTAAAGGGACTAGAAGTGCAAAAAGGAGTAGGAAGGTTTCAAAACAGATCCATGCTCAATAAATTCAAGGACATCATGGAGAAGCAGTCTTTCAAATCTTAGTACATGCAATTTCAGCCACCTGATATTTGACAAAGGGGTGAAATATTAAAAGCCTTAAATAACTAATCTTGTTTTAATTAAAAGCAATGAGGAAAAACAAAAATTAAGGAGTTATAAACTGATTGGATTGTTGGTTTGTACAGCTGTGAGGGTGAAGATACCCAGCCAGCTGGAACACTGGTGGCCTGTTGCCTCTAGGGGACTCGGGTGCATACAGATCAGTCGCTTCAGCTATATCAGATGAAGCACAGGGTGTGGGCCAGGCCCATAAGCCAGGCAGATTGTTGGAGTATTGGATTATTGGCCTGTTGTGCATAGAGATTTGTTGCTTCAGAAAGATCAGCTGAAGCACAGAGTACAGGTGTGAGGGCTAAGCGAGCAACTCATGCCCTCCCCCACACCCATGCCAACTGGAATTGTGGAGTGAGTGTCCAGGTGGAACTACAGTACAGCAAGCCCCACAACCAACCTAGAGGAACTGGCTGGCAAGAAGCAGAGGGAGCACAGTGCTCAGAAGGTACTGTCTGGGTTGTTATTTACCCAGTTTTTGGAGAACATGCAGAACAGAAAGGGAAAGGTGAGCTATACCTTCAAATATATAACCAAAATTGAAAGCCTAAAACCTAGACAAGTCAACACTCCATAAACAAGGAGAAAACAAGGAAGGAATCTGAAGGAATCAAGGAAAACAGTCCTTCAACACAGTGAAGAAACATTTGAGATTTGCATCAGAATACAAATAACAAACCCACATGCCAAAAGCATAATGAAAGAACCATATGGGAAAAGTGCAGAATAATTCCACACTAAACTCTACCAACCCTATAGAAGATTCTTATAATAAGATCTCCCAAGAGGTAACCAAGAACATAGATCTTGGAAGAATAATTGTAGACATATTTCAAAGAAATCATAGAATATAAAGAACAAATCAGAGAACTAAGGGGAGAGAATTTAAAACTCAGGAAGAGTTTTTTTTTTTAATTTTTATTTATTTCTGTATGTGTATGAATGTACTGCCTGCCTGTAAGTTTGTGCACCCGTGTCGTGCAATGCCGTGGAGGTCAGAAGAGGGTGTCGGATTCCCCTGGAACTGGAGTTCTCCTGGAATTGGAGTTTCAGACGGTTCTTGGCCACCATGTGGGTGCTGGGGATCGAACCCGGGTCCTCTGTAAGAGCGGTCGGCGCTCTTAACCACTAGGCCATCTCTCCAGCCCAAACTCAGGAAGAGTTTTAAGAGAGGGAGAGAATGACAAACTTCGGAAAGAACTAAAGAGAGAAAGTGGCAAACTATAGAAAGAACTAGAGGGAGAGAATGACAAACTCTGGAAGGAAGTGGAAACACTGAAAAGATCCCATGCTGAAATGAAAAAGGAAACCAACCAGCAAAGCAAGGAGCTACAAGAAGAGATTGAAAAGCTCCAAAGGAAGTGAAAATACTAAAGAAATCACAAGATGAAATGAAAAAGGAAATCAAACACTAATCCAATCAAGAGGAAAGAATGGGAAAAAGCCTCAGAAGCAGAATGGAGGAAGCAGAAAAAAAGAATATCAGACCTGGAAGATAACACAGAACAACTAAAAAGCTCAAATAATGACTATGAAAAACTTAAAAATACACAAGAGTGGCACAACCAGGAAATGTGGGACACTATGAAAAGATCAAACCTCCGCCTCATAGGGATAGAGGAAGGAGAAGAATCACAGGACAAAGGTATTGATCAGATCTTCAACAGAATAATAGATGAAAATTTCCCCAGACTGAAAAATGACAAACCCATACAAATACACGAAGCACATAGAACACCAAATAGATAAGATCAGAAAAGAAACACCCTACGCCATATCATAGTTAAAACGCTAGACACCCAAAACAAAGACAAAATTCTGAAAGCCACAAGAGAACAAGTTACACATATAGGGGGAAACCTATCAGAATCACATCTGACTTTTCAGTGCAAACTATGAAAGCAAGAAGAATCTAGAGCAAAGCATTCCCAGTGCTAAATGACTATAGATGCCAACCCAGGTTACTATGCCCAGCAAAAATGTCAATTATACTTAAAGGAGAAAGAAAAATCTTCCATGACATAAACAAGATGATAGAATACATGTCCAGAAAACCAAACCTTCAGAGAATACTTGAAGTAATTCAAAGGACAGAGGAGAGGAGCAACTATCCTCAGGCACCTAGAAAGAGAAGTTAATAAAAGCATAACTGCGGAAGTAGAAACCTAGACCAAAAATGCAAATGTATAATAAGGTGAAAGGAAGCAACACATATTTCTCTATTATAACCTTAAATATTAATGGATTAAACTCCCGAATCAAAAGGCATGGACTGGGAGAATGGATTAGGAAACAGAACCTATCTATATGTTGTCTACAAGAAACACTTTTCATCCTCAAGGATAGGCACCAACTTAAAGAGTAAGGATGGAAAAAATATCCCAAGAAAATGGTACCAAAATGAAAGCAGGAGATATCAGACAAAATGGAATTCAAAGTAAAACTAATCAGAAGAGACAAAGAGGGCCATTATATCCTTATCAAAGGGAAAATTAACCATGAAGACTTTACTGTCATGAATATATATGCACCAAACTCTGGACATCAAACTTCATAAACACAATTCTATAGGACCTCAAAGCACAGATTAACCCCAGCACACTTACAGTAGGGGACTTCAATACCCCACTGAGCCCTTTGGACAGGTCAAATGGAAAAAGAATAAACAGAGAGACATCTAAACTGAATGATATGATACACCAAATGGACCTCACAGACATCTACTGAATATTCCACCCAAATACCAGAGAATACACTTTCTACTCAGCACCCCACGGAACATTCTCCAAAATTGACCACATACTTGGACACAGAAAAAAAATCTCAGCAAATGCAAAAAAGATTGAAATAATTTCATGCATTCTATCAGACCACAGCCCAATTAAGCTCATTATCAACACCAGGATGAGGCCTACTATCTACAGGAACATATGGAGACTAAACAACACACTACTGAATAATGAATGGATCAAGGAAGAAATAAAGAAATAAATAAAAGCATTCCTGGAACTAAACAAAATTGACAATACAACACAACAAAGCCTATGGCATATTTTAAAAGCAGTCCTAAGAGGGAAGTTTATATCCCTGGGTGGCTACATTAAAAAAAAAAAAAAAACAGAGATTACCCAAACACAGGATCTAACACTGCAACTAAAAAACACTTGAGAGACAACAACAAATGAACTCTAAATGCAACAGACAGGAAGAAATAACAAAAATCAGAGCAGAAATCGATGAAATAGAAACAAAGAAAACAATACAAAAAAAAATCAACAAATCCAAAAGTTGGTTCTTTGAAAGAATAATCAAGATAGACAAACCTCTAGCCCAGGTAACCAAAAGAAAAAAAGAGCAAATCAAAATCAATAGAATTCGTGATGAAGGGGGGAATACCAAAACAGACAATGAAAAGATCCAGACAATCATACAAGAATACTTCAAAAACCTGTGTGCTATAAATTTGAAAACCTAAGAGAAATGGATTAATATCTGAAATCCTGGGAATCATCAAAGCTTAACCAAGAAGAAATTGACAGCTTAAAGAGACCCATAATATATGAAGAAATTGGAAATGTAATAATAAATCTCCCAACTAAAAACAGCCCAGACCCAGATGGTTTCATGGAAGAATTCTATAAAACATTTAAAGAGGACTTAAAACCATTATTACTCAAACTCTTCAGAAGGATACAAGCAGAAGGAAATCTCCCAAATTCGTTCTAGGAAGCCAGCATCACTCTAATACCAAAGCCAGGCAAAGACACAACCAAAAAAGAGAACTATAGACCCATCTCATTAATTAACACAGATGCAAAAATTCTTAAGAAAATACTAATAAACTGCATACAGACCCACATCAAAAAGATCATCCATCATGACCAAGATGGATTCATACCAGAGATGCAGGGATGGTTCAACATATGAAAATCAATAAATATCATAAAACACATAAATGGACTGAAAGACAAAAACCACATGATCATCTAAATTGATGCAGAAAAAGCCTTCAACGAAATCCAGCATCCTTTCATGCTTAAAGTCCTAGAGGGAATTGGACTGGAGGGAACATTCCTCAACATAATCAAAGCAATATACAACAAACCCACAGCCAACATCATCCTAAATGTAGACAAGTTAGAAAAGTTCCCCTTAAAATCATGAACTCTGCAAGTCTGCTCCCTGTCATCACTCCTCTTCAATATAATGGTTGAAACACTTGCTAGGGCAATAAGGCAAGAAAAGGAAATTAAAGGAGTACTAATTGGAAAAGAGGAAGTCAAGCTATCCCTTTTTGCAGACAATATGATAGTTTACCTAAGGGATGCTAAAAACTCCACCAGAAAACTCCTAGAAACAAGAGTTTCATTAAAGTGGCAAGATAGAACATTAACCTAGAAAAAATCAGTAGTCTTTCTTTATAGCAACAATAAGCACCTGAAGAAGGAATACGAGGAGACCTTTCCACTCACAATAGCCTCAAAAACAATAAAATAACTAAGAACAAATCTAACCAAAGATCTCTACAACAAAAATTTTAAACCCCTGAAGAAGGAGATTTAGGAAGACATCAGAAGATGGAAAGACCTCCCATGCTCATGAATTGGAAAAAGTAATATAGTAAAAATGTCCATTCTAGCCAGTGTGGTGGTGCATGCCTTTAATCCTAGCACTTGGGAGGCAGAGGCAGGTGGATCTTTGTGAGTTCAAGGCCAGCCTGGTCTACAGAGTGAGTTCCAGGACAGCTAGGGCTACAGGGAGACCCTGTCTCGAAAAGACCAAAAAAAAGTCCATTCTACCCAAATTAATATATTGATTCAATGCAATCCCAATGAAAATCTCCAAGACTTTCTTTACAGGCTTGGAAAAAAGTCCTTAATATCATATGGAAAAACAAAATACCCCGAATAGCCATAGCAAATCTTTTTTGAGTAAAAAGAGCAATATAGGGGGATTTCTATACCAGACTTCAAACTATATTTTGGGGCTACTATAGTCATAAAAACACCCTGGTACTGGCACAAAAACAGACCTGTAGACCAATGAAACAAAACTGAGGATCCAAACTGGAGCACATACAATTTCAGACACCTCATATTTGACAAGGAGGCCAGAAAGACTCAATGGAGGAAAGACAGCATCTTCAGCAAATGGTGTTGGCAAAATTGGGTCACCATTTGTAGAAGAATAAAATTAAACCCCTACCTATCACCCTGTACAAAAAATCAACTCCAAATGGATCAAAGACCTCAACGTGAAACCCGAAACTCTAAACATGATAGAAGAAAAAGTTGCCAGCAATCTATAAGACATAGGCTTATGAAAAGACTTTCTAAATCAGACAGCAGCTGTGCAGGAAATAAGGTTGACAATTGACAAGTGGGACGTCATTAAACTCAAAAACTTCTATACAGTGAAAGAAATCAGGGAAATAAAGAGAAAACCCACAGAGTGGCAGGAAACCTTCACTGCTGATACATCTGACAGAGCACTAACTTCCAGAATATATAAACTACTCAAAAAACAAACAAGTAAGAAAACAAATGACTCATTCAAAAGATGGAATAAAGAGCTGAACAGAGACTTCACAAGTGAGGAAATAGAGATGGCAGAGAAACATCTTAAAAAGTGTTCAACATCTATAATAATTAAGGAAATGCAAATCAAAACCACTTTAAGATATCATCTCACTCCGATCAGGCTGGCTAGGATCAAGAAAACAAATGATACCAAATGCTGGAGAAGTTGTGGGGAAAGGGGAACACTCATCCACTGCTAGTGGGAATGCAAACTTGTACAACCATTATGGAAAGCAGTGTGGAGAACCCTTAAAAGACTCAAAATGAGCCTACCACCTGAACCTGCCATACCTCTTCTGGGTATATACCCACAAGACTCATCCTACCACAGAGATACATGTACAGCAATGTTTATTGCAGCTCTCTTCACAATAGTGAAGAGCTGCAACCAACCCAAGTGCCCCTCAACTGATGAGTGGATAGAGAAAATGTGGTATAATCTACACAATGGAGTTCTATGCAGCGTTAAAGAAAGATGATATCATGAACTTTGCAGGTAAGTGGATGGATCTAGAAGATATTATGTTAAGTGAAGTAACACAGTCCCAGAAAGAAAGAAAAGAATGGTGTCCCTCATCTGTGGATGCTAGCTCCAAGTACCCAGTTATAAAGCAAACTGAGCAACATTAATGTTATATTCTTCACGATCTGAACACAAGTATGCTCTTATATTATGAATCCCTAGACAGGTTCTAGAACTAACCTACCATTTATTTTCAGACTATGGATTTTGGGTATATGATGGTGGGCATGTATACATATTTTAGAGTAACATAAAGTTAAAAAATGGAAAAAAGGTGAATCAAGAAATATGATATGGAAATAACACACAGTTTGTTTACAGAAGATACAATTTTAGTATATGTGTGATGTATCAGGCTGGTGTAACTTAGCCTTTCTGGGTGCTTAATGACCATACTTAATACCCATACCAATTTGGTCAAGTGACCTAAGGGATAACTTTGTTCCTTGCCCTCAGAGGTCAACTAAGTCTCAGGGGACTATTCATGGGAGCATCTCTGGAAATGTCCTGTAAATATGAGTCACCAGTCTTCCTGTGCAGGGAGGTCTTGGATATCCACTAATGGGACTTCAGCCAGTGTCCAGCCTATAAAGAGAAAAGTCTGCTCATGCTTCAAAAAGAGAAGCCTGGACTAGCAAGACCTAACTGTGTCCTTGACTGGGTGGAACTGGTGATTGAAAAGCCAAAAGGATGCAGGGGCTCCCCCCACCAAAAAAAAAAAATCCTGAGTGACCCTTGAAATCCTCAACTGACCTTGAGAAAACAAAAACCTGGTTAATCTAGGCTAACTGTGTGGCCTTAAGCATTCAAAAGGAAAGTATAACCAGAAATAAATAATCAGTAAGGTCTGAGAAATTGTACTTCAGATATAAAACTTGAGAATCCTCCAAATCTTCAATGCCAGATGGGGATTACTGAGATATCCAGCTGGTGGGCTGAGTGGCTACTGGGATTTCAGCCTCTTCAGAGAGTAGACTGCCATTGTTGGACTACCCATGCTGTGTCATGGAAGCCAGTTCAGGAAGATCAAGACAGGACACATGCTTTCTGGACCTCATTGGGTGACCATGGAGGGGAGGGACCCCAGTGTGGAGCACAGGGGCAGGATTGGTGGTTGTTTGGGCTTGCCAAGGAGGAACCTTCAAGCACTTCCTTGGGGAAAACATGGCATCTTTTGGCAAGCAAGCAAGCAAGCAAGCAAGCAAGCAAGCAAGCAAGAAAGAAAGAAAGAAAGAAAGAAAGAAAGAAAGAAAGAGAAAGAAAGAAAGAAAAAAGAAAGAGAGGAAGAGAGGAAGGAAGGAAGGAAGGAAGGAAGGAAGGAAGGAAGGAAGGAAGGAAGGAAGGAAATCCTCCAACTCAGGTGATAACTATATGTATGTATGTATGTATATGTATATTTATATACTTATATATATGTACTTATGTATATGTATATGTATATTATATACATATATTTATATATGTATGTATGTATATATATATATATACACACAATACAAGTTGGAGAAAAAAATGGACTTTTCATGTTAAAGTATCACTGTATTTTGATGCTTTTTTTGGTATCTCGTTTCACTTATGCTACTTTGATGCTATGTGTACTCTAAAGTTCAACTTAAAAAAAAGAATATATTATTATCATTCAATTGATGGCTCAGATTCTGTAACTTTTTATGGACAAATATGTACTGAATTGTGAAAGTGCATTCATATAGTGGAATAAATGAAGAAGTCCACTGAGTTTTACCAAAGTAAAAAAAATATTATGGAAAAAAAGATAACATCATGAAATTTTCAGGTAAATGGATGGAACTAGAAGATATTATATTAAGTGAAGTAACACAGTCCCAGATAAACAATGAGTGGTATGCCTCATTTGTGGATACGAGCACCAAGTAAGGTCTGTCCCTTACCTTTTGATCACTGAGGCTTATCAGAAGGGTCCCTTGGTGGATGGGCCTGGACAATGGCACCTGAAAGGACAAGTGCACTCTTTCAGACCTCTTTCTCTGTTCACTTTGGTTTTCCTTGGAATCTTGTTTTTGAACACTAAAGGCAGCATCCACCAGCTGAGTCTGTAAGGTCTGTAGCTTCTGAACTTCCTACAGATGTCAGCAGCTGATTGGATAATGAAATGTTGGCCCAGAAGAGCTTGTCCCTCAGGGGATTAAAGACTTAAGTTAGTGAACTTCCTGAAAGCCTCAATTAATCTGTTTTTTTTTAAATATGGGTCTTATTCCAATCCTTGAAGATGTCCTATAGTGCAGTAGGCACAGCAATTAAAATGATGATAGGAATGGGTTCAGCAAATGTGGGAAATCCAGCTTGAATTGCGGGCTGGATTTCCAACTAGCACCGCATGGCCAAGAGTCTGGCTCCACCCAAAGGAGGAGAAAGTACCATGGCCTAGTCACATGATACTGGGTGGGGCACCAGTGTGCAGTGGCGTGGAGTTGGGGGGCTTATGATTTGTCCTGGGAACTGACGTCATTTGTTTTATAGAAGCAAGCTGTGGCAAGGAGTAAATTTGAATTCATAGTAACATCATCACGGAATTCCTGGCTGTTATTTTTATTAATTATTGCACACATACAGGCTAAGGTAGGCCTTCATTTCATTCAGGTGGCCAGTGGGTTGGAAAAAGGTTCCCTTTGTGGACCACCAACCTGGGTAGCTGGTGTTGTGAGTGAAATTCCTGTCCAGGCTCTGGGCAGGTGGGAAGTCATGGGCAAGAGTGGAACACATGTCCCGTGGGTCCAGGCTAAGAGCCTAAATTGGAGTTACCACTTAGGTTGGGCTACGGGAAGTTGCCAGCTGGTCTCTGTACCAAGGGGCCAGCTCCCTACAGTATCCACAAAGCAGGCACTGTGTCTCCTTCCCACTTAGCAGGGCCACATAATCCCTGTTTGGCATAAAAAGGAAAGCTTCCTACAAGCAAAGTTGAGGAATATTGAGAAGGATAACAAGAAGAGAATAGGGGTAGATGGGTGAAACACTGTGTCCTAGTCTGTCTTCCATTGCTGTGACAAAACACTCTGACCAACACCGACTTGGGGAGGAAAGGGTTTATTCAGCTTACATCTCCTGGGTCACAGTTCATCACTCAGGGAGCCCAAGACAGGAACTCAGGGCAGGAACCTGGGGCAGGAGCTGAAGCACAGGCCATGGAGGAATGCTGTTCACTGGCTTGCTCCCCTGGCTCATGCCCAGCCTGCCTTCTTATA
>VZQC01007939.1:557974-613809 GCA_009823505.1 Rhizomys pruinosus
GAGCTTTGGTGATTCCCAGGATTTCAGATATTCATCCATTTCTTCTAGGTTTTCAAACTTGGTAGAATATAGGTTCTTGTAATATTCCCATATGATTTTCTGGATCTTTTCCTTGTCCGTTGTGATATTTCCCTTTTCATCACGGATTGTATTGATTTGGAGTTGTTCCTTCTTTCTTTTTGTTAACCGGGCTAGAGGTCATTTCATGCATTCTATCAGACCACAGTGCAATAAAGCTCAACATCAACACCAGGACAAGCCCTCCTGCCTACAAGAACACATGGAGACTATACAGCACACTCTTGAATAATGAATGGGTCAAGGAAGCAATAAAGAAAGAAATAAAAGCATTCCTGGAACTGAATGACAATGACAATACAACACAACAAAACCTATGGGATACCTTAAAAGCAGTCCTAAGAGGGAAGTTTATAGCCCTGAGTGCCTACATTAGAAAAACAGAAAGAACACAAGTGTATGATCTAACACTGCAGCTAAAAGCACTTGAGAATCAACAACAGATGAACCCTAAATGCAACCGACAGGAAGAAATAACAAAAATCAGAGCAGAAATCAATGAAATAGAAACAAAGAAAACAATACAAAAAAATCAATGAAGCCGAAAGTTGGTTCTTTGAAAGAATAAACAAGATAGACAGACCTCTAGCCAGCTGTTTCTAAATCCATGTCCAAGTGCTCCAGGAGAGGGAAAGGGAATGAAGGAAGAAATAGAAAGAAGGTGAGGTAGGTGCTTTTGTTAAGGAAGAAAGGGTAAGGAAAGCATTTCAAGCTACTCTCAGGTGACCCTGGCTGCTGTCAGGGTTCCCATCAAGTCAGCTCCAGCTGGGTTTCTGGCCTCTGTGCACCTGGGTGTGCAGTCTCCTTGTACTTTAGGGAGAAATGAAAGGAGGCAAAGGAAGGAAAGAGGAATGGAAGGGAAGGGAAGAAGGGTGGGAGGGTAGGAGAGATGAATGAAGGGGAAGAGGGCATCTTGGGTTTCTCTGAGTTAAAAGTTTTTAAGAAATTAGATATATTAATCTTATCTCCTAGATGGCTCACCAACTGTTACATGGGGAGTAGTGGAGTCTGAAGGGGCCCATGAAGATTTCTAGGTCTTGTGTCCCAGAAGAAGGAACTGGACAGGGGCATGTGGATTATGGTAGAGACAGTTTACTAGGAAAATACTTCCTGTAAAGAAGATGGACCAGAAAGCTGGGAAAGGATAAAAACTCGGTGGCAGATGCCCTATAATGGATTGGGACTTTTCTCTTTTTTGATAAATTTTATTTATTCTTTGAGAATTTCATATATGTATATGAATTTGATCATCTCCATCCACATTTCCTCCCATGCCACTCCCTTGACATCTCTGAACACTTCCTGTTCCCACCTTCATGCCTATTTTGTCTTGGAACTGACTGAATTAAGTTCATACTGCCTGCTGGATGATCTTGTTGGCTTGATCTTGTACAGGCCTTCTGCAGGTTACCATAGCTACAGTACGTTCATGAGTGCAATGGCCAGGTCACGTCTAGAAGACCCCATTGTACAGCGTTCCTCCTGATTCTCCATTGTTTCATGTGCTTTCTGTCACTTCTTCCACAGTGTTCCTAAGCCTTGCGGAATGACCCTCTTTTGGCAAGAGACACTATTGTTATAAGTAGTTACTTGTATTTATTATTGATTTAGCCAGTGTCTTCTTCCTCAGGTGCACAAACTCCATATAACAAATGACCATTTTATTTGCTAGAACTTCAGTGACTGTTGCAGAATATTTCCTCTATATGAGACTTTAAAACTCTGCCAAGATAAGGTGCACACAGAGTGAGGAAGGATCCCAGACAGCAAGGCTGGGCTGAAACAGATTGGGGCTTTTATATCCCAGTATCATAGACTTTTTGGTCACTTGCATAGCACACATTTTTTCTGCACATGACAATCTTGGTGAGGTTTTGTCAACTGGTTTCTTTCATATGCTAATCTTAACGTCTCGCTCTCAGTCATACTCTCCTGCCATGATTCCACCTCAAAAGACAGACAGGCACTAATACAATGATTGGCCAATTATGGGCAAAACCACATCTTTTCCAGCACTGCTTAGTTATATGTATAGCTCGTCATCTGCTTAAACATAAATCTTGAGCTGGTGAAATCATTCAGCAGGTAAAGTTGCTTGCCACCGAGTTCAATAATATGAGTTTAATCCCCAACCCACATAGTAGAAGTAGAGAATGGACTCCCCCAAACTGTCTTCTGGCATCCATGAGTTTGCACACACAGACATGCACACAAAGTAAATAAATAAATAAATAAATAAATAAATAAGTAAGTAAGTAAATAAATAACAAAGAATTTAAATCTGTTCTTCATGTTAGGATAGACTTGGGTTCACTGAGCCTCTTTGATCCTCTTCCCAATGTGTCCATATCAAAATCTTCTTTCCCTGACTTTTCTGATGTAGAGCTTGAAGGAATATTCAAGGATTTCAATCCTTATTTTCTCTGTCTCTGTCAGAAAAATCCAACCAACAAGTTTGTATTTATAACACCAGCACAGCTAGCTAGAACCACTGGCCTTGTGTGCTGGATAGCTTTAGTGTTCATTTGACATATCGGGGTGGAAGGAGCCTCAATTGGGAAATTGGGAAATTGCCTCAATTGGACTGGCCTGTGGCCATGCCTGTAGGACATTTTCTTGATCATTGAGTGATGTGGGAGGAGGTCCCAGCCCTTGTGGGTGGTGCCACCCCTGGACAGATGGTCCTTTGTTCCATAAAAAAGCAGGTGGAGCATGAGCCAGAAGAGCAAGCCAGTAAGAAGTGTTCCTCTATGGCCTGTGCTTCAGCCTCTGCCTCCAAGTTCCTGACCTGAGTTCCTATCTTAGGCTTCCTAAGAGATGAACTGTAACCTGGAAGATGTAAGACAAATAAACCCTTTCCTCCCCAAGTTGGTATTGGTCAGAGTGTTTTGTCACAGCAATTGAAGGCAAACTAGAACACCTTGTGATGTGATAAAACTTCCTCCATTCTGTTTGTGTCTGACACAGACTTCTGCAATGATTTTCAGATAGGGAAAACATTTGTTTTCTTTTTAAATTTATAATAAATTTGCCTGGTTTTAAGACTTTACTGATAGCCAATCAATATGTAAGTTTCCTTCTTACTGTAACCCAGTGTCATATATTAAAAATATGTGGGCTGGAGAGACGGCCTAGCGGTTAAGAGCGTTGACCACTCTTACAGAGGACCCAGGTTCAATCCCCAGCACCCACATGGTGGCCAAGAACCATCTGAAACTCCAATTCCAGGAGAACTCCAGTTCCAGGGGAATCCAACACCCTCTTCTGACCTCCGCAACATTGCAAGACATGGGTGCACAAACTTGCATGCAGACAGTATCGTTGATACACACAGAATAAATAATGCGCCCGGGCATGTTGGTGGCGTTAATCCTAGCACTTGGGAGGCAGAGGACACGCAGATCTCTGTGAGTGCGAGGCCAGCCGGTCTAACGAGTGAGTTCCAGGACAGCCGAGCCAGGAGACCCCTGTCTCAACAAAAGAACCAAAAAAAAAAAAAAAGATATGTGGACTACTTACTTCCCTTCAGATCCACATTTTGAGGCTTGAGCCCATTGGACGATGCTGCAGCCTAAATAAGAATACCTGCTCCCCAACTGTTATAGAAGGGTAATCTCTTATAAAATCGGTAATAAAAGCTGACCTTCTTAATTTGACTGATAGACATGGAAACTGTGAAGATATCCGTTATTCAGAGCTAAATATAATACTAAAATCTTTATAAGCTGGGTAATAACAAAATATATTATACAGGAGAGCTCTGATATAAAAAATGGATTATTCTGCCAAGGAGATGGTGACTAGGGGATCCATCCAGAAAAGGCAAAGGCTCCTTGCCTCTTAACTGGGGTACCTGCAAGAAGGGAGGCAGTAGGGCCCTGCTGTGTCGAGACCACATGTAAGCATGGGAAAGATTGTATGAGACCACGACTTGCAAGTGTACAGTTTTGGTCTCTGGAATGCCAGAGGATGTTACCAAAGGCCACTAAATCATAAAGCAAATATTGGTCTCCTTGAGTCAAGCGACCCTGACTCAGCAGTCAGCATCAGCTAAACACACCGCACCGCCTGGAATACTGTGGCAGCAGTGGAACCATATGTCCTGTATTCCCAAATCTAATTGGTTTTTGGCTCTCTCCTTGGAGGATAATTCACAGCTGATGCCACAAACTTAGTATCTAGTGGTTAAGAGGTGTTATAAGCCACGTAAGACCCTGTCACTTTTAATTACAAAAAAGCTATAGTTCATTGATTAGCATACCACCCAAACAACTGTGTCTATAACCAACATAACCTACCATAATAATTTTACTGTTTAAATGCCTGTATATGTAAATGCTTGTGCTTCATCATAGGATTAAAAGGTTATTCCTGGATAACTGTCACCACATGAAAGGAAACAGCCGAACGATCAGAGTCCAAAACACATCTCCCAAGAAAAAGTAGACTGTTTTGCATCTAGCCCATTTATGTGTGCTCCTTTTCTAAGCCTAAGGAACAATCTGTGGAAGAGGAGCCATGTTAGAATGCAAGGGCTATGACTGGGTGAATTATGAAACTACAGAATATAGACGGGACTCTTATTTGATCAACATGAAATTGTACATACAAGCCCCGCCAGCTGGACAATGGGGACCTCAGGCTGTATAATTTGGGCATAGCTGCTTGGAAATTGGTTTTAAATGAAGGAATACGTGTATCCCATTAACTATTACTACTATTTTAAAGAATCAAAAAAAAAAAAAAATAAAAAATGGTACGAGTGGCAACATCAGGGAGAAAAAAGAGCACTCCAAATCATAGAAAAAAAAAAAAAGAAAAGGACCTGCTCCCTGTACACTCCAGGTGCTCTACCTGGTCTTTCCCACTACACTACCACTACGCTCTTTAATTGGCATGTTGAGGGCAAGTGGTCAAGCCTAGCTTGTTAGGGTTACCAGAACCCAGACTCAGACCCTAAAATTCATGCTGCATTCTGGCAAAGAATCTGGTTACAATGAGTGAAGTTGAATTCAATGATAATGAACTGATTAATTTGATGGAGGAAATCTCAAAACAGGAAATTTTGGACTGTCATAGTTATTGCCCAATGATTTTATCCAGGTCCACAATAAGGGAGGGCAACAAATGGAACAGAAAGATATGAAAAGTGTATGGTTTGGAGGGTAGAGAAGAGAGTTCAAAGTTGCAGAAAGGTTGCTGAGAAAACAACTTTGTTAAAAATACTACCAGTATTGCTGATGTCAGAGCTCCTGCATTAATATATTTTGCCTGAGTGCATAGCCCTAGGACTTTAAGTATTATATGTGGATTCTGCACAGAGAGTAATCCCTTCCACATTCCCATGTCTAGTAGTCAAATAAAGAAAGCAGTATTTGGGTCCGGAGAGTGCCGGCGGCCCAGGGCGGCTGTCTTGGGCATGGATACCCGAAGGCAACACTGGGCAGTACTTGGTAGCTGGGGGGCCTTGAGGGGGCGGGACCCACCCCGGGCCGTTGGGCCAGAGGGTCCGGGGAATCCGGCGGCCAGGGCGGCTGCGCCTGTTGGCATGGAACCAGAAGCCACCTGGGCGAGTAGCTTGGGAAGCTGGGGCCTTGAGGGCGGGACCCGTGCGCTTGGCCAGAGGGTCCGGAGAGTCCGGCTGCCAGGGCTGCTGCGCCTTTTGGCAGGATACCCAGAATCCACGCTGGGCATAGTAGGCTTGGAGCTGGGAGCCCTTGAGGTCGGGACCCGGGTGCTGGGCCTGAGGGTCCGGAGTGTCCGGCTGCCAGGGCGGCTGCACCTTTGAGCAGGATACCCAGAAGAGCCACCTGGGCGAGTAGTTGGGAGCTGGGGCCTGAGGGCGGGACCCGGTCGCTGGGCCAGTGGGTCCGGAGAGTCCGGCTGCTAGGGCGGCTGCGCCTTTTGGAGGGCAAGGATACCCAGAGCCACCTGGGCGAGAGGCTTGGGAGCTGGGGCCTTGAGGGCTGTACCGGGGCCGTGGGCCAGAGGGTCCGGAGATCCGGGCGGCCAGGGCGTCTGCGCCTTTGGGCAGGACCCCCAGAAGCCACCTGGGCGGTAGCTTGGGAGCTGGAGCCTTGAGGGCGGGACCCCGGGCGCGGGGCCAGAGGGTCCCGAGAGACCGGCCGCCAGGGCGGCCGCGCCTCTGGACAGGAGATCCCAGAAAGCCAGCCCCTTGGGCGAGTAGCTTGGGAGCTGGGGCCGTTGATGCGGGAACCAAACGGCGCTGGGCCAGAGGGCCGAGAGAGTCCGGCGGCCAGGTCTGCTGCGCCTTTGAGCAGGCTCCCGGGGCGCGGGCTAGATCATGCATAAACCCCCCCCCCCCCGTTGGAGACCTTCAGAACAAGAAGAGAGAGTGCTTTGGCTTCCAATACCTAATATGGCAACAAAATTGAAAAGCAGACAAGTCACATACCCATAAACAAGGAGGAGAAGGGGAACAACAACAACAACAAAAAAAGTTATCTGAAGGAAGAAAGCAAACCGTCTGCTTTTTGTGATCTAAACCACAAAAGGGAAGCCCACATGCCAGGGACACGGTGAAAGGACAACATGGGAAAGACACAGGATAATCCTGCACCAAGCTCTAACAACCTGTAGGAGACAGCTACAATGGAACCCCTTGGAGGAGAACCAAGAAACAGATCTTAGATAAATAATTGCAGACCTATGCAGAGAAATTAAAGGACATAAAGAGGAATTCAGAGAACTAAAGAGAGAAATGAAAAACTCAAAAGGACCTAGAGGTATACAATGACAAACATCAAGAAAGAACTAAAGGAACAGATGTAACAAACTCGGAAAGAACTAGAGGGGAGAAGAAATAAAGAATATAGAAGAACTAAAGAGAGAGAATGGAAAAACTCAAAAAGGACCAGAGGGATACAATGACAAACTTTCAGGAAAGAACTAAAGTAACAGACCAACAAACTCCACAAAAAAATAGAGGGATAAAAAAACAAACTCCGAAGGAAGTAGAAACACTGAAAGAAAAGGAAGCCAACCAACGAAGTAAGGAGCACAAGAAGAGAATGACAAGCACAGAAGAGTTTGAGGAGCTCAAAAAGGAAAATGGAGTACTAAAAAAAACACAGGATGAAATGAAAAGGAATTAAAACACAAATTCATCAGAAGAAAGGAAAGGAAAAAGCCTCAGAAGTAGAATGGGGAAGCAGAACAAACAATATAATGGCTGTAAGATAACACAGAGCAATTAAAAAAAGCTCAAATAAAGACTATGAAAATTTAAAAAATACACAAACGTGGAAAAACCAGGAAATATGGGACACTATGAAGGGATCAAACAGTTCCGTATCATAGGAATAGATGAAGGATAAGAATCTACATAGAATAGCATTGATCAGATATTCAACAGAATAATAGATTAAACTTCCCCAAACTAAAATAGACAAACCCATACAAATACAAGAAGCATATAGGACCCCAAACAGACAAGATCAGAAAAAGAAAACACCCCCACTCCATATTATAGTTAAATTGCCTAGATGCCCAAATAAATAAAATTCTGAGGGCTAAAAAAGAAAAAAAAAAAAAAAAAAAAAAAAAAAAAAAACCCATCAGAATTACACTGACTTCTCGCCTCAAACCATGATAATCAATAATAACATGAGTGCAAAGTATTCCAAGTGTTAAAGGACTATGAATTCCAACCCAGAATACTTTATTACCCTACCCAGCAAAATGTTCGACTATACTGTGTAAGTAGTATGAATAAAAACTATCTTCCATGACATAAAACAATATGAGTGGAATCATGGTCTTGAAAACCAACCTTTCATAAAATACTTGAAGCAATTTCAAGTTTAGAATATATATTCAACAATCCTCAAAACACCTAGGAAAAGAAACTAATAAACATAACCATATGATCAAAAATCAAGAGTCTAGAACCCCAAATGGATATAAAATTAAATGAAGCAACATCCAGCTTTCAATTATAACCTTAAATATAATGGGCTAAACTCCCTCCCCCCAATCAAAGGCATAGACTGGGGAATGGATTATGAAACAAAACCCATCTATATGCTGTCTACAAGAAACTCCTCTCAACTTCATGGATAGGTACCAACTTAAGTTGAAGGGATGGAAGAAAGTATTCCCAAGCAATGTTACCAAAAGAAAGCAGGTGTGGCTATTCTAATAATCAACAAAATAGACTTCAAAGCAAAAGAAATCAAAAGAGACAAAGATAGCCATTACATAATTATCAAAGGAACAAATTAGCGATGAAGTATTTCAATTATAAATATATATGCACCAAACACCGGGCACCAAACTTTAGAAAGACATTCTTCAGGATCTCAAAGGCACAGATTAACCCCATCACACTAATACTAGGGGACATCAATACCCGCCATTAAGTCCCGCCTAGAGAGGTCAATAGGACAAAGGATAAACCGAGAGACATCCGAACTAAATGACACATACACCAAATGGACCTCACAGACTAACGAATATTTCACCCAAACACCAAGAGAATAGACACTTTCTACTCAGCACCTCATGGAAACAGTCTCCAAAATAGACCAAATACAGGGACAAGGGAAAAACGCAACAAACAAAGATTGAGAATAAGTTCATGCATTCGATCGAGACCCAATGCCAATAAAACTAAAATCAATAACAACACCAGAATAAACCCTACATCCTACAGGAACACATGGGAGACTAAACAAAACGCTACCTGAATAATGAGTGGGTTCAAGGAATACATAAAGAGAAATAAAAAATTCCTGGAACTGAATGACAAGGAAAACAACACAGCAAATCTAGGAACCTTAAAAGCAGTCCTAATAGGGATGTTTATAGCTCTAATTGCCTAAATTAAAAAAAACAGAAAGAACACAGTGAATGACGCTAACACGGCAGCGAAAAATACTTGAGAAACGACAACAAATGAACCCGTAAACGGAGCAGACAAGAAGCAATAACAAAAAATGCAGGAGCAGAGATCAATGAAATAGAAACAAGAAAACCCATACAAAAAATCAATGAATCCAAAAGCTGGTTCTTTGAGAGAATAACAAGATAGACAGACCGCTAGCCCAGTTAACCAAAAGAAGAGGGAACAACTCCAAATCAAGCAGAATCAGTGATGAAAAGGGGAAAACATCACAACAGACAAATGAAAAAAATCCAGACAATCATACGGGACTACTTCAAAAACCTTATACTCTACTAAGTTTGAAAACCTAGAAGAAATGGATGAATATCTGAAATCCTGGAATCACCAAAGCTCAAGCAAAAAGAGATGGACAGCAACTAAATAGACCAAATGTACAGGAAGAAATCGAAGATGTAATAAGTAGCCTCCAAACCAAAAATGCCCAGGCCCAGATTGTTTCAATCAACGGCATAATTTTTAAAATATATTTTATAAAATATTTCAAAAGACATACAACCATTACTACTTAAATTGTTTAGAAGGATACAAACGGAGGGACTTTCCCAGATTCCTTCTGATGAAGCCAGCATTATCCTACTACCAAAACCAGGGAAAGATACACCAAAAAGGAGAACTATAGACCAATCTCCCTAATGAAAACAGATGCTAAAATTCTAAACATGATTCTGGCAAATCTCATACAGACACAAATCAAAAAAATCACAGCCACCAGGCCCAGTTGGAGTCATACAAGAGATGCAGGATAGGTTCAACATACGAAATCAATAAACAGATCAAACATACAATGGTGAAGGGGACAAAAAACTACACATTCATTTCAATTGATGCGGAAAAAACCTCTGACCAAAATACAGCATCCTTTCATGTTAAAGTCCTGGAGGAATTGGCCTAAAGGGATTAGTCCTCAATGTAATCAAAGCCATATACAGGGAAACCCACAGCCAATATCATCCTAAATGGGGAAATGAACAGAAGAATTCCCCTTGAAGGTAGGAACTCGGCAAAGGCTGCCCCCTGTCCCCCACTCCTCTTCAAATAGTGCTGTAAACCCTTTGCAAGGGCAAATAAGGCCAGAAAAGTAAATTAAAGGAGTTCTAATGGAAAAGATCAAGCTAATCCCGTTTGTGCTGATGATATGATCGTCTACATAAGGGATGCTTAGAACTCTCACCAGAAAAAGCCTAGAAATGATTAAGAGCTTTGGTAAAGTAGCAGATACAAAATAAATCTAAGAACAATCAGTAGCCGTTCTTTACACCAAAAACAGCAACTGAAGAAAGACTAAGGAGACCTTCTCACTTCACAATAGCCTCAAAAAACAATAAAATACCTGGAACAAACCTAACCAAAGACAACCAAGGATCTCTACAAAACAAAAATTGTTAAACCCCTGAAAAGGAATTGAGAAGACATCAGAAGAGGGACAAACCTCCCAGGCTCATAGACTGGGAAAATTAACATAGAAAAAAAAAAAAAAAAATGTCCATCCTACCCAAACTAAGTGTACAGATTTAATGACAATTCCAATCAAAATCCCAAGAGTTTCTTCTTCACAGGCTGGAAAAAAAAATCCTACAATTTCATTGGAAAAAACAAAAGACCCCCACCGAATAGCCAAGCAATCCTGAGTGAAAGAAAGCAATACAGGGGGGATCGCTATAAACCAGACATCAAACTATACTACAAGGGCTAGATCATAAAAACATCTTGGTACTGGCACAAAACAACCAGTTGGACAATGGATAAAACTGAAGATCCAAACCTGAAGCTCATAACATTTCAATCAGCCACCCTCATAGGTGACAGGGGGCCAAGAATACCAATGGAGGAAATACAGCAAGCTTCCAGCAAGTGGTTTTGGCACAACTGGGATCACACTTGTAGAAGAATGAAATTAAACCCTACCACTCTCACCTTGTAAAATGTCAACTCCAGATGGACCAAGACCTCAGGTGAAACCCGTAACAGTCGGCGGGGTGGTGGAGGTGATAGACGAGAAGCTTGGCAGCAGACTACAAGACATAGGTGTGGAAAAGACTTCCTAAATCAGACAGCAGCTGCACAAGAAATAAGATCGACAATGACAAATGGGACCGTCATTAAACTCAAAGCTTCTGTATACATCAAAGGACGCAATAAAGGAAGTGAGGACAAGAACCCACAAAGTGGGGAGGAAACCTTCACAGCAGAACATCTGACAAAGCATTAATTTCCAGAGTAATACAAGCTACTCTACTCAAAAAAACAAATAATAAATAAACAAAGAAATAATCACTTCAAAAATTGAGCAAAGGATCTGAATATAGACTTTTCACAGAGGAGGAATTAGAGTAAGCTGAGAAACATCTTAAAAACTTTTCAAACATCTCTGTATAATTTAATGAAAATGCAAATTAAAACCACTTTGAGATATCACCTTACTCCAATAGACTGGCTTAGTAGTCATTACACGAAATGTATACCAAATGCTGTTATATTTTTTCTTTTAGAAATTGTGAACCACTCTCCATTGCTTGTGGAGAATTTAACTAGTACAAGCCAATATGGAAACCAGTTGGATAACCCTAAAAAGACTTCAAACTGACCTTCCTTTGGACCCAGTCCATACCACTCCTGGGTATAGACCCACAAGACCCATCCTACAGCAAAAACACATGCACATCTATATTCATTGCAGCGCATGTTTCACAACACAATAGCAAAAAGCTGGAACGAAGCCCGGTTCCCCCCAACTGACGAGTGGATAGAGACAATGTGTTACATGTATACAATGGGTCTATGCCGCAGTGGAAAAGAGTGACAACATCATGACTATTGCAGTAATGGATGGACCTGGAACCATTATGTTAAGTGAAGTAACAGGCCCGAAAAACAAACTACAAATGGTGTCCCTCATAGGGGGATGCTCTACCAACAACCCAGATATAAATATTTCTCATTGGAGATGGATGCAATAGTAAAAGAACAACAACGAAAGACTGCATCAGAAAGGGGACTGAAATGGTGAATTGGGAAGGGGGGATGGGTGGGAGGGGGGACACGGATGTATATGCAATCAAGGCATATAATTGATGTGAGTTCCAGCAATTACTCAGTTTCACCTAGACACTGTCAACAGGATACATGGTGTTTTAGGACTTATAAAAGTAAATATGTGTATATTAAAACAACATTGGTTTACAGACTCTGAGAAAAACGGTAAGGCCAATCGAGTTAAATGTAGATATAATTTTCTGTTGTCCACATTTGTTTTAGACAAAATCTCTAGAGCAATAACTTTGGGATTGGCACATACAAATGTCTCTATATAATTTCTCTGTTGTACAGTATTCACCGTGTTAGCATTCTCTTTAAAGATGATTAAAGCAAAAATTAGTTTGTCTTCCCAAGTTAGATCATATAGTCACCCAAAACAAAAGGGGTGAATTTGATGAAATCTTGCCTTGATTCCACCCTAGAGTTATGTATAATACAACTGTCTTCTGGAGACTTAATGGGTTAAAAAAAAGGGGGGGGGTACAGACAGACATGAAACCTTCTAGTCAAAAAAAACCTTGCAATTCAAATCTTAAAAACTACTATGGGAAAAGATTGGTTTTTCCAACAGAAAAATGTCATCCACTTAACGGCTGAGAAAGAAAAGATACAGCTTTGCATTGAGTAGATGTACCAAAAAGTGGCAACTGAAAGGTTGACCTGTCTGAACACTGAAGGAAGAAAAGCATCAGATTTCCATAAAACATCGAACCCTTCTGTGGATCCTACATGTAACTACTATCTATAATGAGTCCTAAATGAAACTTATACTTCTAGGTGCCACAAAGTTTTGATATGACGTTCTTGCCTCCCCCCCATAGAACAAAGAGAAAAATGACGATATGATGTCATCTTCCAGACTGTAAATTGGAGACAACTATTATAGAGGTAATCTCTAGAAAACCGGTAAAAATGCCTTCTTTAATTGACTAATAGACATAGAACTGTGAAAAGGATTAATCCTGTTCATAACCAAATATAATACTAAGTCCTTGGGGCTATGCACTTAGGCAAAAATATATGAATGGCAGGAGTTCTGACATAAGCAATGGATTTTCTACCAGGGGGATTTGGCCAGGGGATCCAAGCCCCACAAAAGGTAGGGCTCCTTGCCCCTAAGTTGGGATACTTGCAGGAGGAGAGGCGATAAGACCCTGCTGCCGAAGACAGACGTTAACATGGAGGGATGTATTGAGACCGCACATGCAGGGGTACAGATGGCCTCTGGAATGCCATAGAGTGTTCCCAAAGGCCACGAAACCAATAAAACAAATACAGTTCTCCTTGAGTCAAACAAGAATCCTCCATCAGCACCACTACACCTCACCTACATGAAATATTGTGCAGCAGAAGCAGCCATGTATATCCTAAATCTAATTGGCTGTTGGCTCTCATCCATTGGAGGAATAACCCATGGCTATGCCACAAGCTTACACCTTCTACAGTTAGGAGATGTATTAAGCCACCAGTAAGACCCTGTTAATTTATCAGGGGGTAAAAAATGTAATTCATGAAAAAAACTGTAATTCATGGACTAACATAACCAAACATGTGTCTATACCAAAGTAAACCTACCATAACAATTAGAACTGCTTTAAATATATCTAATTGTCTAATTGCTTGTGCTTCGTTAGTAGGATCGAAAGGTTATTCTTGGACAGACTGTCAGCCCATAAAGGAAACAGCCAGAATTGACCAGAATCGCCAAGTCAGACAGCTCCAGAGAGAGAGGACAGGTTTTAAATTACCTTCTTTATCATCCACCTGGTGTCCGCCCCTTTTCCAAAGCCTTGGGAATAACTTGCGGAAGAGGGGGCGGGGTAGAAGGTAAAGGCTGGCGATTGGGGTGAACGGGGAAACTACAGCAATGTAATCTAGACACTCATTTGATAAAATTGATTGAACAAACAACCTGTAAACCTCCACTGAATGGTGGGACCTGTGGGGGTTTGGGCACAAACAGCCTTATAGATTGTTTTGCACGAAGGATGCTTATTACTCATGGATTATCACTTATAGCTTAAAAATGAAAAAAAAAAAAAACCTGAAGATGCAAGGACAATTATGGCAGAATACATGATCTGGGATGGGTGGGGGTGGGGGGGGGAAGGGAAAGGAATATCCTGAATCTGAATTGGAAAATGATGGTATAAAATGCAACAACCATCAATAAAAATTAAATTAAAAAAAAAAAAAAAAAAAAAAAAAAAGAAAGCAGGTTGTTACCGGTTTTTTATAAGATATTACCTCTATATCAGTTGGTTCCAATGTACAGTTGGGGAGCGACCTCATCATTGTCATATTTCTCCCTGTTCTATGGGTGGGAAGGAAAGGAAGTCTCTCATAAGCAGAAACCTTTGTGGCACCGATAAGGTAAGTTTCATTAGGGACTCATTATAAACAGTTGAGTTACATGTAGGATCCACAAGGGGTTCGATGTTTAGGGCAATCTAGGCTTTTCTTCCTTTGAATGGTCAGACGGGTCAGCCTTTCCGTTTCCACTTTTTGGTGCATCCTACTCAATGCCAACCTGTATCTTTTCTTTCTCAGCCGTTAAGTTGGTGACGTGTTGTCCTTTGGGAAGAAGAAAAAAAAAAAAAAAAAAAAAAAAAAAACAAACAAATCTTTTCCCATAGTTTTAAGTTTTAAGATTGGAATTGCAAGGGTTTGATGAAAAGGTTTCATGTCTTTCTGTATGTAGCCACCCCCCCGTTTTTTGAGCGTATGAGGCTCCAGAAGAACAGTTGTATTATACATTACTATAGGGTGAAGTCAGGCACAGATTTATCAAATTCAACCCATGTTGTTTGGGTGACGATATATGATTAACATGGGAGAGGACACACTTAATTTTTACGTTAAATCATCTTAAAGAGAATGCTACAAGGTGATACTGTACAACAGAAAATGTATAGAGAACATTTGTATGTGTCAATCCCAAAGTTCTTGCTCAACAGATTTATGTAAAGAAAATGTGGGCAACAGCGAAATATATCTCCATTTAATTCAGATGCATTACCATTTTTATCAGATTGTGTAAACCAATGTTGTTTAATATACAACATGTTTACGTTTACTTTTTTTGATTCTACCAGGTGGATGTTTGGCCAGGGGTCAAGGCCCCAAAAGGAGGGCTCAGTGCTTAAGTTGGGATACTACAGGAGGAGGAGGCAATAAGACCTGCTGCCGAAGACCTGAACGTTAACATGGGAGGGAGGATTGAGACCAACACTGCAGTGTAACAGATGGCGCCTCTGGAATGCCAGAGAGTGTGACCAAAGGCCACTAAACCCATAAGCAAATATGGGTCGCCCTGTAGTCAAGCAAGACTCACCGTCAGCACCAGCTACACCATCACTCACTATGCCTGGAAATACTGTGGCAGCAGAGGCAGCCATGTGCCTGTATAATCCCCAAATCTAATTGGCGATTGGCCTCTCCCCTTGGAGAAATAACGCCATGGCTGATGCCACAAGCTTACATCCCCGTCACAGGTTAGGAGATGGTAGAAGCACCACGTAAGACCCTGTCATATTAACAGTGGGGGAAATTGATAATCGGGATTAACTCTCCAAACTTCTGTGTCTATAGCAAAGTAATCTACCATAACTATTAGTGCCTGGCTTAAATACCTATATATCTAATTGCCTTGTGCTTTCTTCATAGAGACCAAGTTATTCCTGGACAAACTGTCAGCCATGAAGGAAACAGCCAGAATTGGACCAGAGTCCAAGTCAAACAGCTCCAGAGAGAGTGGGCTGTTTTTACCACCTCGCATCCACCTGTGCCCCTTGTTCTAAGCCTAGGGAACAACCTGCGAAGAGGGGGTTGTGGTAGAATGTAAGGGCTGCGATTGGGGTGAATGGTGAAACTACATCATTATAGTCCCGGGACGCTTATTT
Source organism: Rhizomys pruinosus (assembly GCA_009823505.1). Lineage (NCBI taxonomy): Eukaryota > Metazoa > Chordata > Mammalia > Rodentia > Spalacidae > Rhizomys > Rhizomys pruinosus. The sequence continues at coordinate 573,917 of VZQC01007939.1, forward strand.
GATCAACTTTATTTAACAAACAACCTGTCAACCCCCCACTGGATGGTGGGGGCTGTAGGGGTTTGGGCACAAAGCCTGCAGATAGTTTGCATGAAGGAATCTTGTACTCTGGATTATCACTTATATAAGCTAAAAATGACAAAAACGAGAGAAAGATGCAAGGCGTTATGGAGAAGCAATGATCGGGGATGGGGGGGGGAGGGGAAAGGAAATAGCTGAACTGAATTGGAAAATGTATGAAATGCACAAAGGATCAAAAAAAACGAATTTAAAAAAAAAATAAAAAAGAAAAGAAATAAAAATTTACAAAAAAAAAAAGAATTCAATGGGATTGGGGCTGGAGAGAGGGCTCAAGTGGGGTTAAGAGCACCAGCTGCTCTTACAGAGGACCCAGGTTCCATTCCTACCACCCACTGCAGATAACAACCATCCGTAACTCATTTCAGAGAATCCAAATGCCTTCTTCTGACTCCATGGCATTGCACAGCACGGGTGCACCTATATACGTGAAGGCATTTATGCACACAAAAATAAAAATAATAACTAGAAAAGATTTTTAAAGAAAAAAAAATTTTTTTTTTTTTTAATTAAAAAAAAAACTTATTCTGCACTGGGACAATAAGGAAGGTACCAGTGATGGGGGAAAATTAACCTAATGTGTAACTAATGAACTACAACCTCTACCTAACTTTGTTCGGCATGGTAATAAGTATGCCTTGTTTTGAGAGTGTAGAATGACAGAACTCTGGAAGCTCACTTGTACTCAAATTATAAAGGCCACTCTGAGCTCAGCCTCATGCCAAGAGAAAACAAGGCAGGCAACACAGAAACAAGTCTGGCCACCTTGAAGAATGCTGCCTCTTACAGTGGTCTGCCTCATGCAGAGGAAGCGCCTGCTACAAGGTGTCTTATTTGTTAAACTAGCTAAGATTGTACTGGCATCAGCATATTACTGGGAGATATTACAATCCCTACTAGTCACAAACTAATATTTTAATAATCACTGTTTAAATTTCCTATAGTAGCCTGAACATGTTTATTTCTATGCTGGAAGCCTCTAATCCACCATTATGATTATTTTCAAGGGATGACATGAAAAATCTTATTTAAAACCGTACATATTTTTGGTTCATGCATCAGTTCCTATATCAGAAGCTCAGACTGGGCCCACATGTAATAAACTTCCATCTGTGATTCTGAGATGCTTGAGTCATCTTGGACAGGCAAGTCAGAGTCTCAGGTTTAATTCCCCTTAACCTGAGTGCAAGCCCACTAAAGGTTCCATCTTGTGAAAATGCAAAATTCATTTGGATTGGGACTATAATGGTTTGAATGCCCCCCTATGGGGGCATAGGCTCAGGTATCTGAACACTTGGTCTCCAGTCAGTGGCACTGTTCCTGTAAGTTTAGGAGTACAGCCTTGCTAGAGGAAGTATGTCATTAGGAGCAGGCTTTGAGAGTACATAGCCTCATCTAACATCCAGTTCACTGTCTCTGCCTTCTGTATGGTTTGAAAGCTGTGACTGATTTTCTCAGCTTCCCCACTCCCACCACCTGCCCCTCCCCGTAGCTCCCTTGCCATTGCGGCTACCTCTCCTAAAACGTGTCGCAAGCCATCCCCTCTTTTTTATTCTCCCATACGTTGCTTTGGGTCATGGTTTTTATTACAACAACAAAAGGTAATAAAAAGCCTGAAACCAAGAATGTAGTTAAGAGATGCTCTACTTTAAAACAACTCCTAAGGAAGTTTTTCATCAGAGTCAGTACACAGAATCCAGAAGAAAGCCAAAGAGAGAGGAAGCGACAATTCCACTGGAATTCAAAAGAGCCAGGGCTACATCTTGAGCTGACAGCAGAACTTGGCAGCATAATCCATGATGCTGGGTTTGCAGGCATGAAAGACCTAAGAGTAAAGAGGTTGTGAAGGCTTGTGCCAGTTATACAAAGCCACTGGAGCCTGATGTGTGGCAGGTCCAGATTTGCTGCATGGAGACCCTGAAAGGCCACTGCATGAGCTGTGAATTGAAGTCAAAGTTGCAATGGAGATTACAAGACCATGGGACAACTGCCAATGTAAACTGCAGGCACAACGTAGAGCCAGCCCAAGAGAGAGGCTGGAAGAGTGATGCTAGTCAAAGCTAGGGAATCCCAGGTGATTCCCCCCCCCCCCCCCCCCCATCACAAACCTCAGATGCTGGGCATGGAGTTCTGGATGGGTGTTTGCCTTGCTCATTTTTGGTCTTGCTTTGATCCAATTTTTCCTTATAATGCCTTATTTCTCTCTTTTGGAATGAGAATATTTACTCTACCATTTATGTAAACCTGGTTTTATTGATGTTTTTTATAAGCACTCACAACTAATAGTTCCTTTGACTTTCAAATTAGACCTAATTTTGAATNACACACACACACACACACAAAATGGATGCCTCAGAGTTCAGAAACAAGCCTCAAGGGATAGACACTTGGTTTCACTCCTACCAAAGGCAGAGGTTTGGATGGGGTGAGAGGTGCTTTGGGAAAGGCCTGGGATTCCTGCTTTGATCTGCAGACCAGGAAGCTTCTTAGCAAAATCACAACCCATGCATCATCACAGACCTTCTGGATCAGAGTCTACATTTTTAAATTTGAGTAGCACTGGGCCAGAGCACAAGATGGAAACGCTAGCCTAACTAGAAGATTTGTAATCATAGCCAATGTGCTAGAATCCACAATCTTACCAGGTGTGCAAGGAGTAGGCTGGTTGGAAAACAGCAAAAGCTGAGAAGGGGTGCTCTCCAACCACCCTGGGGCCTGACCAAGTGGGTTCTATGGAGTGAATACCATTGCTAGGCAGCATTAGCTACCCCCTCTCAGCCAGTGCTACTCTGGATACTTTGTTTATGTGTCACTTAGTGAGTAAGGTTGTAACAATGTATAATAGATTTATGTCTACTCTCATTTTACTTTCTCTAACTCCACTGTCAACAGTTTAAAACAGACTTATTCATTTTGCATCTCCTGAATCTACTTCTTAAGAATCAATGGGATTGGGGCTGGAGAGAGGGCTCAGTGGTTAAGAGCACCAGCTGCTCTTACAGAGGACCCAGGTTCCATTCCTACCACCCACCTGGCAGATAACAACCATCCGTAACTCCAGTTCCAGGAGAATCCAATGCCTTCTTCTGACTCCATAGGCATCGAACAACACAGATGCACTTGCACAAATGCACACAAAATAAAAATAATAAATAAAATATTTTTAAAGAAAAAAAAAATACTACCAGTATTGAAAAATTTTGTTCTCTGCACTGGGACAATAAGGAAGGTACCAGTGATGGGGGAAAATTAACCTAATGTGTAACTAATGAACTACAACCTCTACCTAACTTTGTTCTGCATGGTAATAAGTATGCTTGTTGATATGTGTAGAAGTGACAGAACTCTGGAAGCTTCCACTTGTACTCAAATCATAAAGGCCACTCTGAGCTCAGCCTCATGCCAAGAGAAAACAAGGCAGGCAACACAGAAACAAGTCTGGCCACCTTGAAGAATGCTGCCTCTTACAGTGGTCTGCCTCATGCAGAGGAAGCGCCTGCTACAAGGTGTCTTATTTGTTAAACTAGCTAAGATTGTACTGGCATCAGCATATTACTGGGAGATATTACAATCCCTACTTTCCCAAAATATATTTTAATCCTGTTTAAATTTCCTATAGTAGCCTGAACATGTTTATTTCTATGCTGGAAGCCTCTAATCCACCATTATGATTATTTTCAAGGGATGACATGAAAAATCTTATTTAAAACCGTACATATTTTTGGTTCATGCATCAGTTCCTATATCAGAAGCTCAGACTGGGCCCACATGTAATAATAACTTCCTCTGCATTCTGAGTATGGCTTGAGTCATCTTGACAGGCCAGGTCAGTCTCAGGTTAATTCCCTTAACCTGAATGCAAAGCCCCACCTAGCAAAGGTTCCATCTACTGAAAATGCAAATTCATTTGGAGTGGGCCTATAATGGTTTGAATGCCCCCCTATGGGGGCATAGGCTCAGGTATCTGAACACTTGGTCTCCAGTCAGTGGCACTGTTCCTGTAAGTTTAGGAGTACAGCCTTGCTAGAGGAAGTATGTCATTAGGAGCAGGCTTTGAGAGTACATAGCCTCATCTAACATCCAGTTCACTGTCTCTGCCTTCTGTATGTGGTTGAAGATGTGACTGATTTCTCAGCTTCCCCACTCCAGCCACCTGCCACCACCGTATCTCCCTTGCCATTGAGGACTCACCTCTCTAAAACTGTAGACCGAAATAAACTCTTTTTTTCTCCCATAAGTTGCTTTGGGTCATGGTTTTTATTACAACAACAAAAGGTAATAAAAAGCCTGAAACCAAGAATGTAGTTAAGAGATGCTCTACTTTAAAACAACTCCTAAGGAAGTTTTTCATCAGAGTCAGTACACAGAATCCAGTCCAACTGGAATCAAAAAGAGCCAGGCTACATCTTGAGCTGACAGCAGAACTTGGCAGCATAATCCATGATGCTGGGTTTGCAGGCATGAAAGACCTAAGAGTAAAGAGGTTGTGAAGGCTTGTGCCAGTTATACAAAGCCACTGGAGCCTGATGTGTGGCAGGTCCAGATTTGCTGCATGGAGACCCTGAAAGGCCACTGCATGAAGCTGTGAAGTTGAAGTCAAAGTTGCAATGGAGATTACAAGACCATGGGACAACTGCCAATGTAAACTGCAGGCACAACGTAGAGCCAGCCCAAGAGAGAGGCTGGAAGAGTGATGCTAGTCAAAGCTATTGAATCCCAGGTGATTCCATCACAAACCTCAGATGCTGGGCATGGAGTTCTGGATTTGGTGTTTGCCTTGCTCAATTTTGGTCTTGCTTTGATCCAATTTTTCCTTATAATGCCTTATTTCTCTCTTTTGGAATGGGAATGTTTACTCTATACCCATTTATGTAACCTGGTTTTATTGCTGTTTTATAAGCACTCACAACTAATAGTTCCTTTGACTTTCAAATTAGACCTAATTTTGAATAGTGTTGGAATTGTTAAAAAGACTATGGAGAATTTTGAAATCAGTCTACATACATTCCATTGTGAGAAAAACACAAGTGGAATGCCTATTGTGCAGCAATTTCCTATGAGGTAAGAGGCTCAGACTAGCTGAGCTACCTGGAAGGACACTCTCCAACCTGAGCTGCCTGCAGATTGTACAGTGCATCCTAGGTTCCTGCCTTCATGAGCTGTGCTGCAGTAAACTTTAATGATGCACCTGTCTTAGAGTCATTTCTGCTCCTGCAAATTAACCCATTACTCATACTCCTTTAAGTAACTCCAATAAAACTCTTATGTTCACCAAGTTGGACTTTGATGGGTGGTGGTCTCACTTTTCTCTGTCGTTGGTTCCCTATCTGGATTGAGTAGACAGTTGCTCATGTCTCCCCAGGGACAGTATGACACAATGTTTCAGGAGGTAAAGGTGTGTGGTGGTTTGAATGAAATGTCCCCCATAGGCTTAAGTATTCAGATTATTTTGTCCCCAGTTGGTGGCACTGTTCTGGAAGGTCTTAGAAGGTGTGGCTGTGCTGGAGGAAGTAGGTCATTGGGGGCAGGCTTAGTGCATTTAACAAGCCTTGTGGAATCCAGTCTCTCTCCTTCTTGACAGTGCTCATTGCAAGATGTGAACCTTGGTTTGCTCCTCCAGTCCCAGCCACCATGCCTCCCATCACAATGGACTCTGAATCCCTGGAACTGTCAATCGTAAGCTCAAATAAACTCTTCCTTTTATAAGTTCACTTGGTCATGGTGGTTTTATCACAGCGACAGAAAAGTGACTAATACAAGGTGCTTGCCACCAAGTCTGACTGTTAAATTTTTGGAGAGGGAAAAGAAGAAATCTTAGAGTTAAGAAGTAGGAACCAGAGCCAGATCTGCAGCAGGCAAGAAATGTATACTTTACTAAGCATACAGTGGAGCCCACAGAGAGCCTCCTCTGTCAAAAAGTTCTCTGCAACTTGGTGGGATGGGGACAAGACTTTATCCCCTTCCAGGTCCAGCTGGAATGTGTCTGATCCCAAGGCCTGGTATCCTTGGAGGTATGAAAGTTCTTTTGATTTCCTGGGCAGAGCCCATGAGTATCATCTCAAGGGCGCTGAGGAGACAAGTCAGATCATCTTACAGTCTCTCTTCACCCCGGGAGTGACCAGTTGATAAGTGGCCAATTTAGGGCTATCAGTCACTTTCAGGGATTTATGGCTTTCTGGCTCTCCAAATGGGGCTTATGGCTCTTTAGTTATTTCACTCATTCTAGTGTGATGATACAGGTTTGATATTGGAAACTACAAAGTAAGAGAACTGAGTCCTGCAAGGTATTCTCTGACCTCCACATTTGTGATATAGCATACACATGCCCAAACATACACACACACAAAAATTAAAGTTAAAAATGTTTTAAAGACTTTGGGACTCAGAGACAGAATGTTAAATATTTAAAACCAAAGTGTTTGTGTGTCAGTCTAGCAAGGGGTAGAGTTATGATCATCTTCATTATAAACTTAATAGAAATTAGTCACCATGGAAGCATCCCTCTGGGTATATCTATGAGGGTGCTTCCAGAAAAGTTCATCTGACTAGGTAAGTCCCTCTCTGAATATGGGAAACACTATCCTATGGGTAAGGTCCAAGACTGAGTAAAAAAGGAAAAACAATAACAAAACTGAGTTGGGGATGTAGCTCAGTTGGCAAAATGCTTACCACCAAAGTGTATGGATCTGAATTTCATTCCCAGAATGTTGTAACCTCCTCTGGGCCAGCCAGAGAAGTTCGGGTCCCTACTGAAAAAAAGGGGTGAATAGACAGAGTCAACACCACAGACCCCAGGAGTCAGGTGAAAAGCAGGCAAATTGCGAGCTCCTGCAGTCTCATTTATTCAGGGAAAAATACGGATATATATGTGATCATTTCTGCTTCTTCCGCGAACGTGTCAGGTGCTGATCATTGATTGGCCCAGGTCACTGACTCAGCTGCTGCCATGGTTAACTTCTGAGAACAGGTTAAATCTGTTCAGCAGGCTAAGTGGTAAGCATTCCTGTGTGCAGGTGCTTAACACTCTACACCAGAATCCATGTAACAGAGCTAGCCATGATGGCACATGTATGTGTTCCCAGTGCCGGGGAAGCAAAGGCAGGTGAATCCCCAGGGTTCACTAACAAATCAGTCTAGCCTACTAGGCAAGCTCCATGCCTCTGAGAGAAATTTCCTCAAAAAAATAAGGTGAATGGCAACTGAGGAACGACACCCATGGTTGAGGTCTGGTCTCCATGTGCACACACACATAACCCACATGCAAATATGTGTACACACACACACACACACACACACACACACACACGAGAAAGTGAGCTGAGCAGCAACTTCATCTTTCTCTACTTCTTGTCTGTAGATGCAGTGTGACCATCCACCTCAAGCTCCTGATGCCATGCCTGCTTTTCCCACCACATAAGTTGTAGCCCTGAGAACTTTAAGCTAAATAAGCCTTTCCTCACTTAAAAATATTTTTGAAAATAACACATTTATTTTTAGTATTTATTATTTTTATTTTATGTTTATCAGTGTATTACCTGCATATATGTAAGTGCATCCATGTCATGCAATGCCAGAGGAGGTCAGAAGAGGGTGTCAGATTCCCTGGAAAGGAGTTATGGATGGTTGTTAGCCACCATGTGGGTGCTGAGAATCAACCGTGGGTCCTCTGCAAGAGGAATCAGTTCTCTTAACCACTGAGCCATCTCTCCAGCCCCAATATCACATTTTAAAGATTTATTAATCCTCAAATAATTCTTTCTGAGCATACTATGAAGCTTCAACTAAAGACATCAGAAATCCCAGCACCAGATCCCAATTATAAAAGTACAGAGTCACACAACTAAAAGAACATAACTTTGACAATGTTAAAACATTGCCATTTGTTTCTCGTCTAGTCTTTCCTACCAAAAAATCCCTACCTAAAAGGGTTATATATTCTATTATACCATAATTATTATTTGCATACATCTCCAAAACTATTTTATCTTTTTCCATAAATTCCATTTACTTTCCTACTTTGGCTCTTTATATCTACTCTTCTCTCCACAACATCCAGCATGTTCATCCTCATATTTTCAGTAAATGGTCTTAATTCCTATTTCATTAAGGAAACTTAAGATGGAAAGCCAAAAATCCTACAAATTTGCTCTTTTTTGTTACTATGGTATAAATATCTATTATTCCTAATGCTCAATATTTTTTATTTGCCCACTAAATTATATTTTGCCAATTTACCACTAATTATATCTTGCCAATTTGCAAGACATTCTACAAAAAGTTTGCCTCAGCTGACCCACTTCCCTCTCTAGTAACTATCCCATATATCTCCTTCCTTCCTTCCTGAGTTTTCTGTAATTGATAGCAAAAGCTTCCTCCATTTTCTCCCCCTTCATTCTTTCCTCAAATGCCTCCAATCACTAAAATTACTAGAAAGATTGCCAGTGATCTCCACATTAATTTCACTTTATGTCTGAAAAGCATTATTTAATACAATTTATCATTCTCTTGTGTTAACATCGCAACAATTAGTTGTTTAGCTACTCTGACAGAACCAATTCCAGAAGCATTTATTTGGGTCCAAAATACTTTAATAATAAATTTCAATAATGCACTTCTAGTAGTCAAAGGCTCAAATTTAAAATTTTGAAAGTTTAATATTCAATGAAAGTAAATCCAACAAAATATAATTATCTGAATATAATACATCTTCAGACAGTATTTTATATTTAGGCCAGAAAATATAATAAACACAAATTATGCTAATCTTTTAAAGTCTCAAATTCTGGTAAATAATTTTAAACATTAACTATAAATTTAATGTTATTAGGCTCTATAATTATACTGATTTTCTGAAATTAAGCAAATAATTTTTCTGCTTCCTTTAGTCTTCTTCTCCTATCAATTTTAGTAATTGAAGCCCAATGGTCCTCTCGTGTTTTTCTCAGAGATCCAAGCCTCATGAAAGATGCAGGAGTTGACAGGGATAAAGGAGTCTAAATACAAAATAAAATAAAACAATATCTTAGTTTCTTAAAATAAGAAGTTGGCCTTTAAAATTTACTTTCTGAAATGAATTTTTTAAGATACCTGCTTTGATTTTTTGACCAAAAGATGAGAATCTGGTGGATTATTATCATAAAGTTTGTTTGCTGCCTCGTCCTCTGAAACCATGCTCTTGAAGGAAAATACAGAAATGTTGTAGTTATCCATACTATACTATGAAATTTTTTTTCACCATATCACCTATGAAGAGAATGAAGAATAGAACAAAGAAAAGAACAGAAGAATGAGGAAGGAAGAGAAAGGAAGAAGGAAAATAAGGCTTCTGACATTTGAACACTGATATTTGGAATCAAAGTCCTTATTGTGCACGTGACTCTAGAAAGCTACACTGGAAACACAAGTGTGACTATCTGCTACAGGTCTGAGTGTTGGAGGTATAACCTTAGCCACTACCATGTTTAAGGCTGAAACTGAACACTATTAAGAAATCTGCCAGTCAGCATTTCCTCTGGACAGTACAATAATTTAAATGAAGTTCTGAGCTCCAAAACAGTTACTTCAATAAGTTTCTGCCAGCATAGCTACAGTCTAGGGGAGGCAAATTCCTTGTACTTCTTACTCTACCCACAAGATCATCCACAATTTCATTTACTTATTTTAGTTTTTCATTGTTTTTCGGTGCTAGGGATTAAAGCCAGAGTGCCGTTACCAAACACTTCCCCTATGCTAGACTCAGGCCATATTGTTGCTGCTTTTTTCACAACAGCTAAGAAATGTAAACAACTTAACTGTCCTTCAACTGACAAATGGAAATGAAAATGTGATATATTTACACAATGGAGTTCTACTCAGCAGTAAGGAAAGATGAAATTTGCAACTAAATGGATGGAACTCAAAACTATTTACACTAAGTGAAGCAACACAAACTCAAAAAAGTAAACATTCTCCTTCATTTGTGGATCATAGCACCAATGCCTCACATGTGAGTGTATATCCTGATGTAACAGCAGGAGCCAGTTAAACAGAAAGGAAACATGGAGGTAAAGCAAAAGAAAGAGCCTAAAAGGGGGATAGTAGGGAACAGGTGCATTAGTGCATCTGTATTCCTGAGGGCTACATGGCAAGGAGTACAGTGCCAGACAGGACAGAACTCCCAAGTCATTGGTCAGGTAGTCCAAGAAACTCTCAAAACACAGGCTATTTCAGGATCCCTTGATTATCTCCCAGAACTTGAAGGTAAGACTCTACTGCTGAAGACAGGACATAATTTGGACAAGGAATTGGAGCAACAGAACTGGAACCTACCTGGAGGCCTTCTCCTTAAAGACTCACTCTTTTTTTGTTGTTGTTTTTGTTTTTTGGTATTTTCAAAACAGGGTCTCCCTTTAAGTCCCAGCTGGCCTGGAGCTCACTCTGTAGACCAGGCTGGCCTTGAACTCACAGAGATCCGCATGCCTCTGCCTCCCAAGTGCTAGGATTACCACGCCCGGCAAAGACTCACTCTTATAGTTCTAAAAGACACTATGCAAGCTGCTAAGGAAGAAAATCAACCAATAGTCCAACCCAGCTCTAAAGCCTAATAACCACAACTGAGTGGCACAGCAAACTACCCCTATTTGTGCAGTAGTGGCACTGTTATCTGGGGAGTAAGCAACAGCTATTTAATTGGACTTTAAGTCTTCTCAATGGGTGGCCCTGTATTTATATCCAAATAAATATGGTTGGAGAAGTAGCACATCTTAGAGAAAACCCTGTATCATATCACTGGACAAATGAAATTTCCTACCAAATATAGATCCTTACATTTACAGACAATTGTAATGTACACCACTAATCAAAGAAGCCTCTTCCTGAAGCAGATAGAGGCCATTACAAATTTTTGTATCTGGTCATACACAAGACAATACACATCTGAGAGATCCCCAGCCCTAGATGACACATCTACAGTGGAACTTCTAAACCTAAGGCTCATGGAACATAGTAGAACAGAGAGTGGAGAGAAGACTAGTATATCCCTTAACTCTCAACAGCAAAGCTTCCTTATACAACAGTCTGTGGTGCACACAGAAGGCCATAACTGGCCAAGTCTGAGAGAGTAAAAGACTGTAGAGTGTGCGTTCCAGGATAGGACTCCTATATTAAACCTCACCTACCCATGGCTCAGGAACCATTGAGGAAAATGGGGTGGAAAGATTGTAAGAGCCAAGGTTGATCCATGAACATAAAGAAACAGGCTTTCATGCTACAGGAATCTTGCTCATGTGAACTTGTGGCAATGGTGATATCATCCACATGACCTATGCCAATTCAACCAGACAAGGGCCCAATGTGGAGAGAGGGAAATGGGTGGCCGACCCTGGCCTTGGCCTGGAAACTCTTGGCAACTGAATACTGCTGAGTGAAGGAGAGTAGATCTTCTTTAAGGTATCTAGATAGGCTGAATAGTCTCCAATAGATGAACTTGCACCAAAACACATCTGGATACAAATGCTTGACCAGATAGGACTTAACATATATGATAGAATACCTGAGGTCTGGTGGAAGGGCTATGAGAGGATGCAGATGAGGAAAAGGGCCTAAATTTGAGTAAGAGCTATTGTATGAAATACACAAAGCTGGACTGCAGTTTTCATTGGAAGTTAGTACCTACAATGACTTACGTATAGAATAAAGCTATATTCAATTTTTGGCTCCATTCCTTACTACATGACCTTATAAAAGATACCTATATGGTTAAATTTCCCCAACTGTAAAATAGAAATAACATTCTATATATTTATATAGAATAAAACTATTGTAATAAATAATTCAACTAATCTATGATTAATCATTATCAAAAGGATTCTAGAGTGGAGGCTCTGTACGTTAACTTCAATAACAGAGGTGTTTTAATTTGGTTTTTTTTTTTTCTCTTTTTGAGACAGGTCTTTAGTCCCAGGTGGCCTGGAACTCATTCTGTAGACCAAGCTGGCCTTGAACTCACAGAGATTTGTCTGCCTCTGCCTCTGCCTCCCAAGTGCTAGGATTAAAGGCGTGCACCACCACTCCTGGCAATAACAAAGTTTTAAGGTTCAACTGCTCATTGTTCAAGAAAAATAACAACTACCTGGTGTAGTGGTACACGTCTTTAATCCCAGAACTCAGGAGTCAGAGGCAAATGGATCTCTTCAGTATAAGGCCAGCCTGGTCTACATAGTGAGTTCCAGGCCAGCTGGGGCTACAGGGAGACTCTGTCTCAAAAAGACAAAAAATAACCACAATAATAACAACAAAAATTCAGTCTCTTAAATGGTAAAACTCTTAAAAGATCTTATGGATCTAAGTGGAAATAATTAAAGAATTAAGTTTACCTGGAATTTCATCACTAAAGATAAATAAGGGTTATTGTTCCATTTATTGTTGTACTCTTCATCTGTTTTAAATTATCCTAAGTTTAATTATTTAATAATTATCACCATTTTGGAAAATATTGAAATATCTAAACAGGTAGTAAACATAGTTATAAAATTGTGTGGGAAGTAGCTTCCTTCATCATGCTATCCTTACTTAGGAATGATAGAAATGTTTACAGTTGAAAATTTCATCATATAAATACAAACCAGTAAGTGATGCAAAATAAAGCAGCAAATATATGAAAATGAAGAGACTCTGAATAACAGATTTGACTGTGGTAGGATGAAAATACTCATTCCAAGCACTTCCTTGGGGAAAACATGACATCTTTTAGAAAAAAATAAAAAGAATAATGCTAATAAGATGTGGGAAAAAATTTTTAAAAAAAGAAAAATACTCATTCCAGAGCCAGAGAGGTTATGCAAGACCATACGGAAATAAAATCCTACCTGCTCCTGGAACCCTGCTCATATGAACCTACAGCATTGGTGTCAGCATGCCCAAGACCCATGCAAGCTCAACCAGACAAAAACTCAGCACTGAACTGCAAGAAATAGCAGAAGAATCCAATCTTGGCTGAAGAAATATTGCCAGCTGATTATGATTGGATGGGGAAGAACTGGCCTTCTTTAAGCAAGGGACTCTAGATAGGCTGACGGGTGCTCAGAGAATGAACTGGGACTGAGGAGTAGTGGAGGACATTAATTTGGAACAATAAGCCCTAACATAAATGACAGAATCTATGAACTCTGTGGGAGAGGCTGTGGGAGGGTGCTAATGGAGAAGGGGATATAAAGGCAATTAAGACTGATTTGAGATGTTATGTATGAAATACCCAAAAATTCATTAAAAAATACTCATTCCACTTTTATGTTTATGTAGTAAAATCATTTTTTTGTAAAACAAGACAGAAGTTGATCATCTCATATGCTAAATATATCATATATATTTTATACGTCATGTTTTCTAAAACTTAAAGGGAAACTGTTTGAACCCTAATTTCTCTCAAATGACATGAAAATACAGAGTTTGTGTTATGATACAGTTTTGTTGTACTTCATTATCACAATGCTAGATACTATGAACATATGGTATATGTTTACATCAAGAAATAATACAAATAATGACATGAGAAAGTGAAAAACACTGGTTATTTTTACCAAGAGATCAGTAGCTTCTGAACTATCTGAATTAGCATCAAGATCAAAGACTGTTCTTCTCTTTTTAATACTTTCCTCAGGAGATAAGTACTTGTCTCTTTGCTGTATTTTTAGTTTAGTTGGTGTCTTCACTGTATATTCCTATACAAAAATAAAAAAGAATACATGAGTTGGGTGTGGTGGAACATACCTAAAATCCCCTGAAGAGGCCAAAAAAGAATAATTAGTTCTAGGTCAGCCTCGAAAACACAGCCCTAGGTCATTAACTTCAAGACAATGTGAATCTTTAGCAATAAGCTTCCATCATTAGCAAGCGTAAGAATGAGACATTTTGGACAGAAATTTAATTCAGATGGCTTTGACATTAAAATTTTTCTTTCTTCAAAATATTCACAATATTGAACTTTTTCTTTCCCTTTGATATACTACAGAAAATAATAAAGAAATATAGTTCTACTCTACCTTCAGCAATAAACAATAATAATTTTTCTTTTTTCTTTTTTTCTGGTACTTTTGAGACAGGGTCTCCCTGTTGGCCTAGCTGATCTGGAACTCACTATGTAGACCAGGCTGGCCTTGAACTCACAGAGATCCACCTGTCTGTGCCTCTTGAGTACTAATACTAAAGGTGTGCACCACCATGCCTGGAAAAGTTTAATTTTTCTAACTGTAATTGACAAAATTTAATGTAATATTTTCTTTCTCCATGAAACTCCTCATTTCTCTGTGAGAAAATATGCTTAATTTTAAAAAAGTATCTTGGGCTAGAGAGATGGCTCAGAATTAAGAGTACTGGCTGCTCTTGCAGAGGTCCTAGGTTTGGTGGCTAATAACTAGTCAAAGTTCCAGGGGATCTTACACCCTTCTTCTGACCTCTGCTCACATTGTACACCATGGGCACACTTACCTACATGCAGGCAAAATACTCACACATGTAAAACTAAATATTTTAAAACAGTGTCAAATAATTAAAACAGTTCCCATAACAAACAATGAGATATAATAATTTAAAAAATCTCCCAACTAAGGCCAGGTGTGGTGGCACATGCATTTATCCTAGCACTCGGGAGGCAGAGGCAGTCAGATTTCTGTCAGTTTCAGGCCATCCTGGTCTACATAGTGAGTTCCAGGCCAGCTGTGGCTACAAGGAGATCCTGTCTCAAAAAGACAAAGAAAAAAATCTTCCAACTAAAAAGATCCCAGGACCAGATGGACACAGCACAGAATCCTACCACACCTTCAAAGAACTAATATCAATACTCCTCAAATTATTTCATAAAATAGAAAATGAACACTCCCAAATGATATGAAGTCAGTACCTCTCCAATTCTAACACTAGACAAAGAGTCAACCAAAAAAGAAAACTATAGAATACAGATGAGAAATTTCCCAATAAAATACAAACCAAATGCAAGAACATGTCAAAAAGGTTATCCATTATGATCAAGTGGGCTTCATCCCAGAAATGAAGGGATGGTTTGACATATGTAAATCAACAAATATAATTCATTACATAAACAGACTCATGGACAGAAATCAACATGACCATCACATTAGATGTGGATAAGACCTCAAAAATCAAACATCCATTCATGATAGAAGTCATGGAGAACCTAAGCATATGGGGGACGTACCTCAACATAAAATACCATAAGCCCCAGCCAACTTCATACTAAATGGAGAAAAATGGAAAACATTTCCATTAAAATCAGGAACAAGAAAAAAGAGGTCCACTCTCTCCATTCCTGTTCAACATAGTACTTGAAGTCTTAGATTAAGAAGAAAATAAGGGGCTGGAGAGATAGCCTAGCTGTTAAGAGCACTGACTGCTCTTGCAGAGGACCCAGGTTTGATCCCCAGCACCCACATGGCGGCTAGAACTGTCTGTAACTCCAATTCCAGGAGAACTCCAGTTCCAGGGGAATCCGACACCCTCTTCTGAACTCTGCGGCATTGCACAACACGGGTGCACAAACCTACAGGCAGACAGTACACTCATACACATACAAAAATAAAATTTTTAAAAAATTAAAAAGAAGAAAATAAAGGAGATCAAGGGGATATAAATTGGAAAGGAAGAATTCAAAATACTCTTATTTGCAGATTGTTCTACTTAGCTTTCTATTGCTATGATAAAAAAAAGACTAGAGGCTGAGGTTTGTGGTGCACACCTTTAATCCCAGCACTCAAGAGGCAGAGGCAAGCAGATATCTGTAAGTTCAAGGCCAGCCTGGTCTACTGAGTGAGTTCCAGGCCAACTGGGGCTGAGGGAGAACCTGTCTTAAAAAAAGAAAAAAGAAAAAACTAACCAAATCCAACTTGGGAAGGAAGGGTTTATTTGGCTTACAACTCATTGTCAAGAGAAGTCAAGGCAGGAACTCAAGTCACAGACCCTGGCAGTATGCTACTTACTGCCTTGCTTCTCTGCTCCATGCTCAGCCTGCTTTCTTGTACAACACTGGACCACCTGCCCAGGGGTGGCACTGCCGACAGTGGACTGAGACTTTCTACATTACTCAACATTTTAAAAAATGCCACACAGACATGGGCACAGGCCAATACAATGGAAACAATTCTTCATATGAGGTTCCCTCTACTCAGGTGTGTCAAGTTGACAACTGAAGCTGTCTAGCACATAGACGATATGATTTTATAGATAAAGGCCCCTAAGGATTCCGCCAGAAAATTCCTAGAGTTGACAAATACATTCAGCAAAGTGGCAGGTAAAAATTTGACTCCCTCAAATCTGTACTCCTCCTATATACCAACAAGAAACATACCAAGAAAAAAATCCAGGAAATGATCCCATTTCTGATAGCCTCAAAATCCATAAAATATCTTGGAATAAATCCAACAAAGGAAGTAGAGGGTTTGTACAATAAAAACTTTAAGATGGCCAGGCATGGTAGCGCATGCCTTTAATCCTAACACTCTGGAGGCAGAGGCAGGCGGATCTCTGTGAGTTCAGGGCCAGCATGGTCTACAGAGTGTTTCAGGACAGCCAGAGCTACGGGGAGACTCTATTTCAAAAAGACCCTCCCAAAATTTAAGATGCTGAAGAAATATGTTAAAGAAGACCCAGAAGATGGAAAGAGCTTCCATGCTCATGGATAGATCGGATTAATACTGTGAACAATAATACTAGGCCATTCCTCCACAAGCAATTCACAAATGCTATGAAATGCCTATTACAATTCCAACATGATTCTTCTAAGAAATTTAAAACAAAATAATCACAAATTTCACATGAAAACACAAAACCCCAGAATAACAAAAATAATCCTTAACAATAAAGGAACTGATGGAACCATCACCATCTCTGATCTCAAATTTTACTACCGAGCTATAGTAATAAAATATTATTAGGCCACAGCCAATATCATCCTAAGTGGGGAAATGATAGAAGCATTCCCTTTTCAAAGGCAGGAACTTGGCAAGGCTGCCCCCTGTCACCACTCCTCTTCAATATAGTGCTTGAAACACTTGCTAGGGCAATAAGGCAAGAAAAGGAAATTAAAGGAGTACTAATTGGAAAAGAGGAAGTCAAGCTATCCCTTTTTGCTGATGATATTATTGTTTACCTAAGGGATGCTAAAAACTCCACGAGAAAACTCCTAGAAACGATTAAGAGCTTCAGCAAAGTGGCAGGATATAAAATTAACCTAGAAAAATCAGTAGCCCTTCTTTACACCAACAACAAGCAACTGAAGAAGGAATTCAAGGAGACATTCCCACTCACAATAGCCTCAAAAACAATAAAACACCTAGGAACAAACCTAACCATAGACACCAAAGACCTCTACAACAAAAATTTTAAACCCCTGAAGAAGGAAATTGAAGAATATATCAGAAGATGGAAAAACCTCCCATGCTCATGGATTGGGAAAATTAATATAGTAAAAATGAAGGCAGGATCCATCCTCAATGGTCTTCAAGACTTCTATCCCTATCTAGCTACCTAACATTCCCCCTCAAAAGTTGAGGCCCTAAAATCATTTGGGAGTTGAGCACAGAGATGTAAATCCCTCATAAGCAAATGGAGTCACTGTGGAGTACTAAAGATGGTGTACTTCCATCTTTTTGGGTCAAGATAAAGGCCAGAGGCTCCTCGTCTAGTCAGAAGGGTTTTCTTTCCAGTCAAGTAGTCCACACCTGTTCAGATAAGACCGAAGTGGGACCAGGATACCTCATTATTTGAGGCCACAATTCTATCAGCCTTCTGTTCTTTGTTTAAGGTGATCAACCCAAATAAGGGAGGGGAAGCCATTATAAAACCCTTAAATCCCAGGCTCTTCCCTGGGGATGTTGGATTCTTGGTTTCTGGGTCCCCTCTTTGCTTGTGGGAAGCTTTATCTTTCTGTAGAGTTTATGTGTGATTCTTTATGTATATGGGTAAGATTCTTTGTCATTCAATAAATGTTTGCCTGTTAAAAAATGTCCATTCTACTCAAACTCTTGTATAGATTTAATGCAATTCCAATTAAAATCCCCGAGAGTTTCTTCACAGGCTTGGAGAAAAAGTCCTTAGTTTCATTTGGAAAAACAAAAGACCCCAAATAGCCAAAACAACCCTGAGTGAAAAAAGCAATACAGGGGGATCTCTATACCAGACTTCAAACTATACTACAGGGCTATAGTCATAAAAACAGCTTGGTATTGGCACAAAAATAGACCTGTTGGCCAATGGAACAAAACCAAAGATCCAAACTTGAGCACATACGACTTCAGCCACCTCATATTTGACAAGGGGGCCAAGAAGACACAATGGAGGAAAGACAGCATCTTCAGCAAGTGGTGTTGGCAAAACTGGATCACCACTTGTAGAATGATATTAAACCCCTACCTCTCACCCTGTACAAAAGTCAGCTCCAGATGGATTAAAGACCTCAACGTGAAACCCCAAACTCTGAAGGCAACAGAAGAAAAAGTTGGTAGCAGACTACAAGACATAGGCATAGGAAAAGAATTCCTAAATCAGACAGCAGCTGCGTAAGAATTAAGGTCAACAATTGACAAATGGGACCTCATTAAACTCAAAAGGTGATCCTTAGTCATACAACAAGGTCAAGGCAACCCTAGACTACATGAGATCCTGTCCCCACAAAATGCTTTTAAATAATAAAAAAGACAGGGTGCTGGGTGAGGAAGAGTTGATCTTCTTTAAGGGAGAGAGGCTAAGTAGGCTGACCAGGCTCCAATGGGTTAACTCGTACTGAGGGACATCTGGGGATACAAACTTGACTCAACAGGCCTTAACATATATGATAGAATGTATGAAATCCAGAGGGGAACTATGGGGTACATGTAGGAGAGGGCTCTAAATATGATTATGATGAATTTTAGAAAATGAACAAAAATTCAATAAACACATATATAGTAACAAAAAGAAAATTCTAAATTAAATACCACAAAATAAATTGGAAACTGTATTAGTCACTTTTCTGTTGTTGTGATAAAACACCATGATCAAAGGAACTTATAAAAGGAAGAGTTTATTTGAGCTTACAATTGACGGTTCCAGGGAATTAGAGTCCATTGTGGCGGGAGGCATGGCAGCCGGAGCGGCAAGCCAAGGGTCACATCTCCCAAAGAGCACAGGAAGCAGAGAGAGTGACTGTAGACCACGAGGCTTGTTAAACTCACTAAACCTGCCCCCAATAACGTACTTCCTCTAGCATGGCCACACCTTCTAAGACCTCCAAGAACAGTGCCACCAACTGGAGACAAATGTCTGAATACTTAAAGCCTATGGGGGACACTCATTCAAACCACCACAGAAACCTTCCCCCCTTAAAATTAGGAATGAACCCAGGAAGGCTGTCCACTATTTCCACTCCTTTTCAATATACTGCCTGAAATTCTTACTCAAGCAATAAGACAAGAGAGGGAAATGAAGGGAGTAATAATTGGAAAAGAAGAGGTCAAACTATCCCTTTTTGCAGATGATGTATTATATTTAAGGGATGCCAAAATTCCACCAGGAAACTCCTAGAAATGATTAACATTATCAATAAAGTGGCAGGTTAGAAAATTAATCTACAAAAACCAATAGCATTTCTATATACCAATAACACCTTATTGGAGACCGAGTACATGGAAATGCTCCCATTCATAATAGCCTCAAAAAAAAAAAATCTCAAAATAAACCTGACCAAAGACATTAAAGATCTATACAATGAAAAATTTTAAATTTTTTAATAAGAAGATTGAGGAAGACACCAAAAGATGGAAGGACCTCCCATGCTCATGGATTGGAAGAATTAATATGGTGAAAATGACCATCCTACCCAGCGTAATATATAAATTCAATGCAATCCCAATCAAAATTCCCATGACATTCTTCACAGAATTAGAAAAAAAATCATCCTAAAATTCATATGGAAACACAAAAGACCCCAGATAGTCAAAGCAACCCTGAGCACAAAGAATAATAATGCAGGGGGGACTATTAGACCAGATTTCAAACTATATTACAGAGCTATAATCACAAAACAGCATGGTCTTTGCACAAAAATAGACACATAGCTTAATGGAACATAACTGAAGGCCCAAAACTGAGTACATGCAACTTCAGCCACCTGATATTTGACAAAGGGACAAAGAACACTTACTGAAGGAAAAGGCATCTTCAATAAATGGTGCTGCCAGGCATGGTGGTGCACACCTTTAAACCCAAAACTCGAGAGGCAGAGGCAGGTGGATTTCTGTGAGTTGAAGGCCAGGCTGGTTTACATAGCAAGCTCCAGACCAACTGGGACTAAAGGGAGACCCTGTCTCAAAAAGACCTAAATAAATAGTGCTGGCAAAACTGGATCTCCACCTATAGAATAATGAAACTAGACCCTTACCTTTCACCTTGCAGAAAAGTCAACTCCAAATGGATCAAAGACCTCAATCTGAAACCTGAAACTCTCAAACTGTTAGAAGAAAACATCAGCAGTTACCTATAAGATATAGATGTAGGAAAAGACTTTCTCTTCTTTTAAGCCAATTTTTAATTGAAGTTTTGTACATTTTGTACATTTCTCAATCAACTTTGGACCCATTCTCCCTTCCTTGCCCCCCACCTCACCAGAGCTCATGCATCATGCATTCTGCCATACATGTCTTTCATCTTTTTCTCAGTCTCTTTTTTTTTTAATTTTCAAAGCAGAAGTTTACTGTTTTGGGCAGAAGTTTACTGTTTCAGTCAGT
This sequence comes from Rhizomys pruinosus, assembly GCA_009823505.1. NCBI lineage: Eukaryota > Metazoa > Chordata > Mammalia > Rodentia > Spalacidae > Rhizomys > Rhizomys pruinosus. The sequence goes on from VZQC01007939.1 coordinate 594,745, forward strand.
TCTTTGACCCAGTCTTTTTTGTTGTTGTTCCTTCCAATTTGTATCACTCCAAAATATGCATATATGCATGCCACACATATATCAAGATTATGATGTCTTAGGTTTTAGCAATCTCAGCTTATTATTTCTTTTTTTTTTTTTAATTAGGCTAAAAGATGTCATGTTTTCCTTAAAGGTAGGAAAAGACTTTCTAAATCAGACATTAGTTGCTCAAGAATGAAGGTCAACAATAAACAAGTGGGACCTCATTAAACTAAGAAGCTTCTGTACAGAAAAAAAAAAGCAAAAGAATACCCACCAGTGGGAGAAAATTTTCACAGAGGTTTAACATCCAGAATATATAACTGTTCAAAAAAAACCAAAGAATCAAGAAAAATAAGTGACCCAATTAAAAGATGGGCTAAGGATCTGAACAGAGTTCTCAAACGAAGAAATAAAGATGACTAAGAAACATCTTAAAAAGTGTTCAACATCATCAGTAATTAGGAAAATGCAAGTTAAAACTACTTTAAGATTTCATCTTACCCCAGTCAGACTGGCTATGATCAAGAAAATAATGATACCAAATACTGGAGATGTTGTGGGGAAAGTAGAATGCTCATTCACTGTTGGTGGGATTGCAAGCTTGTGCAACCCCTATGGAAAGCACTGTGAAGAACTCTTAAAAAACTAAAAATGAACCTACCAGGCGTGGTAGTGCACGCCTTTAATCCTAGCACTTGGGAAGCAGAGGCAGGCAGATCTTTGTGAGTTCAAGGCCAGCCTGGTCTACAGAGTAAGTTCCAGGACAGCTGGGACTACAGGGAGACCCTGTCTTGAAAAGACTAAAAATAAATAAATAAATAAAAATGAATCTACCATTTGACCCTGTCATACCACTCTTTGGCATATACCCGAAAGATTAATCCTACTGCAGAGATACTTGTACATGTTTATTGCTGCTCTTTTCACAAAAGCAAAGAAATGGAAGCAACCTAAGTATCCCTCAACTGAGAAGTGGATAATGAAAATGTGGTACCTACACAATGGAGTTCTACTCAGAGAAAAAAAAAACATGAAATTTTCAGGTAGATGGATGGAGCTAGGAGATGTTATATTAAGTGAAGTAACACAGACTCAGAAAAACAAATTATATATGCTGTCCCTCATTTGTGGAGGCTAGTGCCAAATCCTTATATGTAAGTATATATCTGGCTGTAACTGCAGGAAGCAGGTAAATGAAAAGGAACCAGGAAGATAAATGGAAAGAAATAACCTGAGTCAGAAGATTAGTAGGAGACAATTTTTAAGGGAAAAATGGGTAAAATTATGGTATCTAAATGGGAGGGGAGAGGAAGGGTTATAGAAGGAAATTTGGGGATAAAGAGAAAAAAGGGGGCAGGTATTATCAAGGGAGAAATAGGGGAAAGGGAGATTCTTTAAATGGTGAAGTCAAATAAAAATAAAAAATAAAATAAATGGAGAAGTCATGGAGGAAGGGCTAGATAGGGATGGATAGAGAGGAGAGATAAATAATGCTTACCTAGTGTAAGAAAAAACCTGAGGGATTCATATTTAGTCTAACAATCTATTGACAAATTACACACACAATATCTCTACATGAGTCAATGTGCATAGCTGAGAGCTGCGTAACAAGAAGCAGTGCCAGACAGGAGAAACCTTCCTTTGAATTGTTAGCCAGGGTAGTCCAAGAGACTCCTAAAATTACACAGGCTATTGCCACAGCCCTTTATTGCCTCCCAGAACCTGAAGGTAAGACTCTATTGATGAAGACAAGACATACTTCAGAGACCAGAACTGGAGCAGTGGAGCTGGAACTGACCTGGAAGTCACCTCCCCTGAAGGTCAGCTCTCACAGCTTTGGAGAGCACTATATAAACTACTAGGGAAGAACAGCAATCAATGTCGAACACCAGCTTTAAAACCAAATATCCATCCAGGCATGGTGGTTCACACCTTTAATCCCAGCACTTGGGAAGCAGAGGCAGGCGGATCTCTGTGAATTCAAGGCCAGCCTAGTCTACAAAGAGAGTTCCAGGCCAGCCGGGGCTACAGGGAGACCCTGTATGTGTATGTGTATGTGTATGTGTGTGTGTGTGTGTGTGTGTGTGTGTGTGTGTGTATATCCACATAAGTGTCCAGCACAGCATATGACACTGGTGCAGTAGTGGCACTTTTATTGGGGGGGGGAGGGCAACCAGTGGTTAACTAATTGGACTTAAAGCCCACTCAATGGGAAGAAATTCATGTGTGGTACACATGGCTTCTGTACAGCAAAAAAAAAAAAAAAAAAAAAAAAAAAAAAAAACCCAAGCCAGATACACACGCGGCTGGAGAGGTCACAGATCTTTGAGAAATTCCTAAGGTTGTCACATCCCTAGGTTGGATATTTTCTTTCTTTTCTTTCATTCTTTCTTTCTTTCTTTCTTTCTTTTCTTCCTTCCTTCCTTCCCTTCCTTCCTTCCTTCCTTCCTTCCTTTCTTTCTTTCTTCTTTTGGCTATCTGGGCTAAGGGTCTGATTTATTCATCTTTTCAAAAAAACCAGCCCTTCAAATTCATTGATTCATTATTTCCAACTTATTCTTTTGGCTGTCTGGGCTAAGGGTATGATTTATTCATCTTTTCAAAACACCAGCTCTTCAAATTCATTGAGTCATTATTTCTATTTTTTGTTAAGAACTTGACTTTAATTTTTATTGAACTTTTGTGTATTTCACACATAGCATCTCAATCAGTCTTAATGACCTTTATACTCCCTCTCCATTGGCATCCTCCCACTACCACTCCAGTAGTTCATACATTCTGTCATTTGTGTTAGGGCCTATTGTGCCAAATTAATCTACCCAGCCACCCCTCAGTGACAATTCATCCTTTGAGCTCTAGTCAGTCTATCCACAGTCCTTCACTTAAAGAAGGCCAGTTCTCTCCCTAAGTTGTCACATCTTACAATGCAAAATAGGCATCCTTATATTTGTCAACAAATATCCCAGATATCATTCAATAAAGAAACTTCTTTTGCCCCAGAAGAAGAATATTACAGAGTCCCACAACTGCAAACACACACACACACACACACACACACACACACACACACACACTGTCTGTGAATTGATCAAGCCTAAGCAACACATCTACAATGCAACCTCTACACCTACAGCTCACACAACAGAACAAGGGGTCAAGAAGACACTAATTAGCTTCTTAATTCTCATTAAGGAAGCTCCCCTATGCAACAGGGGGCCAGGAACTCACAAGGTCATGAATGGCCAAACTGGAGATTAGGAGTGTGGGTCCATGGACAGGTCACCTATATTAAGCTTCACTCACCCAAGGCTCAGGGAACATTGCAAAAGAGGGGGTGGAAAAATTGTAAGAGCCAGGAAGGTGGTACAAGACCATGTAGAAATAGAATCCTATAAGCTCCTGGGACCCTACTCATATGAATTTAGAGCCTTGGTTTCAGCATGCATAAGACCAATGCAAGCTCAACCACACAAAAACCCAGCACAGAACTGCGAAAGAGAGAAGGAAATTAAAGGGATGCTAATTGGAAAAGAAGTCAAATTAGCCTTATTCACAGATATGATATTACCCATAAGGGATACCAAAAAATTCCACCAGAAAACTTCTGGAAATGATCAATATTTTCAGCAAAATGGCAGATTACAAAATCAATGCAAAAAAGTCACTAGTCTGTCTATATACAAACAAGCAACCAGAGAAAGAGTTCAAGAAAACGTTTCCATTCAGAATAGCCTCAAAAAATATCTATGGTTATAAACTTAGCCAAAGACATTAAAGTTCTAGTCAATAAAAAAATTAAATCTTGGGGCTGGAGAGATGGCCTAGCGGTTAAGAGCACCGACTGCTCTTGCAGAGGACCCGGGTTCGATCCCCAGCACCCACATGGCGGCTGAGAACCGTCTGAAACTCCAGTTCCAGGGGAATCTGAGACCCTCTTCTGACCTCCGCGGCATTGCACGACACGGGTGCACAAACCTACATGCAGACAGTACATTCATACACATACGGAAAAAAAAATTAAATCTTTAGCAGAGCATGGTGGCACACACCATTAATTCTAGCACTCAGGAGGTCGAGGCGGATCTCTGTAAATTCAAGGCCAGCCTGGTCTACAGAGCAAGTTCCAGGCCAGCTGGAGCTACAGGGAGACCCTGTCTCAAAACACCAAAAAAATTAAATCTTTAAAGAAAGACATTGAGGATGACACAGGAGATGGAAGGACCTTCCATGCTCACGGATTAGTAGAATCAATATAGTGAAACTGATCATCCTACCAAAAACAATGCACAGATTCAATACAATCCAATCAAAGTCTTCATGACATTCTTCACAGAAACAGAAAAACCCATCCTAAAATTCATCTGTAAGCACAAAAGACCTCAGCTGGCCAAAACAATCCTGAGCACAAAGAGCAATGACAGGGCAGGGGATTATTTATATTCAAGACCCATAGTCATAGTCAACAGCATGGTATTGACACAAAAACAGACTTGTATGTCAATGGAACAAAATAGAAAACCCAAACTTAAGAACACATAATTACAGCCACCTACATCTCAATACTTTATATGAAAATAAGCATTCTTTAATGATAGTTTCTTTAACCACTTTGAAAATGTCAAGCCACCCTCTTAGGGGCTCTATGGGTTTATTTATTTTCAACATCTGTTTGTCTTTGTGTGCATGCATGTGTGTCCAAGTATGTTATGGCATGCACACAGACGTTAAAGGACAACTTGTAGTCAGTTCTCTCCTTCCACACTGTGAGTCCTAGGGATTGAACTCAAATTGTCAGGGTGGCCAGAGATTTCGATATTCCACTTTTACTAATTAGTAGAACAACCAAACAGAAGATAAGGGCAACAGAATTTTTAAAACATACTATAATCCAATCAATGGATATTTAGTAAGTCCATAAATACATGCATATAGCATATTCCTACACTGCTAACAGGTTAAGAAGATTTACATGGAACCTAGAAAATACCATATGAAAATTTATGGAATGTAGTAAAAATCAATGCTTAAAGGGAAATTTCTAGCCATAAATGTCTCCATTCAAAAATTGAGATCAGTAAATCAGACATGGTGGCTCACATCTGTAACCTCAACACTCAGGAGGCTGAGTCATGAAGACTGACATGAATTTAAGGCCAGCCTAAACTACATACTAAATGCCAAACTAGCCTGGGCTATACTGTGAAACTCTGTCTCAAACAAACAAAATAATATAAAAAAATAAAGAGATAGACCAATTTAATGCAATTTGATACATTAATTGCACTCTTGAATACAAAAGGAACATTAGTGGAAAAATTGTAAAATCCAAATCACGGCTAAAGTTTAGTTTATAGTAAGTAATACATGAGCATAAGTTTTTTGGTTTTAACAAATATGCCATCGTATGTGGAAAACCAAATGAAAGATACACAAAATTAAATGCAATTAGTTTCTTTTTTCAAAAAAATAGGTAACTCCACTCATTGAAATGACTAAAATAATAAAGATGAAAAAGCTAAGAATCCCCATAATCTGGCAATTTTACTCCTTTGTACATGCCCAAAATATCTAACTAAAATGGATATATCAGGTACTAGAAATTTTATAACAATACTTTTGATAAGTCCACTTTGAAAACTATCCAAATGTTAATGACACAAGTAGTCATTAAACCATAATGACCAGTTTGTACTGGTTTTTTGTCAACCTGACACAAATTAGACACTTGCGAAGAGGAAACCTCAATTGAGGAATTATCTCTATCAGACGGTCAGTGGGCATGTCTGTGGGGCATTTTCTTGATTACTAATTGATGTAGGAGGGTCCAGTCCACTGAGGATGGTACCATTCCTAGGCAGGTGGGTCTAGGTTAGGTTGTATAAGAATGGTAGCAGAGCCAACAAACGAACAACAACAACAACAACAACAACAAAAAATAAGCAGTGTTCCTACTTAAGTTACTCATTTGGCTGTGAACTGAAAGTTCTAAAATTATATATATATATATATAAAATATTATATATATATTTATATATATCCATCCCCAGTTTGCTTTTGGTAATTATATTTAACACAGAATGAAAAAGCAAACTAGGACAATGTCACATAACAGTATATTACATGTAAATTAAAAATGGTCTAATTTTAAACTATAACTTGGGTGAATCCCATTAACATTAAAGCAAATGAAAGAATTCTGGATAAAAAGAATATTTACTACATGAGAAACAGACTATCTTGTAAGAAGGCCTAGTGATTGGAAATTATAAGTTCTTCTGAAGTAACAGTAATACTCTGTTTTAATTTGGGGTGCTGGTTATAAAGTTGTGTTTGGTTTAATTCAAGTTGAATAATTAAGATCCGTAATTTTTCTTAGAAATATCTCAAGAGGGGCTGGAGAGATAGCCTAGCGGTTAAGAGCACCGACGCTCTTGCAGAGGACCCGGGTTCGATCCCCAGCACCCACATGGCGGCTAAGAACCGTCTGTAACTCCAATTCCAGGAGAACTCCAGTTCCAGGGGAATCCGAGACCCTCTTCTGACCTCCGTGGCATTGCACGACACGGGTGCACAGACCTGCATGCAGACAGTACATTCATACACATACAAAAATAAATAAATAATAAAAAAAAAAGAAATATCTCAAGAGTTTTTAAAGTCAAGTCATTCTTTAATATTATTTGATATGCATATGCTAAATAATATGGTCATGAATAATTTAAAATAAAGGCTTTTCTAAACTATATAAACTAATTTTTAAAAGCTGAATAATACTATGCATATTTATCAGGATAGGAATGGATTTTTTTTCCTTTTGTTCTGAAATGATCAACTGGAACACAAAACAGGGGAGTAGTGCTACTAACCTACATTTTAAAAAACAACTATGCTTGAGCTAACCCTTTCTCAGTCTTACTCAGAAGTGGAAAAGCAAGCCCTGTGATTAACAAAAAGGGCTTCTTCACAACTATTTTAAAGAAATGAAGAAAGTAAGACACAAATTTTCAGCTTAAAGGAGTGAAGACAGGTTCGGACACTTTTCATCTCAACTTGCAAGAAAAGTATCCCTGTAAAGGCTAGTAGTAACTTTAATAGTGGGAGACTGGCATCCCATTCCTTAGAAGGATATAAGCCTGGGCAGCAAATCTGCTCAGATGGCTGAGGAGAGGAAAGGGACCTTAGGAGGGAATGTCAGAAGAAAATTCTGCACTGCCACTTAGCATGGTAAGATGGTATGATTTCCCTACAGATTACATGAACATGTAAAATACAGCTAAAACTGAGTCACCTTGCAAGTGGCACTTATTCCAAAATGACTGCTAAATAAATGGCAGCAAGGTGATATATGATAAATAGCAATGAGAAGTATCTGAAAGTAGTGTTTTAAAACGTCAAATCAGAACCAGACTTGCAAGATTAGAGACTTTGGACTGATAAATGACGAGTTATGGAATCTGCCCGAAAATGCCATTAAGCTGTGGAGGTAAGAAAAAAAATTATTTAAAAAAAATGAAATCCTTTCATGATGATGCCCTTCCAAGAAACCAGTGTTTGTTTGTTTGTTTGTTTGTTTTTGAGACAGAACTCACTAAGTAGACCAGGCTGGCCTTGAACTCAGAGATCTGCCTGCCTCTGCCTCCTGAGTGCTACGATTAAAAGCCTACGCCACCACATCTAGCTAGGTTTTTTTGTGGTTGTTGTTGTTGTTGTTTTGCAGGTAAAGAAACAATGTTACTTTTTCTACTTTACATAGTAAGTTTATGAGTATAACATCAGGTATTTTAAAAATATTTTATAATTTTTACTGTATGTGTATGAGTGTATTGCCTGCATTTATGTAAGAATACTAATGTTGTATAATGCCTATGGAGGTCAGAGGAGGACATTCGATCCTCTGGAACTGAAATTATGGACAGTTATTAGCCACCATGTGGATTCTGGGAACCGAATCCAGGTCCTCTGCAAGAGCAGCCATTGCTCTTAACTGCTAAGCCATCTCTCCAGGCCCATAAGAAACCAGTTTTATGTATGCATGATATTAGATATATGGTATGTAAATCAGAAACTTCTTCTTTATTTTATGTGTATGAGTGTATTGCCTGCATGTGTGTGAGTGTACCCATGTCATGCAAAGCCTGTGGAGGTCAAAAGATGGTGTCTGGATCCCCTGGAACTGGAGTTACTGATGGTTGTTAGCCACCATATAGATGCTGGGACTTAAACCCTGGTTTAAAGCATCCAGTACTCTTAACTGCTGAGCCACCTCTCCAGCACCTAGAACCTTCTTTTTACTAAAAATTATTGTGTTGGAAATTTTATCAACCAACCTTTACTACTGCTGTAGATAAGATGCTTTTGGTAGATTTCAACGGATAGTTTTTATTATTTTTGGATTTGCCATGATCTTGAGATACAGTTTGTGAAGAAGTTGCTTTAGAATCAAATTTCTGACAAGTAGTTTCAGGCGTTTCCAGTAAAGATGTCTGTATTTTCTGCATTGAACAAAAGTGAATAAAATCATGTTATTGGTTTGAAATAAGGTCACATTATATAGTACCAGGCTAGCCTCAAACTCTAAAATCCTCTGCCTCAGCTTTGCAAATGCTGGGATTACAGCCATGCTTCACAGTCATGCTTAGCTACTTATTTATTTTTATCTTTTTTTGAGACAGGGTCTCCCTGTAGCCCCAGCTGTCCTGGAACTTACTATGTAGACCACGCTGGCCTTGAACTCACAGAGATCCACTTGCCTCTGCCTCTCAAGTGCTGGGATTAAAGGCATGGGCCATCATGCACAGTGGTTTCTATTATTTATTTCTATAATAAACTACACCAGCTAGTAGAATACTAAAATAAATTATGATTAACATCCAAATATGTTATTGATTAGATAAATGTTGATTATATTTATCCTTTTGTGTCACTGTACATGCCCACCTGAGATTAATATATCTGCTGCTTATCTTCACAGAGATGTTCTGAAAGCAAAATTAACACCTCAGATGTCTATTAATTAAAAGATTTTGTTTAAAAAATCAAACTCTTCCTGGCAAAAAGTCTTAATCTATGTTTTACTGTAATACGCCAAAGCCACAGAACAATTTATTTTCATTTTTATGCATTTTATTAGGTACCTTCCCTCCTTCCCCTTACTCACTTCCCTCTCTCCTTTTTCCAATTTAATAGACTCATTTACTTTCAAAAAAAGGGAAGAAAAATAATGAGAGAAATTATCAGGAAAAACTGAGGAATTTTGTTCCAATTTTGACAATAAATAGGACATAAATTTACTCTAAATACTTAAGACATTTCAATTCATTTTTTTATTTTACCTATCTCAATTATTTATTTATTTATTTATTTATTATGTGTATGAATGTACTGTCTGCATGTAGGTTGGTGCATCCGTGTCATGCAATGCTTCGGAGGTCAGAAAAGGATGTCGGATTTCCCTGGAACTGGAGTTAAAGATGGTTCCTAACTGCCATGTGGGCACTGGGAATCAAACCTGGATCCTCTGCAAGAGCAGTCGGTGCTCTTAACTGCTAAGCCATCTCCCCAGTCCCTCAATTCATTTTCTTTATGCAGCTTCCTTTAGCAATTAACCTAGCTTCCTAGTAGTTTCTTTATATATATATATATTGGCAGTACTAGTATTAAAGCCCGAGTCTTGAGCATACTAGCCACATGCCCAATGTCTAAGCTACATTCTGAGCTCTTTAAAGGTAATAAAAATTGCTTTTTCTCTCGCCAGGCATCCTCTTTGGAGTGACATCATCTTTAAACCCTACATGGCAATCCCTGATGCACCGCTGTGATGCCCAGGGAAGACAGGAAAAAAAAAAAAAGGTAGTAAAAATTGGTTTAGTGGAATCTTACATAAATTCCATGTTCACTATCATCCTCATGAATACAAGTATAGAAGCCACCCACTTGAAAGAATGAAAGACACACATGTGTACACACATGCACACAGACTAGAAGGACAGTATTCCAAAAGCTTGGTTGGTATTTGAACTTGGAAAATGAGTTTAAATTATGAGTGGTATAGTATACAGGATTAAAAAGTGACTGCATGTACTATTAAAAATAATTAAAGTAGGAGCCATATGATGTTATCTTCTCCTGGATCTATTATTGTCTTGCCCAGTAATTGTAAGTACAGCTCCAAGCTCAAGGCCAGCCTGGTCTTCATAGTGAGTTCCAGTATAGGGAAAGCCAGTTTGAGTTAGGTATGAATGGGCTAGCTTTCCAGTTAGCATCTTCCAGGGGCACAGGTAGAAGTCCTAAGACTTCACTGATGCTACCCCATGAGAGAGCAGCTGTGACCCAGCACATGAGGCTGGGCAGAGCAGTAGCAAGTGATATATGCAGGGGGCTTGATCCAGGGGTCTGGGATTGGCCCTAAGAGATTAAATCACTCTACCTATAACAGTAACTTGGATCTTCCTTAACACCTGACAAGATCTCCAGTCTGTTACTTTGCAAGTGTGTAGGCTGAAACAAGCCTGAGTCTCAAGTGTTGTTTGCTAGCAGGGCTGGGAAGGAGGTCTATCAGACCACCAGCCTAGTGTGCTAGTGGTTTGGCTGAATGGAGGCCTAGCAGTTACCAGCCTGGAGAGTGGTTTGCCCGACGTGTAGCCTAGGGAGAGCCAATCAAGCACTAGGCTGAAATTCCAGTCCTGAGAGCCAAGAGCTCCTGAATTGGTGAAGATTGGCATGGCCAGACAGGGTGGAGGTTGACCATCATCTGAGAACCTTAGAGGCAGTGGCCACTCAGGTTGGGTTTACAAACAGCAATCTGCGCCAAGGTGCCAGATCCCAGTTAGCCACCAGTGGATAACACCCCCACCCCCCTTTCCAGCAAAAGAGAGTTACATCTGCAGAAGTGCACTTACTACATTCCAGGACAGCTGGGGCTACAGGGATACCCTGTCTCAAACACACACAAACACACACACGCACACACACACACACACACACACACACACACAAATCAAAAAGATACTAAATGAGATGATTCATAATTTTCTTGCATCATTCTAATGATCTATCACTTCATAACCATTTTTTCCAACAGGTAAGAATTTTGATAGCATTTTCCTTTGCTTTGCTTTTTGGATTTTTTTAAGAATTGATATTATACTGCAGCTCAGGCTCAAAATGTAGTCCAGGCTGACTTTAAACTTACAGCAATTCTCCTGCCTCAGTATCCCCAACTGCTAGAATTATATCCCTGGCAAATTTTTTTTCACAGTAGTATTTCTACACCTTTTGCTTTGCTTACATGTTTCTACATCACCACTGAATGAAATTTTATAATATTTATTTATTTATTTATTTATTTATTTACTTATTTAGAGATGGAGCCTCAATGTGTGGCCCTGGCTGGTCTGTAGACCAGGCTGGCTTCTAACTCACAGAGATCCACTTTCCTTTACCTCCCCAAGTGCTGGGATTAAAGTCATGTGTCACCACACCTGACCCTGAATGCTAAATTTTGATAAAAATATTTTTTTTCTGCTCTCTGGATTCATTAGCAGACCTCCTTGGAACCTCCAAAATAACCTTTCACAAATTTTCCCCCAATAAGCCTGAAAGTGCCAATTTGAAGTTAATGTACCACCACCTTGTGGCCACATAAGGGAAACCATGTTTATTTGGTAACCTAAAACAAAAGAAAACCCCACCCCCGCACAGGAGCGTGCACGTGGACGCGCGCACACACGCGCGCGCACACACACACACACACACCCTTTATAACAACCACCAAAAATCAAAGAAACATGTATTTCTGTAAATATAATTTTTCTGAATTTTCTATTCCCAATGATGCTGAAAATGCACTGATTATCTAGTGTACTTGCCTTATATGGCATTTACTCTATGCAAAGTTTTGTTTTGTTTTGTTTTGTTTTGTTTTGTTTTGTTTTGTTTTGTTTTGTCTTTTTAAGACAAGGTCTCCCTTGTATCCCCAGCTGTCCTGGAACATAGACCAAGCTGGCTTTGAATTCACATAGATCCACCTGCCTCTTCCTCTAGAGTGCTAGGATTAAAGGCGTGTGCTACCATGCCTCGTGCCAAAAGTTTTTTTAAATGCTTTGCAAATACCATCTCACTTAATCCCCAACAGTTTTGGGAGGTAGGCATGATAATCCCTTTATAGATGAGAAAATTGAGGCATGAAGAATTTAAGTAACTTACACAAAATCAGAAATATCTGATATATTTAATGATTATTATATATTAGGCCTGTGATAGTTCAGCATGATTAAAGTATAACCTCCAAAGCCTAGTTAATTTCTTTGATAATTTTTTTCATTTTTAGCATATATAACAACCAGACTACCCAGATAAAATATATAGCACTTGCTCCCAGGCACGGTGGCGCACGCCTTTAATCCTAGCACTTGGGAGGCAGAGGCAGGTGGATCTCTGTGACTTCAAGGCCAGTCTGGTCTACAGAGTTCCGGGCCAGCAGAGGCTACAGGGAGACCCTGTCTCGAAATGACAAAAAAAAAATATATATATATATAATATATATATATATATGTATATATATATATCTTGCTAATCTACTTGATAACAGACATAATATCTATGAAAATATGATACATAATTTAATAGCATAAATATGTTCTATACTTAGAATATCAGTAATTAACAGATTTGTTCAACTTTATTAGACATTGCATTGACTTTACAGTCAATGATTAATTTTATTATGAGGATTATTTCTCCAAATATAATCTTTCCAAGTGTCTACTGCAGTCTCTGGGGAAAATAAAACACTAAATATTCACTAACAGGTTCAGTTCTTCTCTTTCTTTGGACTCAAAGACAACAAAGGTATGGCATTATCTATGATGGCTAACAACTGAATTGTTCAAAGGTGATTCTATTCTCACTTTCAATGTAACTAGAATTACAGGAATGTCTGTTAGAAGACTGCATCATTGTGTATACAGAAAATAACAGTCTAAACAAAAATTATTTTAATAAAAATTCTTCTGCAACAAACCTCTTATTAAATAAGTTAGAGGCCAAGGGGCTAATCTTCTTCCCCATACCTAAAACTTCCTTCCATGTGGAGGAAGCTTCACTAGAGTAACATTTCTAGCCTCTCATTGCCTCCTTGGAGAACAGTCAATGTGAGTGCTAAGTTTGGAAAGAGAAACTAGTTAGATACATATAGCACAGCCTTTTTCTTACTCCTTCTGAGAACAAGAGAAAGCACATATCTGTTCTCATTTCTGCTATCAGTTACAGAGCAGGTCATCAATGGATAGATGTAAATCCCAGTAAATCTCTAGATTTGACAGAACAGGCAAACTGTTACTTCAGGATTAAGAAATTCTCTTCTAGGGGCTGGAGAGATGGCCTAGCGGTTAAGAGCACCGACTGCTCTTGCAGAGGACCCGGATTTGATCCCCCAGCACCCACATGGTGGCTGAGAACCAGCTTTAACTCCAGTTCCAGGGGAATCCAACACCCTCTTCTGACCTCCGAGGCATTGCATGACACGGGTGCACAAACCTACATGCAGACAGTATGCTCACACACATAAAAAAAAAAAAAATTCTCTTCTACCATGAGCAGCATAGTGGGTTTGACCCTTATCACCACAAAACAGTGGGGAGGATAAAAGAAAAAAACAGTCTCAGTTATAAACTACATTCTCCAATATTAGTTGTCAACTATAAATATATATGTATATTATTATTTTGTCTCTCTCAATTGGAACAAAGCTTAGGTGAGTAAAACAGAACATAACTGTTTTAATCTTGCCCAAACTGAAATTAATACACTGTATACATGTATGAAATTGTCTGGGAATGAATTTTTACACAAGCTTTAGATTCTTTTTCAGTGCTAGGGATCAAACCCAGAGGTTTGTGCACATTAGGGAAGTACTTTATTTACACCACTGACCTACTAGCCAAGCTTTACAATTTTTTTTTTTTGGTCTTTTCGAGACAGGGTCTCCCTGTAGTCCCAGCTGTACTGGAAGTCACTCTGTAGACCAGGCTGGCCTTGAACTCACAAAGATCCACCTGCCTCTGCCTCCCAAGTGCTAGGATTAAAGGCATGTGCCACCACACCCGGCAAGCTTTACAATTTTTAATTTAAGTATTTTTCCTCTACTACTGGAAATTTTTCAAAAGAAAAACACATATTTCTAAACTAAGATCATAGTATAATAAGAATTATAAAAACTGGGCCTGGTGAAATGGCTCAGTAGGTCAGGGAGCTTGCAAGCCAAACCTACAAGGCTAATTCCTGGGACCCACATGGTACAAGGAAAGAACCAACTCTTACAAGTTGCCATCTTGCTTCCATACATGCACTGTAGCATATGCATGCTCACACATGTACACAGAACTCACACATATACACACAAATAAATAAGTGTAATTTTAAATTTAAAACATAATTTAAAATATTAAAATCATCTCTAAATTTTTCAAATGACAAACGTTTAAGAAATTTTAGCTAATGAAGTTGTACAATACATTTTAAATGTTATTTCCCTACTTAGGAGTAAAAAGAATTATTTCTAAGTGCTAGAAATTAAGCAATGCTGGTGATCTATAGCTCAGTGACAGAGCATTTCCCTAGCACATGCAAGTCTCTGGGTTCAATCCAATACTGAAAATTAATTGTTTATAAAGGAAACAGAATAATATAAGTCTTACCTTGTCTTTTTTATCTTTGAGAGAAACTGTATTTTCTTTTGCCACTATTCTTAGTTTTTCCTATTAAAAATAAATAGTAAATATATGCAACATAATAATTACCATTGACATAAATTAATATTGTCAAAATTTTTCCCAATAACTGCTAACAAAAAAGAAGGCAAGATCAGAATTTTAAAAATAATGAAAACAAATTAGCTTCATACAGAAGCATTATTCCATTTTGATTATCTATCTTTATTCTCTCTTTAGTGTGTATGTATCTCTGGAATCTTGAGTCTTTTTAAGCTCTGATTCTCAATTTTCTTATTTATAAAATGAAGTAGATGAGAACAGTGGGCTCATCTCAAGTGATGCAGAAAAGGCCTTGGACAAAGTTTGGTATTCCTTCATGATAAAAGCTCTGAAGAAACTAGGAATAGAAGAGACATACCACAGCATAATAAAGGGTATATATGACAAACCAATACTCAACATTGTGCTAAATGAGGAAAACCAGAGAACATTTCCTCTAAGATCTGGAATAAGATAAATTTGTCCATTTTGTCTACTCCCATGCAAGAAAGTCAATTAGAAAAATAAAAGAACAGGGGAAAAAAAGAAAGAGGCAAATTATCCTTATTTGCAGATACGGTTCTATATGTAAAGTCCGAAGGACTCCTCCAGAAAAACCACAGATCTGATAAACACCATCATCAAATATAATAGGACACAAAATCAACATACAAAAATCAGCAGCTTTAGTTTATGCCAATAAGGAACTTGCTGAGAAAGAAATAGGGGACAGGAAGAATCCCATTCACAAAGGCGAAGGAAGGAAGGAAGGAAGGAAGGAAGGAAGGAAGGAAGGAAGGAAGGAAGGAAGGAAGGAAGGAAGGAAGGAAGGAAGGAAGGAAGGAAGGGGAGGGAGGGAGGGAGGAAGGAAGGACCCAGCCCAAGCACATCCTGTTTCCCTTTTAGCCTTTTAGCCTTGGACGGAGGCTCCCTTTTGCTCTTGGCATCCCATACTCTGGACTGCCTTCTTGATCCAGACCCATCCACTGCATCCTGATCCCCTGCACTCAGACCAGCTCAATTTTTCAGTCTAGTCTGTTAGAACATTAAACCCCATCTTGCCTTTGGATTCCTGAAACCAGCCTTCTACCCTGGCTATCCACACGCCCACTTTCGGTCTTCTTCCCTCATAAGGCTGATTTCATCCACTGCCCAATGACTCCCCTACAGCCTGAGCAATTCCAATTTCCCTGACCTCACAGCACACTCCCCTCTACCCTTGGGAACAGGCCAGCTTTTCCTCTTAGTACCTCAGGTTTCTGAACCACAACTTTTCTCCCAGAACGGGGGGGGGGGAGACACGGACGGACGACTCCAAATCCAGCCCTGCCCATCCCCCTATATTGGGACCATCGGCATCCCCTCCCACTGCTGCACTGCTCAGCTTCTCTGCCCTTTATTAAGGGCCCAGACCTTTGCAGACTGCCTGAGAACACCTGAATCCAGCCTCCACCTAGCAAGTTTCCCAAATTGTGCTGTGTCTGCCAAATAGTAGGAGTTCAGACCTAAGGAAGAAGATTGATTCTAATTGGCTCCTGACTTGGGCCTCTGAGGGAACACCTGAGCCATCTAGTCTCTCCAATATGAAACCAAAAAAGAGAACCTGAAGCCTAGACCAACCAGCTTCTCACATCCAATAAGAAAACAACCAAGGCACATCAAGGATACAAACAGAATCAGACCTTAATTCAACAAAGGAAGGCTTAAGTTTCACATAAGAATCACAAACAACAAAAGAAATCCACATGCCAAAATCACAATGAAAAAATATGAAAAAATATGAAAACCCTACAGAGAACCGAGGACACAGAACTTAAAAGAACAATCATAAACATGATCAAAAAATTCAACAAACTTAAAGAACACACAAACACAAAAAGGAACTAAAAGAAGATATGGATAAACTTCTGACTGAATTCAAAAAAGAGAAATTTTGAAGAAAAGCCAAGCTTAAATGAAGGAGGCAAAACACTCAATAAGCCAATTTGAAACTACAGGAAAAAAACTTCACCAAAAGAATAAAGGAAATGAAAAACATAATATCAAGACTGGACAATAAAGTTGAAGAATTGGACACTAAAGCAAAGATTATGAAGAAAAATTTTTGAACACAGTTATGGAATATCCAGGAAATATGAGATACCATCAAAAGACAAAATTTACACATAATGGGTATAGAGAAAGGAAAATAACCTTGGGATAATGGTATTGATCAATGTTCAACAGGATTGTGCAAGAAATTTTCCTAAAAGTAAGGAAAGACATGCCCATACAAATACAAGAAGCACAAAGAACACCAAATAGACAGGACAAGAAAAGAAATTCCCCACAGCATATCATAGTAAAGACACTAAACATACAGAGCAAATAGAGAATAGTGAAACTTAAAAAAGAAAAACAAGTCACATATAAAGGAAATGCCATCAGAATTACAGATGACTTTTCAATGCAAACTATGAAAGCCAGAAGAGCCTGACCAAACCATTCCCGGTTCTTTTTTTTTTAAGTTTTTTTTTTTTTTATGTGTATGAATGTATTGTCTGCGTGTAGGTTTGTGCACCCATGTCGTGCAATGCCGCGGAGGTCAGAAGAGGGCGTCAGATTCCCCTGGAACTGGAGTTCTGGAATTGGAGTTACAGACAGTTCTCAGCTGCCATGTGGGTGCTGGGGATCGGACCCGGGTCCTCTGCAAGAGCGGTCAGAGCTCTTAACCACTAGGCCATCTCTCCAGCCCCACCATTCCCAGTTCTAAATGACCATAGATGCCAACCCAGAATGCATTACCCAACAAAAATTACTTTTATATTTGAAGAGGATAGGAAAAAAAACTTCCATATTATTGGTAGACTGAAAGAATTCATATAAAAAAATTTTAAAAACCAGCCCTTCAGAGAATACTTGAAGCAATACAAAGAGCTGAAGAAAGGAACAACTATACCCAAGGGGCAAGAGAATGAAACTAAATGAAGTTATAATTATATAAACTATTGTAACACAAAGTTAGACCAAGAATGCAAACAGAAATTAAAATGATGAGGAACCAATACACATCATTCAATAATAACTTTAAATACAAATGAATTGAACTCCCAAGTCAAAAGACACAACAGGCTTAGTGGAATGGATTAAGAAACAAAAATCCATACTTTTGTTGTCTGCAAGAAACCATCTCACCTTCAAGGACAACCACTACCCTTAAGATAAAAAGATGGAAAAATATTCTAAGCAAATGGCACTAACAACCAAGCAGGAGTTGCAATTATACTATCTAACAAAATAGGTTTCAAGTAAAGAGGGTTTCTTCATTCTTATCAAAGGAACAATTAACCAAGAAGATATTACAATCCTGAACGTACATGCACCAAACTCTGGTGCACCCATCTTCATAAACACAATACTACAGGACTTCAAAACAAAGATAATTGCAACTCAGTAGTAGTGAGGAATTTCAATACCCCACTATCTCCACCAGACAGTTCAGCTAAACAAAGAATAAACAGACATTTGAGTTAAATACCATATATCAAATTGACCTAACAGACATCTACCAACTATTCTACCCAGGCACCAAATAATATACTTTCTATTCAACATCCCATGGAACTTTCTCCAAAATCAACAACATACTGGGGCAAAAACCAAACCTCAATAAGTACAAAAAATTTAAATAATTCCATGCATTCTATCAGACCACATGCAATAAAGCTTAAAATCAACATGAGACGTCTTAGTAGCTACAAAAACTCACAGAGGTTAAATAACATACTCCTAAATGAGGACTAGATCAAAGGGAAATTAAGAAAGAAATAAAAGCATTCCTGTATTAAACTAAAAGAACAATACAACACAAGAAAACCTCTGGGAAACTTAAAAACAGTCCTAAGGGTAAGATTATAGCTTTAAGTGCCTACTTAAAAATCAGAAAGAGGGGCTGGAGAGATGGCCTAGTGGTTAAGGGCACCAACTGCTCTTGCAGAGGACCTGGGTTCGATCCCCAGCACCCACATGGCGGCTGAGAACCGTCTTTAACTCCAGTTCCAGGGGAACCTGACACCCGTTTCTGACCTCCATGGCATTTCACGACACGGGTGCACAGACCTGCATGCAGACAGTACATGCACACACATAAAAAATAAAAAATTCTGCCAGGCGTGGTGGTGCATGCCTTTAATCCTAGCACTTGGGAGGCAGAGGCAGGCAGTTCTTTGTGAGTTCAAGGCCAGCCTGGTCTACAGAGTGAGTTCCAGGACAGCTAGAACTACAACGAGACCCTGTCTTGAAAAGACAAAAA
>VZQC01007939.1:613825-707627 GCA_009823505.1 Rhizomys pruinosus
AAAAAAAAAAAAAAAAAAAAAAAAAAAAAAAAAAAAAAGAACAAAAATCAGATAGAGTACAAAATTAATGAGTTAACATTGCAATTCAAGACTCTTGAAAGGTAACTACAAATGAAACACAAACTCAACAGACAAGAAAAAATAACAAATATCAGAGCAGAATTAATGAAATAGAAACAAAGAAAACAATACAAAAAATCAATAAATCTGAGAGCTGGTTTTTTGAAAAGGTTAAGACGCACAGACCACTAGCCCAGTTAACCAAAAGAAAGAAAGAGCAACTCCAAATCAATAAAATCAGAGATGAAAGGAGAAACATCACAACAGACAGCAAAGAGATCCAGAACATCTTATAAGGGAATACTTTAAAAACCTATACTCTGTTAAATTTGAAAACCTAAAGGAAATGGATACATATCTGAAATCATGAGAATCACACCAAAGTTAAACCAAGAAGAGATCAGCAGCTTAAACAGACCTATAACATAAGGAAATCTTTCAATATATGTATATAGTAATACAAAACCTACCAACTAAAAAAATCCCAGGCTCCAATGTATTTACAGGAGAATTCTACCAGGTATTTAATGATCTACAACTAATACTACTTAAATTATTAAAAAAGATGGAAACAGAGGGAGAACTGACAATCCCTCTTCTATGAAGCCAGCACCATTTTAATACCCAAACTCTGTAAAGATACAACCAAAAAATAAAACATTATACACCCATATCCTTAATGAACATACATGGAAAAATTCAAACAAAAACTTACAAACCTCATACGGTCATCAAAAAGATAATCCCCATCATAAATTGGCTTTATTCCAGAGATGCAGGATGGTTCAATATATGTAAGTCAATAAATCTCATAAGTCAGATAAATGAACTCAAAGACAAAAATCACATGGTGATCTCAATAGATGCAGAAAAGGCCTCTAACAAAATTCAGCATGCATTTATGTTAAAAAAATCGTAGAGGGACTTGGACTGGAGGAAACATACCTTAACATAATTAAAGCTATATACAACAAACCTATAACCAACATCATTCTAAACAGAGGAAAAACTGGAAGGACTCCCTTTAAAATCAAAAACCCAACAAGGCTGTCTACTAGCTCCACTCCTTTTGATATAGTACCTGAAACTCTTGCTACAGCAATAAGACAAGAGAAGGGAGTTAAAGGAGTACTAATTGGAAAAGAAGTCAAATTATCACTTTATAGATGATATTATACCTAAGAGATCCAAAAATTCCTCCAGAAAACTCTTAGAAATGATTAGTATTTTCAGTAAAGTGGCAGGTTATAAAATTAATCTACAAAAATCAGTAACATTTCTATATACCAGTAACAAGCAATTGGAAAAAGAGTACATGGAAACCTTCCCATTTACAAGAGTCTCAAAAAAAATCTTGGAATAAAACTAACCAAAGACATTAAAGATCCATACAATGAAAATTTTAGATCTTTCAAGAAAAAGATAAAGGAAGCCACCAGAAGATGGAAGGACCTCCTATGTTCATGGATTCCAAGAATTAATATTGTGAAAATGACCATCCTACCCAATATATAGATTCAATGCAATCCCAATCAAAAGCCACATGAAATTTTTCATAGAATTAGAAAAACAATCCTAAAAGTCATATGGAAGCACAAAATACCCCAGATTGGAAAAACAATCCTAAGCACAAAGAGTAATGTAAGGGGGATTACTATACAAGATTTCAAAATATATTACAGAACTACATCCATAAAAATAGCATGGTACTGATACAAAGGTAGACCCACGGATCAATGGAACATAACTGAAGACCCAAACATGAGTACAACATGTAATTTCAGCTACCTGATATTTGACAAATGGACCAGAAACACTGGAGGAAAGATAGCATATTCAATAAATGGTGCTGGCAAAACTGGATCTCTATCCATAGAAGAATGAAACTAGACCCTTACCTTTTACCTTGCAGAAAAGTCAACTCCAAATGTATCAAAGACCTCAATGTGAAACCTGAAACTCTGAAACTGTCAGAAGAAAACATTGGCATCAACCTACAAGACATAGGTGAAGGAAAGGAGTTTCTAAATCAGACATCAGTTGCACAGGAATTAAGGTCAACAATCAACAAGTGGGACCTGATTAAACTAAAAACATTCTTTACAGCAAAAGAAACAACCAAGGAAGTGAAGAGAAAACACATCTGACAGAGTTTAACATCTAGAATATATAAAGAATTAAAAAAAAAAAAAAAGAATCAGGAAAACAAGTGACCCAATAAAAAAAAAATAGGCTAAGGATCTGAACAGAGTTCTGAAAAAAATAAAAGTTGCTAAAAAAAATCTTCAAATGAGTTCAACATTGTTAGTAATTAGAGAAGTACAAATACAAAGCACTTTAATCAGACTGACAAGAGAATAAATGATACCAAATGATGAAGAGGATGTAGGGAAAGGGAAATTTTCATTCACTGCTGGTGGAATTCCAAGCTCATGCAACCCGTATGGAAAGCAATGTGGAGAACTCTTTTTTTTTTTCTTTTTTTTTTTTTGGTCTTTTTTGAGACAGGGTCTTCCTGTAGCCCCAGTTGTCCTGAAACAGTCTGTAGACCAGACTGGCCTTGAACTTACAAAGATCCGCCTGCCTCTGCCTCCCAAGTGGTAGGATTAAAGGTGTGCACCACCACACCCAGCTGGAGAACTCTAAAAAAGTGAAAAATGAGCCTACCATTTAACACGGCTATATACCACTCCTTGGCATGAACCTAAAACTCATCCTATTGCAGAGATACTTGTACATCCTTGTTTGTTGCTGCTCTTTTCATAATAGCTAAGAGATGGAAGCAGCCTAAGTGTCCCTCAACTGATGAGTGGATAATAAAAATGTGGTACATTTATACAATAGAATTCTACTCAGCAGTAAAGACAGGCAAAATTGTGAAACTGTTAAGTGAAGCAACAGAGAATCCAAAAAACAGACAACATATATTCTCCCTCATTTATGGATCCTAGCACCAAATCCTTATATATAAGTATGTATCCTAATGTAACTATAGGAAATAAGAAAATGGAAAGAAACCAGAGAAGTAAAGGGAAAGAAGGAATTTGAGAGAGAAGAAGAGTAGGAGACAGATGTTACTAAGGGAGAAATGGATAAAATGGGGGGGGGTGTTAGTGGGAGGGGAAGAGTGGGTTATACAAGTAAATTTGGTTGATAAAGGGAAGATAGCTCCAAAGAGGTTAGACCACAGGAAATTGGTACCACCAAGGGAAAATGGGGGCACTTTAAATGGGAAAGGCATGGAGAGAGGGTTAGACGGGGAAAGTGAAGAAAGATAAATAATGCCTACCTAGTAAAAATGAAAAATGAACCTACCATTTGTTTTAATAAAACACCAGAGGGAATTATATTAGTCTAACAACCTAATGACAAATTACAGATCCAAACGTCTACATGAGTCCATGTGTATAGCTGAAGTCTACATAACAAGAAACAGCATGAGACAGGAGATACATTCCTTTGAGTTGTCAGTCAAGGTAGTCCAAAGGACTCCTAGGCTATTGTCAAAACCCTTAATTGCCTCCCAGAACTTGAATATAAGACCCTACCACTGAAGACAGGACATACATCAGAGAACAGATTTGGAGCAATGGAGCTGGAACTGACCCAGAATCCACTTCCCCTGAAGGCTAGTGCTCATGGCTCTGGAGAACACTATGCAAGCTACTAAAGGAGAACAGCAATCAATGGTCCACCACCAGCTTTAAGACCAAATAACTACATCAATGACTGGCAGAGCATACGACATTGTTGCAGTAGGGGCAGTTTTATATTGGGGGTAATCAAGGGCTACCTAATTTGACTTAAAGGCCACTCAATGTGAGGAAACTCATGTGTGGTGCTATAAACACAGCCAAATACACATGGCAGGAGAAGTCATAGATCTTAGAGAAAACCCGAAGGCTGTCACATCCCTAGAATAATGTAGTTTCTTAATAAGTGCAAAATATGTATCCTGGGCAGAGGCAGGTGGATCTCTGTGAGTTTAAGACCAAGTTCCAGGCCAGCTGGGGCTACAGGGAGACCTTGTCTCAAAAACACTCCCCCAAAAATGTATCTTTATATTTAGAGTCAAGCATCCAAGTCACCTCTCATCAAAGAACAAGGGATAAATAGGACACTAAATAGGACTCTCAACTCTCATTAGAGGGCAAGGAACACCAAAGGTGTTCCAAAGGTGGCCAAAGCATGGCAATTAGTAGGAGTCTGCAGAGTATGGGTCCTTCGCTTGTCCATGGCTCAGGAACCATTACAGAAGAGGGGGCAAAAAGATTGTAAGAGCCAGGGAGGAGGTGCATGACCATATGGAACTAGAGTACTACAAGCTCCATGGACCTTGCTATATGAACCTACAGCAATGGTGTCAGCATGCACAAGACCCATGGAAACTCAAGCAGACAAAAACCCAGTGTGTAACTGGGATGTGAGCAGCAGACCCAAATCTTAGCTGAAGAAATACTGCAACTTATTACTGCAGGGTGAGGAAGAGATAGTCTTCTTAAATCAAGGGACTCTGGATAGGCTGGCTAGACCTCAGTGAAGGAACTTGCACTGAGAAATGTCTGTGACACTGACTTGACACAATAGGCCTTAGCACAAACGACAAAGTGTATGAATTCCAGTGGGGTGGCTAAGGAAGACTGCCAATGGGAAACAGGGTATAAAAGTGATTAAGATGGATTGAGATGTTCTGTATACCTAAATTCGATTAAAATTTAAAAATAATAACAAAATACCTAGGAATAAACTTAACAAATAGGGTGAAAGATCTTGATAATGAAAAATTTAAGATACTTAAAGAAACTGAAGAAGACACTGGAAGATAGACCTATCAAGCTCATGAATTGATGGAATTAATATTGTGAAAATTCTACATTACTGAAATTGATCTACAGAGTCACTGCAATTGTCATCAAAATCTTCATGACATTTTTCATTGAACTAGAAATATTGCTGAAGCCCACATGGTAACACAAAGCACCCTGAAGTGTCAAAGTTATACTTAGCAGAAAGAGCAATGCTGCTGGTATCACAAAACCTGATCTCAAATATTACAAAGCTATGGTAGAAAATACAACATGGTACTTACACAAAAACAGATGAGCAGATCAATGGAATAGAACAGAAGACCCAGAAAGAAACCCATACAACTACAGTTACAGCCATCTGGTTTTTGACAAAGGTGTCACAAATACACATTGGAAAAATATTGCTGTTTTAACAAATGGTGCTGGAAAACTGGATTTCCATATATACAAGAATGAAATTAGATCTATCTCTCTCCCCTTGCATAAAAATCAATCCAAAATCCATCAAAGACCTTAATATAAAAACTGAGATTCTGATACTTCTAGAAGAAAACATGTACTATACTTTGTGATATAGGTATAGGCAAGAATTTTCTGAACAGGACTTCAGTAATACAAGAAATAATCCCAGAAGCTGACAAATGGGAATACATGAAATTAAGACACTTCTACAAAGGAAAGCACACACTCATAAAACGAAAGGGACAGAATGGGAAAAGAATCTTAGGAAACTACATATCAGACCGGGAATTAATATCCATAATATATAAAGAACTGTACAAATTAAACAAATAAAATCTTTCAATCTTATCTTCTATAATGAAAAATGAAATCATTCCATTTGCCAAAAAACTGATGAAATGAGAAATTATGTTAAGCAAAAAAAGCCAGACTCAGAAAGACAAGTAACACATGTTTTGTCATATATAGAGTTTAGACTTCAATTTTCATAAATATGCATACATATATACATGGGATATATGTCCAGAAACTAAAAAGGAGATCATGAGAAGGGTAAGGAAGAGCAGGGGAAAGAGGGTAACAGAATACATGTGACATGAAAGCAGGAGGGCTTTTGGGGGGAGTAAGGAAGCCAGCTAAGAGGAGAAAAGGGATGAAGAAGAAACAATAGTAACAATATATAAAAGCAACATTATGAAACCTATTACTTCATAAGCTGATTTTAAAAAACTAATAGTGGGGCTGGACAGATGGCTCAGTAGTTAAGAAGGATAACTGCTCTTGCAGAAGAGCTGGGTTGGATTCCCAGCACCCACATGGCAGCTAAGAACCATCTTTAACTCCAGTTCCAGGGGAATCAGACACCCTCTTCTGACCTCCATGGCATTGCACAACACAGGTACACCAACCTACATGCAAACAGTACACTCATACACATAAAAAATAATAAAAAAAAGAAAAATAAATAAATAGTAGTAAAGAAGAAAAACTGCCTATACCTATGCATATGCAGCCAATCCTCATTAAACTCATTATTTAAAAAAGATATGAAAGTAGGAGAGAACATGTTAGGACATGTTAGGGAATGGAATAAGAGAGGGTAAAGGGCATACGAATATGATCAAAATATATACATGTATGAAACTGTCATACAATTAAATTATTTGTAAAAATTAAAAAAGAAGAGTGAAAAATTCTCAGAATGAAAAAGAAAACAAGGAACTATTACAACAATGCTATCCAAATAACTGAAAAACATAGCAAGTTGATGCTTAGAATGATGCAGAAGGAATTGATCACTTATGCACTGTTGTCAAGAATGTAAAAATACTATCATTACTTTGGAAACAATTTGACAGTTTTTATAAAAATTAATAGACAACTACCATAAAACTCATTAATTGTATTATTAATCAGTTATTTTAGAAATTAACTTATTTTCATACTAACCCTACATATGCAATGTTCACATCAGTTTTATTCATAATAGGTCAAAACTAAAACTACATGCACTTCATTAGATAAGGCTTAAACAAACTGAAGTATTCTCTCTATATATGGAAACTGTCAAAAAGAAGTTCAGCATGGCCCAAGTCAATACAGTGGCTAGGCCCATATCTAAATTCTAATAGATATGGAAATAGTAGATATCATTATGTGCTATTCCTTCTCAAGTTTGATACTTAAAGCATCTGGTAAAAATTTTAACACCTTAAAAAGGTGACACCTTTTTAAGATCTTTACCAGATTCTTAAGAAAACAGAGTCTTATGTTTATTGAAGAGTAAAAATTGATTTGATCCACAACATCAAAATAGAATTAAAAAATTAAAGATAGCTGAGGATTTAATTAAAAACATCAAAAATAAGGACACACAAGGATTCCTGTTCTGTTGACATTATAGGATAAAGTATCTATGTTAGTATTATAAGTGAAAGATGTATAAGTCATTTAGTTAACTAATATTTATCAGAAACATAAAAATTTCAAAAAAGCAGGGATAATACATAATCCTAGCCTTAAAATGGTTGTAATATAATAAAAAGCATTCTACGTAAATAAATCTATAATTATTTTAAGAACAAAATGCTATGAGAATACTTAAATATATAAGCTGACATTATAACATATATGATGTGATGTGTAAGGTTTTCCACAGGAAAAAAAATAAAAGGAAATAAGTACAAGAAACAAAGTTAATAAATTTCCAGAAGCTTGAAGTTGAAACTGTTATTTATCTAGGCTGTTGAATAGTAATAAAGAGAACAGGTTTTGAAATCATGCAAAAATACACCTAGATTTGAATTCTAGCTTCTTATGTGATCTTTAATGAGAAACCTAATCTTTGTAAAAATAATAGAGTATTGCATACAGTGTTATTATAAATATTAAGTTATATATGACTACTCAGCAGAGTACCTAACATGTAAAAAATGAAAAGGAAAAAAATCATATTTATCATGAGTCACAGCACTCTGAAAATTACAAAATCCCACAAAAATATAAGACATTATTCTGCAATAATCAATAGCTTTTAAAACTCACAAATATGTAAGCATTTTAATAGGATACAAATTTCTCAAATACAATATATTTGAAAGCATTTATATTTTTTAAATGCATATATTATATATACTTAGCATTTAAAAAATAATGTGTTAAATACTTCTAGGAGTAAAAGCTATATTTTCAAATCCCTAATTACCCAAATTTATCAAGCTATTTTCAAATATGACATTTATAAAAAGCAATGTTGCACTAAAAATCCAACAATCATTTTACATGTAGTGCCGCAAAACCTACATTTTCTTCCTTTTCTATTTCAAGTTGCTTCTTAAGGGACACAAGTTCACTTTTGATATTAGATAGTTCAGTCTCCTAAAGAAAAAGAAAGATGAAGTATGTGTTTCCATATATATTTCTAAAGACAATGAAAATATAATTTAGTGCTTCAAATAAAGCTCTAAAAAGAATAAAATTAACTCATAAAATTTCCTTTAAAAAACTAGAGATAGGCATGGTAAACATAGCCAAATACAGCTGGAGAGGTCACATTTAGATATTGGAGAAAATCCTAAGTCTGTCACATTTAGAGACACACATAATTTCTTACTATATACTAAATATAGATTCTTATATTTACAGACAAGTATACCCAGTCACCACTCATCAAAGAAGCACCTTTTGCAACAAACAAAAACTATTACAGGGGTCTACAACCAGTCACACACAGAGGATAAGTATCTGTGAGATGCCCAACCCTAAGTGACACATCTACAACTGAACCTTGATACCTAAGGCTCAGGCTCACAGAATATAGTGGATCGAGGGGTAGAGAGAATACTAAACATCTCTCAACTCTCATCAATGAAGCTCATCATGCAAAAGGAGCCATGCAAAAAGAGGGTCATGAACACAAAAGGCTACAAACAGCCAAAGTGTAGAGAGTAAGAGTCTACAGAGTGTGGGTCCCTGGACAGGTCTCTTATATTAAACTTCACCCACCCAGGGCTCTGGGAGCACTGAGGAAGAGGGAGCAGAAAGACTGAGAGCCAGGGAAGGAGGTGCATGACCATAAGGAAACAGTCTTACAAGTTCCTGGGACTTTGCTCATATGAATTTACAGCAATGGTGTCAGCATACACAGGACCCATACAAACTCATGCAGACAAAAACCAAGCATAGAGCTAAGGAAACGGGCGACAGGCCCCAACTTTAGCTGAAGCTGATTACTGTTGGGTGAGGAAGAGGTGATCTTCTTTAAGGGAGAGATTCTAGATAGGCTGACTAGATCCCAGTGCATGAACTTCCACTGAGGGGTGTCTGGGTACACTAACTTGACTCAATAGGCCTTAACATACATGACAGAATGCATGAAATTCAGTGGGGAGGCTATAAGGGTACTGGTGGGGACCAGGATAAAAAGATGATTAAGATATTCTGTATGAGCTGGGAGTGGTGATGCATGCCTTTAATCCCAGCACTCCGGAGGCAGAGGCAGGCAGACCTCTGTGAGTTGAAGGCCAGCTTGGTCTATATATAGGATACCTGGAAATACAGAGAGACCTGTCTCAGAAAGACAAAAAAAAATAATAATCTGTATGAAATGCACCAAAAAATTAATAAAAAAATATAGATTGAGAGCTGGAGAGATGGTTCAACAATTAAGAGCACCAACTGCTCTTCCAGAGGACCAGGGTTCAATTCCCAGCACCCACATGGCAGCTAAGAACCATCTTTAAGTGAGGCATGGTGGTGCATGCCTTTAATCCTAGCACTTGGGAGGCAGAGGCAGGTGAATCTCTGTGACTTCAAGGCAAGCCTGGTCTACAGAGTGAGTTCCAGGCCAGCTGGGGCAATAGGGAGACCCTGTCTCAAAAAATAACAGATAGATGATAGATAGATAGGTAGATAGATAGATAGATAGATAGATAGATAGATAGATAGATAATACTACAGATATGATGGCTGATAATGGAACATAACTAGACTCCATTTAAATAAGTTTTAAGTCTTTCTGTAGTTTTCTCTAAAGTATTTAACATCATATATACAAACATATACATATACACTAATATTCGCTTATTCCAACCCACTCTCCTTTCCTAAACATCAAAGTTTTACATTTCCTTTACCTGGACCTCATAACATTTCAGTTAAAAAAAGAGTTTATTCCATCATTTCAGAAAATAAATTTGAAAACAACATAACTAGAAATTCTGTAAGATCTTTTTAGATCTAAGACTATGACTTTATAGATCAAAATTTTTAACTTTAATATTGTCTTTGCCATCAAAGCTAATGTTCTAAGAATTGGCTTTTATTGATATTTGTTCTGTATCTCACCAAAGAAGCCTTCACTGATGATTGTTCTTGTTCTCTCCTTTTATAAACACCTAATTCTGAGTCTCTTTCTTCAACAATTTTATCATATTGATGCTGTATTAAACAAAAGACATTTTAGTATATAAAACTGAATGGATTATGTTTTATATACTTGATACCCTATACATTTTAATATTTGAAGAAAATGATGATAGTAAACTTGAGTTTGTATAATCTTTAATTTTTCCATTTTATATATATATATATATATAGATATATGTTTATTCAAACAACCAAAGTAGTGAAACATAGGCAAGTCTTAGACATAACCCAACACAATAACAAGAAATAATTATTTTGTTTGGAAACCTTAAATTTCATCATTTAAAAATATAGCAGAGCTGGACAAGTTCACCATGCCCATAATTCCAGCACTCAGCAGGCTGAAGCAGTAGTGTCGCAAGTTCAAAGCCACTCTGGGTTGCAAAGTGAGAATTTTGTTCAATACACAACACAAAGATTCTTATAAAAGTGCCTGATTCCAAGTCTGAGACAGGAGACCCTGAAATCTTTGTTTTTACAAGACAAGTTTTGAAATCTTTGTTTTAACAAAAAACAGTCTATAAAGTCAGGTCAAAAAGACTTCCCAGTCAGTTTGAAAGGGCTCCCACTGGCAGAAGGCAAAACAACCTAATATGTATCAATACAGATTTCAAACTGCACTGTTTACATACTAAATTTGTTTAATGCTATTAGTTTTCAATGCTATTTAAGTTCTGCTTTAAACTCTTTATTGAGCTAAATTCCTCATAGTAATGGTAGAATCCAGTAGTCATTTTTTAATAGTTAATTAGGTGAATATAACTTACTTCTCCAAATCTTACAGAGAATGAGACTTTCCTAAAATAATTATTTTGGGGACTGGAGAGAGAGCTCAGTGGTTAAGAGCACTTGCTGCTCTTGCACAGGACCTGAGTTCGATTCCCAGCACCCACATGGCAGCTAACAACCTCCAGTTACATAGTAATTCAACACACTCTTCTAACTTCTGTAGGCATTGCATAACATGGGTGCACTTACACAAATGCAGCCAATAAACTCACACACAGAAAAGTAAAATAATAAAAAAGAATTACTTTAACAGTACAAAATAGAGACTAGTTACGATGAATATTAAGCTTTTTTATCTGGTTGGTTACAAGCTTACATCCTCTACAGGTTAGGAGGTTATAAGCCACAGTAAGACCCTGTCATATTTAACAGGAAAAAATGTAATTCATGGATTAACATATCATCCAAACTTTTGTGTCTATACCAAAGTAACCTACCATAACTATTAGTGCTGTTTAAATACCTATATATCTAATTGCTTGTGCTTCATTAGTAGGATCAAAAGGTTATTCCTGGACAAACTGTCAGCCCATGAAAGGAAACAGCCAGAATTGACCAGAGTCCAAGACAACAGCTCCAGAGAGAGCTGTTTTGCTTCTCATCCACCTGTGCCCCTTTTCTAAGCCTAGGGAACAATCTGCGGAAGAGGGGGCGTGGTAGAATGTAAGGGCTGCAATTGGGGTGAATGGTGAAACTACAGCAATGTAGTCTGGACACTCATTTGATCAACTTGATTGAACATACAACCCCTCACCCCCCCCGCTGGATGGTGGGGCTGTGGGGGTTTGGGCACAACAGCCTGCAAATTGGTTTTACATAAAGGATGCTTGTACTCATGGATTATCACTTATAGCTAAAAAATGAAAAAAAAAAAACTGAGAGAAAGATGCAGGACAGTTATGGCAGAATGCATGATCTGGGATGGGGTGGGGGTGGGGGGGAAGGGAAAGGTAAATATGCCTGAACTGAATTGGAAAATGATGTATGAAATACACAAAGCATCAATAAAAAAAATGTTAAAAAAAATAAAAATAAAAATGTAAAAAAAAAGAATTTGACTAGCCTGGTAAATATTAGATACATGATGAGAATACAAATATTAATAAAAAATATCCTTGATATGTAGTTAATAAAATATGGTGTTATGCTATTAGAAGAATTCAGGAAGAGCAATTACTTCCATCTACTATAAGTGATAAGTATTTATTAAGGAAATGTCACCTCAGCTCAGCTCTGAATGGTTAAGATCTATACTTACAGAAATTGGAGACTGGTAACAGTTCAGATATAGTTAGCCACTGTTCTAGGGGAAATAATTTTCTCTGACAAATCAGAAGACTACCTTGAGCTCACCATTTTAATAGAAATATGTCTCCAAATATAATTTTCATTAAATACAGTTACCTTATGTTTTTCCATAAGTGCTACCATTTCAGCTATTTTATGCTGGCACCGTAAATCAACTTCTTTCTGTAATTTTACTGCTTCATCAACTGTTGCTTTGGCTTTCTCAACCTACCAAATAAATAAAAATGTGTTTTATTTATTGGTCCTGGACCTTATAACACATACATAACACATATGTACACACATGCACACACACACACACAAATTCAACTTAACTGTAAAAAGATGTTTTGCCAGAAGTGGTGGCTCACACCTTTAATCCTAGTACTTGGGAGGCAGAGGCATGTGGATCTCTGTTATACTGAGGCCAATCTAGTTTATATAGTGAGTTCCAGGCTAGCTGGGGTTACAAGAAGACCATGTCTCAAAAAAAGAGCCCAAAATGCATCACTTGTTTGGTCTATTTTAGGATGTTTCAAAAGGTGGAATAATATGAAATACTCTAATAAATATTTAGTAATTTTATTATATGCTATTTTACTACTTACATATTTAGAATAACAATGATACGTTCAGCTTCTATAAAATCTGACAACTTGCCCTATTATAATGTATTAGATATTTTAAAATAACAATTTAAAAATTAAAATACTTATTGTTAAGTGTGAATCAACAAACGATTTTAGCTTAACTTCATAAGAGCTTTTCCTACCTCTCCCAAAAGATTTTTTTCTGATATCTTTTTGTCTTCAATTTCTTTCTGATAGTTGTTATTCATTTCTTGAAATTTTTGCTTGGTATTTTCTAGCTCTGATTCTAATTTACTGACCTAAAAATAAAGAAAATAAATTTTAGTAAATGCTATAGATTACTTGAAAATATTTCATATTCATATGCAGTTTCAGGGTTTACCCTAAAGATTTTTATTTATGGAAATCATGATTAAACTATTTTCCTTATATTTGTCATACACTGAAATGTGTTTCATTTTCTACAATCTCCTCTTAACCCTTAAAATATGTCTTGACAAATGTGCTGAATGGCTTCACACATCTGAATGCAAGAAACCTCAACTGAGGAACCTCCTCCATTGGATTAGTCTATGGCCATTTCTGTGGAGCATTTTCTTGACTGTTGAGTTGGGAGGGCCCAACCCACTGTGGACAGTATGACCTTTAGACAGGTGGTCCTGTGTTATATAAGAAAGCAGGCTAACACATCCACTGTGCCTTGATTCCCCTACAGCCCAAGCAACTCCAATTTCCCCAACTCCACACCCTGTTACCCCCCTTCTAGCCCTTGGGCACAGGCCTGCTTTTGCTTTTGGCACCCCAGATCTCTGAACTACCCTCTTAGTCCAGACCTGCACACTGCATCCTGATTCCCTGCACTCAGGCCGGCTCAATTTTTCAATCTAGGTAGTTAGATCCTTCACAGGTTATCCCTACCTCCACCTTGCCTTGGACTCCTGAGACCAGCCTTCCACCATGGCTGTCCCAAACATAGCCTTGCATCGGATTCCTGAGACTAGCCTTCTTCCTTGCCTACTTTGATAGGCCCTCCACACACTGTCACTAACCTCACCTTGCCTTGGAATCCTGAGACCAGCCTTTTACCCTACTTGCCTAATACCCTGTGAGAACCTAAAGCACATACCAACTAACTTGTCATATGTGAGCAAAAACAACCCAGCTATATACACAATATCAAAACTCAAAGAAAGGGAAAATTGAATTTCCAGACACACAAAAAACAAAAGGCATCAATATGCCCAAATAGCAATCCAAGCACACCTTTAATCCTAACACTTGGGAGGCAGAGGCAGGCAGATCTTTGTGAGTTCAGGACCAGCCTGGTCTACAGAAGGTATTCCAGGACAGCTGGGGCTACAGGGAGACCCTGTCTGAAAAAGACAAAAAAAAAAAAAAATACATAATATGAAAAACCAAGAGAATATGTCCTCAACAAAATCCACCAGTCCTATAGAATTATACTACAAATTCATCTCAACTTCAAGGTGAAAGTATGGAAAAAAATATTCCAAGCAAATGGCACTAAGAAGCAAGCAGGTGTTGCAATTCTACATATGATAAAATAGGCCTCAAGTTAAAACTAAACAGAAGAGACTAAAGACATATTACAATCAGGAACACATATGCACCAAATTTCATAAAAATAGTATTTCAGGACTTTAAAACACAGATCAACCCCAACACAGTATTAGTAGGTAACTTCAATACCCTACTATCTCCAGGAGACAAGTCAAACTGAAAAAAGAACAAAGAGACATCTGAATTAGATAACATCTTTCATCAACTGGACCTAACAGACATCTTTAGGATAATTCACCCAAGCACCAAAGAATACACTTTCTACTCACCAGCCCATGCATGTTTCTCTAAAATTGAGCACATACTGGGACACAAAACAAACCTCAACAAATACAAAAAGTAGACATGATTCTATCAGACCACAGCACCATTAAACTTATAATCAACAACAAGAGAAGCTCTAGTAACTACACAAACTCGTGGAGATTAAACAACATATTCCTGAGTGATGAATGAGTCAAAGAAGAAATTAAGAAAGAAATAAAAGTATTTTGGGGACTGAATGAAAATGATAATACAATTCAACAAAACCTCTGGGACACTTTAAATGCAGTTCTAAGAGAGATGTATACAACTCTAAGTGTCAAAAAATCATAAAGAGAACATATAAATGACTTAAGACTCAAGACTCTGAAAACCCAAGAAAAACCAAATCCAAACCTAGTAAATAAGGAGAAATAACAAAACTCAGAGGAGAAATTAATGAAATAGAAATAAAATAGTACAAGAAATAGTGAATCTAAGAGCTGGTTCTTTAAAAAGTTAAACAAGATAGACCTTTAGCCCAGTTAACAAAAATAAAGAGCAAATCCAAATTAATAAAATCAGAAATGAAATTAGAAACATGACAACAGACACCAAAAAATTTCAAAACATTATGAGAATTCAAAAATCTATATGCTATTAAATTGGAAAATCTAAAAGAAATGGATGAATTTCTAAATTCATGAAAATTACCAAAGTTAAAACCAAGAAGAGATCAATAGCTTAAATGAATATTACAAACAAGTATACCATACACCACTCATCAAAGAAGCTTCTTTTTGAAACAGATGATGGCTACTTCAGTGTTCCATAACTGGTCACACATAGAGAATGCACACACCTTAGAAATGCCCACCCCTAAGTTACACATCTACACTGGAACCTCTACACCTAAGTCTCATGGAGCACAGTGGAACAGGGACCAGGAGAGCCCACTGATAAAAGTACAACCTCAGTTTCAGTAGACTCCAGCCAAAGCCCCTTTGGAGCCCAGAAGATCCTGAGTGAATCCCAGTTGTCTACATTGTCTACATTGCTGGACTGTGTTTTTTTTTTTAAGTGTGCCCAGTTCTTCTGGGTGTTTGTTTTGTGTGTGTTTGTGTGTGTTTGTGTGTGTGTGCGTGTGTGCACAGGCGCATTTGTGTGTGTGTGTTTAGTCTTTTTGAGACAGGGTCTCCCTTTATTCCCAGCTGGCCTGGAGCTCGCTATGTAGACCAGCTGGCCTTAAACTCACAGAGATCCACCTGCCTCTGCCTCCTGAGTGCTGGGATTAAAGACCTGTGCCACCACGCCTGGCAACTCTTCTGTTTTTAATCAAGAAAATATGTAACTTATTTCGGATTTTACAGGAGCCCACAGTTGAGAGGCATTGTATTATTTTAGAGGCATTCAGCTTTTTAACGTGTTAACGTTTTTTTTGTATGCTTTTATTTTTTATTTATTTTTAACAAATCTAGACCCGTGTTCCCGCCCATTCCCCCACCCCGCCAGAGCTCATGCATTCTGCCAAACATGCTTTTCATCTCTTAGTCTTTCTCAATATTGTCCATGGGGAAGTTGATGACTGTTTTGAGCAGAAGTTCACTGTTTCCAGGCAGTTCTTTGATGCAGTCATTTTCTGTTGTTGTTATTTCAAATGCATTACGCCCAACTGCTTTGGACAAAGCTCAGGGGGCCCTACACAGGAAATACTTAAAACTGTGTAAATTGGGCACTAGCATCCACAGATGAGGGATACCATTTCGTCGTTTGTTTTTTCTGGGACTGTTTTTACTTCACTCAGCATCGATGTCCTCCTAGCTCCAGCCATTTTCCTTCCTGACAAACTCATGATGTCATCCTTCTTTACTGTGCATAGAACTCCATGTGTAGATGGTACCACATTTTTCAAGTTTTTGTCTCTATCCAACGTCGCATTGTGGGCAATTTAGTTGGTTTCAGCCCTTAGCTATTATGAAGAGAGCTGCAATAAACATGGCTGTGCATGTCTCTCTGGGGTGGATAAGGTCTTGAGGGGACAGGCCCAGAGTGGTAATGGCTGGGTAGGTTGGCAAAGTTCAGTTCCAAGTCTTCCAAGGGTTTCTCCATACTGCTTTCTCATAGTACTTAGCAAAGTGTGACAGTCCCACCACAGTGATATGTTCCCCTGTTACCCCACAGACATCTCACCAGCACTTGTGGTACAATCAATTTGTTTCTGCAGATATGTTTGAATTGGTTTAAAGGACTGTGGGACTTTTAAATTGTGCTTATTTATGTTGTATATTACATTAATTACATAGAGTCTGTGGATACAAAATGGAAATGTGGTGTTTAATAAAGTGATGTGTTTTGTGTTATGAAGATAGCAAGGACTCAATGTTCGGAATAGCTACGTTCGTCAGACTTAACACACTCTGCCAACCGACTGCAAGGGACTTCAATTCGAGGACTGTCCCTCAATTGATTAGCCCTGTGGTATGTCCGTGCAGATTTTATGGATTGTTGAATATGGCGTGGACAGCCAGGCCCACGGTTAAAGCATGCAACTCCTGGGAAGGTGTCCTGTGTTGTATAAGAGAAGTTAGCCAACACACGGCCTGGAGAGCAAGCCAATAGCAGCGCATTCTTCCTATCGTCGTGTTCCAAGTTCCTGTACTGAGTTCAAAGCCTTTGGATTGCCCTGACCAAAGGAAGTATGGTGTTGGAGCAAATAAACCCTTTGGCCTCCCCAACTTAGTTCTTTGGTCGGTGTTTGTATACACTGCAATGAAGTCAGAAACACATGATATAAATAAGCATGCGGCCAACGAGTTTAATAAATTGATCAATATTCGTAAATAATAATGTTTAGTTCCCTTTTGGTCATGAAATCACGTAACTTCCACAAGCCTTGTTCTTCGGCAGTACTAGATATGGCCATGCGATTTGTGTTTTTGTCTTCAGATCTACTACGGCGTCACAACGGACTACTTCAAAAATAGGGACTTAGAGTATGTGAGGCAACACTGACCTTGGAAAACCACCTCTTAACCTGAAGTTTTGTACTCACTAATCTAGAATAATATTAAGATATACCTCAATGGAGAAAATCAGTCAGTGGTATAAACCAGCCCAAAGCCTAATAACGAAATAAGTTGCATACAAACTACTTGTATGGCTACAGTAAGTGGCACTGTTATCTTGGGGAATAAGTCAACACGCTGTCTAATTGCGATGTAAACCCCTGCCTCAATGGGAGAGCCTATGGTGGTACCACTGAAATAGCAGCATATGGCACAGCCTGGAGAGGACAAGATCCAGAAAAAAAAAACCATCACATGTCATACGACTAGACAAATAAAATTTCGTGTCAATATGTTAAATATGGAAATCGTATATTTTTCTTTGATATTTTTAAATGAAGTTGTGCATTTCAATACATTATTGCTTTCATCCCAATTTCAAGACTCACCTCTTTCCATATGCCTCTCGCACCACTCCACCGAGGTTCAGCATTCGTGCTCGTACATGTCTTATAATCTTTTACTGAGATCATTTCAGAATTTTTCTAATGCAGAGGTTTTATGTTTTAGGGAGAAATTGGTACTGTTTCAGTCAGTTCTTCGTCTCCCATTCCTTTGAGTTGCTGTGCTTCCCTGCCATTGTATTGCTTTAAAGATAAGTTGCATATATATGTCCACACACCTATACTAAAATTAATGTTTGAATCTGAAAGACACCTGTATGT
Organism: Rhizomys pruinosus; assembly: GCA_009823505.1. Lineage (NCBI taxonomy): Eukaryota > Metazoa > Chordata > Mammalia > Rodentia > Spalacidae > Rhizomys > Rhizomys pruinosus. The sequence goes on from VZQC01007939.1 coordinate 632,302, forward strand.
AAATTTCATCAATATGTTTGGAATCACATTCTGTCCTTTAATTTTATTTACTCTGAAATAATGTATCATACATACCTCAGTACCCATATGCTAACACCGAAATTAACAAGTCTGAAACATAAGGGTAGGTAATTCTAGAGAGCCGTTAGAGGGAGTTCACACTAATCAAGAGCACAGTTCACTTCAGAATCCAAAGACTATAAACATATACATCACGTCCATTTGTTGCCTTGTACAAGTTGGATTTGTGGCTAGCAATCCACATATGAGGGATGCACATTTGTCGTTGTGTTTTCTTACTGGGACTAGTGTTACTTCTTCATTTAGACTTAGTATCAGTTCTCTAAGTTCGCCTTCGATATGTAACCTGCAAAGTTCATGATGTTTTTTTTCTTTTTTAAATATTAACTCCATTGTGTAGATGTGCATTTTCTTTATTCACTGGGTTGGATGAGGGGCACTGGGTTTTGTTCCAGCTCTTCACTATGTGAGAAAGTCTGCAATAACTATGGAATAGTACATGTATCTCTGCATTAGGGATGAGTACTTGTGGGTATATGACCCAGGAGTGTCATGACTGGGTAAGGTGGGTAAGCTCGATTTTTGTAGTCCTTAAAGGGTCTCGCACACTTCGTTGCCATAGTAGTTGTATGAGTTTTACATTGCCCAGCCAGCAGTGGGATGATGTGAGTTTCCTCTTTCCCCACAGCCCTCCAGTAATTTTGTATCGTTTTTGGTTGTTTTGATGCCTACCCAGCGTATTTATCAACGTGAGAATGCGTATCTAAGTGCTTTTTAAATTTGCAATTCCTCTCCGTAATTAGCAAATATGACAACTTGATTTAAGATGTTTCTCAGCCATCGGTTGTACTTCCTAACTTACGTAGTCCTACACTTTTGGAGTCGGTCTGTTTCAGCGCGTTTACTCTCTTTTGATGACAAATGATTGAGTCATTTTGTGTTTTCTATACTTCGTTGGTTGTTTGAGAATTTAATAATAGTTCGGAGGTTTAATGTGACTCCGGTCAGATGTAATCTCTGAAATGGAAGGTATCCGTCCCAACCTGCTGGGTTGTCTCTTCACTGTCATTGAGTTGTTTCGCTTAGTTGTATAGAAGCTCTGAGTTGTAATGAAGTCCCACGTTGTCAAATTGTGTGACCTTATTTCCTGCAGCAGCTGCTGCTATGTCTGATTACAAGTCTGTTCCCTATGCCTATAGTCTTGTAGGTTCGTTTGGCCATGTTCCTTCAATCAACACCATCAGAGGTTTTCCTGGTTGCAATGGTCAGGTTAGTGATGCCATTTGAGTTGAATGTGATGTTTTTACATGGTGAGAGGTTAGGGGTTAATTTTATTTGCTCTGTCAGACAAATGGTGAGCCCCAGTGTTATGCCAAACACCATTTGCTGAAATCACTACAAGTCTTTCCCCTATGTGAGCTTCCTTGCGCCCGTTGTGTCGAATAATGAAGTGGCTGAAATTGGATGTGCTCAGGTTTGTAACTTCAATTTATGTTCACGTGGTCTAATGTGGGTCGTGTTTTGTCGTGCCAATACCAGGATATTTTTTATATGACGATAGCCCTGTTAAATAGTTTGAAGTCTTGGTATGGTAATTCCCCCCCTTATCGAATAATGTTCAATCTTTGCTTGACGCTCTTCAAGTATCGTCCAGGTTATCGTTCCTAAAGCTTGAATTCTATTTTTCTCTGGCGCTGCTTCATCAACCCAGTCCTGTGACTGGAGGCTCGGCTCACTGCCATTTGCTGTTGTTGACTGGATGAGTGGGACGACTTTCTTTTATCATCTTCACCTGCGATGCTTTTATATTTCCCTTTCCTTCCAAGTTTGTGTTATTAGCTCTCCTTTAGGTTATCTTGATTTGTTCTTCTATTTAATCCTTGATTTCTTATGTCTATGATTGTTACTACTTAAGATCTTGTCCTGAAGTTACTGCAGGGAGAATCCATTGTTGGAGTCATTCCTATACCGAGCTGATGAAAATTTGGTGGTGGGGAATTAATTCTGGGGCTGTTTACCCACTAGTTCTTGATTTCTTTCTGATTTTGGGCCCATGCCTTGGCAACCAAGGCTGATCTCTGATAGGTCTCGGGAACCCCACAGGGGCAACCCTCATCTTACTCTGTGCCAGAAACTTGTATTTTCAGACAAGACATACCATACCAACTGCCATCTAAAAAGACTTGCCTTTGCAACAAGCTGGAGGCTATATGTGGACATCTCACACAACTGTATTCAAAGAGCACAGAAAAATACATTGAAGTCAATCCTAGTGAACCAATCTTGAAAAACCACTACACCTAAACTCATGGAACATCATGGGAATGAGAGGCTGAGAGAAATGAGTCATGCCTCAATTCTCACCTTAAGTAGATAGTGTGCAATGCATAACAGAAGAGCCACAACTATCCCAACTTCAAAGGCCTAGGAGCCGCCAGGGTGTGTATCCCTGGATAGGATGGTCCCTGTAGTTAGACCTCACCTACCCACAGCTCAGGGATCATTGGCAGAAGAGTAATGAAAAAATTAAAGCCAGTGGGTGGTGCATAAAACATGGAAGCATGGCCTTAACAGAGTAACTGGAGGTTTCACATTTGAAGTTACAAGCAATGTTGATCAGGCATGCACAACACGCCAGTTCAGACAAGTCTCAGAGTGGAAGCAAGAGAAACGGGTGGGGGAACTAGTCCCCCCTGTACTGAAGAAACATATTGAGAAGCTTATACTGTTGGGTGAAGAATATACCTTACCTCAGAGGTTCCAGATGGCTGATTAGACCCACGTGGATGAATTTCCCACGATCATAGATTTCAAAATGCTTGAACATAAGATAGGGCTTAACATTGGATGAAGTAACGACATGAGTAGTTCTCTTGGGGAGTTTAGAACATGGTGGAGGCTAGATTTTATTAGGAATCATTCTATAATATGTACAAATGGCAATAAAAACAGCAATCTTTCTCAGAATTTACAGTAAAGAAGTAGTATATGAGCATTAGAAAAGACCTTGGACTTTAAACAGTGTTGAAAGCTTTAAAACTGGGGACTTATGAAATTACATTGAATGCATTTTTTATTATGAGACAGCTATTAGCCTATGGGGGTCCAAGGACAGAATATTATGGTTTACAGATGAAATTCTGCCCACGGCTCATGTGTTTGAACTTTTGGTCCAGATGGTGGCCCTGGTTTAAGAATGGTTATAGAACATCTAGGAATGGAGGCCTAGCTGGAGAAGAGGAATTGCCTGGTGGAGCAGCATATATGTTTAGTGGGTTGTTTTTGTTATACTTCATCCAACCAACTATTAATATGCTAAGAAACTGCATAGCTTTCACACCAAGATCAAAATCTATTTAAAATTGAGCATTTACTAAATATCAATCACTACTTAAACACTTGGGAGAAAAATGACAAAATCTGGCCCTGACGTCAATGCTTATAGATCTAGGGGCTTTATTTTCTACACACGTTGCTCATTCTCACACCACTTTATGCAGCACGATAAGTTATACTTGGAGCTTTTAAGAAATGACTATTCCAAGCTTCATCCACCTTTCATCTCTGCCACCCCCTAAACAAACAAGCACATCGACTCCCCGCCATCTTTCAAGCCTCAACCTCTTCTGCCACAATGTTCCTCCCATTACTCACAATGACCCTTATCAACACATATATGTTAGTGTTTAGGAAAACCAAAAATAAAATATCTGATACTTTATGCTCATAAGATTCAGTTGCGTTGCTTTCCGATGAGCGTTTTCTTTTTCAAAGCCTTATTCTGTTAAAAGTTAGAAATAAGTACCTTTAGTACTAATTGATTAGAATTGTATCGTTCATCCTATCCAAAGAATACGTATGAACGCTCAGACCAAAGAGTCTTTTGTGGGGTAAATCATGGTTAACACGAGAAATAACAGCTGATCAAAGTACAGAGAATAAGCAGTGTGAAATGCTCATAGCCACCAAATGGAACATCTATATCAGCTACTCCCCACTTTTGGAAGGCCCAGGGGCCATTGTGGAAGGAGCTGAAAGATTAAAGAGACCGAGGTTAGAGAGGATAGAAATGAAAGTGTCTTCTAGATGTGACAGAACTGCTACACTGAATGAAACTACACAGCAGCTGCCAGCTTACCCTGCCACAGACCTGCATAAGATCAAGATCAAGCCAGTCAACATTTCTTTGTAATGGAGTGGAGAAGAGGTTCAATGGAGCTCCACCCCAAACTGAGGACTAATGGCACAACTGATGAGATGGAAGAGTCAGCTTTTTCTTTGATTATTGGGCAGGTTCCATAGGCCCAGGGGTCCACACGGCCAGTAAGTGGCCCCCACACTTACAAGCAACCACAAGTTGGGTTTCAATGAGGTTATTAAGGAAAAAAAAAAAAAAAAAGAGGCACAAGAAGTTTGGGGGGGGGTAGGAGAATAGGGGGGTGGATCTGGAATAGTAGGGTGAAGGTTATCAAAAATTAGTAAATAGATGCGCAGCTGAATGAAACGATGGAACGAGCCCCAAACCAAGTAGCTGAGATGGTGGAAACCAAGGGAACTGTGTGGCTACACCGACATGGCGTAGCCCTCTTCTAGTTACAAACACACTCTTCTACCTCCGTAGCCATTGGCATCAATTGTGGTCCCGATACTCATGAAAGACTAGTTATACTCTCGCCTAATGCGTAGTGTAAATGAGAAATTCTTAAAGGTAAAAACCATGATCTGCACTGGCCGGATCGCGTGTGACCCGTCTCCTAGCCTGCGGTATGCGTCTTTCTGATTCTTCAGGTCCAGTAATCTCCAGGTAAATCTACAGTCTGCGGACTGGGTTCTCCGTCTCTAGCAACGTCCGTGTCAAGAGACCGTTAAAAAAGCATTCCAATAATCTCCGTGTCTTAGAGAATATTCCCTGATTACATTTAAATGCTAGTGGATGTTTCTAAAATGAGTGCGCATCTCTGGGCACTGATGTTTGAGAATACTTACTTGGTTAGGAACGAAGTTACGTAGTAGGGGGAAGGTCGACGTCATCCGCTGCATTCATGAGCGGCAGGCATGCGTCCTGTCTCTTCTTATCTACTGCGTCTGAAAATACTTATGAAAGTTAAGAGGTTCACTCTCAGTCGAATTTGCTACTGCGAAAAGTAGAATCAGCACAGTAAAATTGTTTTTTAAAGAAACAAAATTTGTGTAAAGGTTACTAAAGATCGTATTTCGGTTGCGACAATCCGATATCCTTACTGAAGCGTATTTACATAAACCTGAGTTCATGGAGCAGTTATTGACAGGTGGTCTAATATCGAGATTCCAATCTTGGTAATTGACTCGAGTCAGGAAGCTGGCTAAGGAACCTGTCCAAAAGACCAAAAAAGAATTCCGTAAAATCCAAGTACACATGTAGAGGACCGACTGAATTAATTGGCGTAAACATAAGCATAAGAAATGAATTAGTTTTTCTAAATCAGTGATAGAATTTGTCCCATTTGGACTGTTTCTTAAAAAGTTACCTCGTTGTGAAGCTGAATATTTTTTTGATTCGTCTAATAATTGCTCAGAAAGTATGAAATTACATATTACTCATTCGGTCAAATGGAATTTTAGCTAACAATGTCAAAGTGACATCTCTTTTTTCATCGTAATTAATTATTTGAACTAATTCAATCTTTATAAAAATAATCAATATTTAGAACGGCTCAGCACTCACAGAATGACTATATAGAATAAAGCATACACTAGATTTCGTTCTTGATTACTCATTTTTCCTTTCTGGATCTATGTTAGTATATTTGATACATATTACGTTTGACAGAATTCTATCAACCGCAATCATTTTACTAGAATTTCATTGTTACATACAGACTAATTAACAATTAAGAAACATCTTAAGTACCATAAAAGCAGCATAAATTTCAAATGGGCCCTAACATACCACAGATATGTACACTGTTCTAATTACCATTAAAGTAAAAGAACTCTCAAGAGAGAAAAATTAATCTTCACATGTACAGATACTCTTGTAAAATGTTTTTCTTTCAATATTCACACATGGTCGGTCATAGCTAATATTTTAATATAAATTAATTCTAATAAGAATGAATATTCCCTTTCTGGTTTATAAGTAAGTAGTTTTGAGATTGGTATCTCACTATATAGCACAAGATGACTTTGAACTGTGGTCTTTCTATCTTGGTCTTCTGAAACTGAGAACACAGGGCAGTTCATCACCATGCCTGGCTATATATTTTAACTAACTTTTTATATTTTCCCAAGTCCAAATGGTCTCTGAGAAAGTTAGACAACCGCCCTAAGCACAATTAGCATTCACTGATTTTCACACTGATTTGACAGGTATAAAAACATTAGCAGGTGAAATTATAATTACATGAATTTATGATACTAAAAATTTTTACTTTGGCAGAAATCTGCTTAGAATTCTCCTCAAAATTAGCTTTCTAATAACTGTGCACAGAAACAAAGAATTTTATTTAGCAGAATCCTCAGGTAGAAGAAAATAGTGTTGATTATTCATTAGAGTTCAAAACTCCAGAAAATGAGCTAGGCTTTCCAGAGAACTGCTCCTTACCTGGAAAGCTAAAGGTTAGCACACAGTGTATAGTGAGATTAGTGAAAAGAAAAGTTAGGGTGGGAACTCAGGCAAGTAAAAACCACTTCACATAAAAAGAACAGAAATTTTTTTCTGCAGCTCAATTTTAGAAATGGAAGAAATCCCTAGATTTCTAAAAGCACCTTGTTGTTTTTAAGTATATCTACAACTGAAGTGGAACGCATGTTGCTTAGAGTGACGCTGAACGTCTTTAACAGCGGGGAACACGAAGTAAGTTCACTCCGCACCACATGTGTGCGGAAGCCTACCAAAACCGGTGCAATCCAAGACCTCAGTCTCCGGGTTCCCCCTTTCTTAGATCCCCATGCAACAACGGAGGCGGTGGTTGCCCACACACCTTGTATAAATACACTCCTAGCACTACAATATAATAAGCATAGGGCAAAAAAAAAAAAATATCATATGAGTTATAAGGCCAGCCTGTTACTTGACAATGTTGGAAATCTGTCCTATAGAGAAATAGGACAAGAGGACAGAACTGACAATATTACGAGGGTCTCTTGAGGCCTCCAAAACTGTGAATCCAAAAGTACTTTTAAATTAACACTTGTCACAATTAATCACCATCAGATGCAGAGAGCGATCTGAGTTTAAGCCTAGTAACATACACAGGAGGTGTCGTAATTCAGGTGTAGGACTCAGATAAGACCTTCTAAAATGAAATGAATCTGAGAAACTTATTTAGTCTAGTATGAAGATCGCGACAAAATAAAAGAAAGGCTGTATCCTTAGAATGCCAATCACACATACTATTTTCACAATCTGTTCAATCAAAACTTTTTTATAATTTGAAAATACCTTATTTTCTAAGATCTTCATTTGTTTATCTTTCTTTAAAACTTGACAACAAATGTCAAGTATGATCGAGCTAAAAAACAATTGTAAATTACAGATTTTAAATGCTAACCAGAATTTTTATTTTCTTGTCAGATTTGAGAATTTAATAATACATGTATAAAATATTTATTTTGTACATAAAAAACTTACTTGCATATCATGTTATACGTTTTTAATTGTCAATAGAATCTTTCATGTTAATGTTTTATGTCAATCTTTACATTTCTTATCTGAGTTCAAAGTCATTTTGCAATATTTTATGAGCTTTCCCAGTTTATATTATATTTCTGTAAGTTATCTTTTACATAAATCTTTGTCTTAAATATATCTTTCCAAAAACATTTATCTGAAAATTATAACTCAGTAAAATAGAAAGGATAGGTATTATTACTTTACCGATGAGAAAACTGAAGCTCAGATATGTCTTGGGGGAAAATGTAAATTCAACTGGATGTCAACAAAAAAAGATTATACTACATTAAAAAATTATGTATAAACCTTGAACTCCTTCTGGGAACTGATTTTAATGGCAAAGGGAAATTCATCATGGAAAAACAAATTATGATAACATATCAATCATGGTATTTCACTATAGTTGTCCTTATATTAATGTCTTCTACATTAACAAAATAGATTATACAGTGAATCTATTATGATTGTGTGTGCGCACACAGTTTATGTTAAAACCACGAAAACGAAAAATTGTGGAGACCAGAGTTGGCACAGCATTAGTGCCATCTTCCTCAATCACATCCTCCATCTTTTATAAGTCAGGATCTGCTGACTGACCTTGAACTCACTGATTTCTGCTAGGCATAGCTAGCCAATAAGCTCCAAGGGATGTGCCTGTCTCTCCGACCTCTCCAACAGGGCTGGGGATTACAGGTGTGTGACCATTCCGTTCTATGTGACCGTGGAGGATTGAACTCAGGTTCTCAAGCTTACCATGAAAAGCCATTTTACACAACTGGGCCATCCCCGACCCCCAATGCTGAAAATGCAGTTTTAGTAAAATAAAACATATAGAGAAACCTGGAATGGTGTCTGCTCCATTCTAATCCCTTTAAAAAATATCAGCTTATCTTTCAACTATTCCAACAATGAATGTCACAGAATTCTAAAGAGTAAATATAACAATTCTCATCAAAACTCCACAGATAACTCCTAAATGCAATGGTAATGGTTTTAAATGATCTACCTTCATCTTTTCATCTTTCTCCACTCTCATCTCTCTACTCTTATCTTTATCTTCATCTTTAATCCATTCTCACTACAAAATCTCTTTTTTTCTTTCTTTTTTTTTTTTTTCAGTCCTTTTTGATACAGTGTCTCCGTAGTCCAGCGTCCATAGTAACATTTTGTATATACATGGTGGGCCTTGAACTCACAGATTCTGCCTGCCTCTAGTGTTCCCAAGTGTGACATACTAATACGTATCTTAAACCCCCTTTCAGCCACAATAAATGTTAGTTGCTTAAATGTGTCATAGCCTCTCATACCTTCAGGCCTTCCCATATCATGTGACATTTTGTATTCTGGAACGATCCTTTATGTGTTAGACTCTAGCTTCTAGTAATACCTTTTAATCTAAGTGAAACTGAAATTTTCTTCCAGGAAGCCTTGTGCCCTGACTTAAGTTTGGAATTAGATGTCTTTTCTATGGACTGCCAATAGTATCTGTAAATCGAGAGGAAGATCAATGTTTCAGTCTGGGAGCACCCTTCCTGCAAGAAACTCCTTTACTGTAAATTCTGTAGTACTTCTGTTTAGATCATGCAGTTAGGGCTAACCCTGTCTCCAGGAAAGAACATGCAGTTCAAGCATGGCCAAATTAGCCCCTAGCCACAATCACTGGTTTAAAAAAATAAACTGAACTAAGCAGCAATTTTCATTTTTTTCAGAGCTTGTAAAATGTTTTATGAACCTGTCGAAATAATTCCCAGGTCCTTTACATTCATCTCTACATTCCATTCCAAACTATAAAGTGTGTCATACCCCCCGAAGAAAAAACTTCTAGATTGTCCACTGTCCCCACCAAGATAAATAATACCTAAACTCTTCACCTAGAACAATGCCTGGGCACACAGTTGTCAGATGAGTATTTGTTGAATAAGGAGGAAGAACACAAGCCTTCATAATCAAACATGGTATGTCTACGCTGCACAATTTTTTTCTCTCATCATCATCTCTAAATATACTATACTTGTAAATAATTGTGGTCAGAATTTAACACTATCCCCAGATGTTGTGTGACATATTCGATTATTTCAACACTTGAAACCATAATTCATCAATGACCAAAACAAACTTTTCAGTATATTCATATCATCACGCTGTGAGCCTTTTATTTAGTCTAGAATTATAAAACATTAAATACGTGAACATTATTTTTAATTTTATTTATTTTGTATGTAGTATGAATGTATCTGTCTCATGTAGGTTTGTGCACCCGGGTTCGATGCAATTGCCCCGGCGGTCAAAAGAGGGTGTCCGGCTTCCCCTGGAACCTGGGTGTTACGCAGTTCTCAGTCTCAGCCTATGTGGGGTGTTGGGGATCGAACCCGGGTCTCTGTAAGAGCAATCAGCCACTCTAACCTGCTAGGCCATCGTCTCGCAGCCCTAAATACTTGATACATGTTTTAAGTTTGTGCTTAAATATGAAGTAGTTCTTGCAAATATAACCATACAAACAACTCAATTTAATACATATTTCTAAGGTTGGTGGCATACTCTAGTACTTAAATCAGTTACTCATATGATACTGTATGTCACTTCATGTCTTAATTGCTTTTAGTATGTGAAATTTTGAATTCAAGTCTATTATTAAATATAACATACATTTTTTAACTCTTGTCCATTTACATGTTAGACTTCATTTCTTTTCATGTATTAACTCTTTTCTCAAAGATTCCAGTTCATTCCTAAAAGGAAATGTAAGAGTGACATCATAATCCCTAATTTAATGTTTATCTCCTTTCTGAGATGTGGCACTTAATTAAATTGTTTTTTTAATTTTCATTTTGTTTTGGTAATTTTTCATGAATTGCTATTAATAGACAAATTTTCAACGCCTACATTTAAGCTTAATGTAACATATGAATTTTTAAATTAATATGAAACCTTATTTTCCTACTTTTAGAAAATCATAGACACATTTAAGTCAAGATTTCATTTCAATGCTTAGCCCTTAATCATTCTAAAACAGAGTTAATAAAAAACAACATAACAATTTATTTAATGAGATATTTATATTCACATATATCATTGTATATGATCAGAGAATCTCCAGAAATATTTCTAAGGAACAGTGATGCCTTTGGGAAAGGAAACAGGATAGCAACAAAGGTCAAGGAAAAAGAAAAAAAAACAACTGTTCTTTCCATCTGACCTACTTTGAATCCATTTGAACTTTGTATTAATATCCCATTACTAACTCATTCAAAAATAGTTTTGTCAAAAACCTCTCAGTTGCCAACCAGGGCAATGGTGGCTCATGCCTTAATCTCAGTTTGTCGGGGGAGGCAGAGAAGGAAGTCACTGTGAGAGATCAACCAACCTGATTGACATATCAGCTCCAGCCAGAGTAGGACGACAAGGAGAACCCTGTCTCAAAATTCAAAATCAAAAACCAAACAAAATTATGTCTATTGCAAGTGAAAATACGGATTTTTTTCAATGGATAGTTGAGTTATTTGTCTCATTGTACGTGGTTTCCCATTGTATCAAAGATAGTTGTGAGCATAATAGTAGTATTAACCTGTATAAAATTCATCCAGATAATTTTTTTTAATTTCAACAAAAACTTATTTATATGAGTGGAGGATATATGATGCACATGTACAACACAATGGCACATAGATGTAGAAATTGAGGGACAGCAACCAAAGAGTCAGGTCTTCGCTCCTTCACAATTAGGTTGTTTTCCAGGCAATTGAACTCAAGTGGATCAGCTTGCAGCATGCTCCCTTTACCCACTGAACCATCTCACAAGTTTTCTTCCTTAAATGAGTACTAATTTATAATCACTATTTTTTACTGTTTCATAAATATATGCATCTAATTTCACATAAGTCCACACAGTAGGCAGAACAGTTAGAAAATATTGCGTCAGATATTTGAAATTCTTTAAAAACCTCTAAAGGACTGAGAGATGGGCTCAGGTGGTTAAGAACACTGGTTGTTGCAGAAGACCATGTTAATGGTCCTAGCACTCTAATGGCAGCTAACAACTATACCAGCTAACACTCCAGTTCAGGGAATACATGTTCCGTTCTGTCCTCTGTGGGAATGCACAACACTGGTATACTTAATACAGGCAATACATGAATAAGACATAAAATGAAAAATATATAAAATTAAAAAAAAAATTTCTTTTTAGGCTGGGAAGATAGGTGTCACTGAAAAGTGCTTGCCTTTGCAAACATGAGGACCTGAGTTTGACCCTGAGAACCGTATTGGTAAGAGAACAGGGACTAGTGGGGCATGTTTATAATCTAAGTACTAGAGAGATTGAGCCAGGCAGATCCAAGACTCACTGGCTAACCAGTCTAACGTACTTGACAACTCCAGGCCAAGAGAGAGAGAACCTTAGGAAAAAAAGGGGGAGTGCACAGAGCTTAGATTCAGGGATTTCCCAGGACACCGGAAACACATGGTACGGCAGGCAGCGGGCTAAACAGGCATATTTCTCCCCAATCCTCACCCCCCCCAACACGAACGGAATTGCCAAGGGAGTGCCAAGTGGAATTTTTGGAGAACCGTTCAGAACAAAAGGGAAGAGTATGTTAGACGTTCTAAATAAACAAATCAGCCTAAAACTTAGACAATCAACTCTCCATAAGCAAGAGAAAAACAATCAAACAAACAACGAGCATCTGAAGGAGGCAAGCAAAGCAAGCCTTCAACACAGTGAAGATGGCTTTGGGGATTCGCATTGGATACAGGCAAAGAGGAACCCACATGCAGAGGACATGACAAAGGGACAACGGGAAAAGGTGCAGGATAATTCACACCAAAGCTCACAACCCGCTGTGGAGACTCCTACAGTGGAAATCCCTGGGGATGGTCAGACACAGGTATCTAAAAGGAAAAACAACGGCAAGAAATATGCAAAGAAACAAAGACATAAAGAAACAAATCATGGAACTAAGGAAAGAGAATGAAAAAGCTCAAGAAGGACGGAAGAGGAAAGGTTGAAACCACTGAAAATGAAACCACAGTGATACAAAAGAGGCTGGCAGGAAAGAGATGAAAGCTCCAAGAATGAAAGTGAAGATAAAAGAAATCAAGGATGAAATGAAAAAGGAAACAAACACTCATCCAATCAAGAGGAAAGGAAGGAAAAAAAGTCCTCAGAGTAGTAATGCAGGACAGAACAAAGAATTTCCGTCGGTGGAAGAGAGACACAGAAAAACTAAAATCCTCAGTAAGATAGATAAAAATGTAAAAATACACGAAAAGTGGAACAACCAAGGAACTGTGGAGACACTATGAAAAGATCAAAACCTCTGCAGTCATAAGGAAAAGGAAGAGAAGAATCCCAAGAGAATGGTATTGATCAGATCTCAAACAAAATAGATAGAAATACTTCCCCAAACAAGAAAAAAGACAGCCCATACAAATACAAGAAGCCGAAGAACGATCCCAAGCAGAAAAGATCAGAAAAGAAAAATCGATGCCATATTCATAGTTGAAAACTTCTAGATCCCAAAACAAAGACAAAAAATTCTGAAAGCCACAGAAAAAAAATAACAAGTTACATATTTGGGGAAAGGCATCGAGAAGTACAACTACTTTCAGTGCAACTATGAAAGCAAGAAGAACTTGGAAGCAAGCATTCCCAGTTAAAGGACATACTAGAATGCCAACCCGAGGTTCTATAACCCCAGCAAAAAGGTTTTATAGTTGAAGGAGAGAGAAAATGCTTCCATGAATAAATAAGAAAAAGAATCATGTCCGGAAAACCAACCCTTCAGATGGAACACTTGAAGCAATATCAAAAGGAATGGAAAAGGAAACAACTTACCCGAGCCCTAGAAAGAGAAATGATGAAAGCATAACTGCAGAAGTAGAACCCTAGAACCAAAAATGCAAATGGCTATAAGAGTGAAAGGAAGTGACACACATCTGTCAGTTATAAAACCTTAAATATTAAGGGATAAACTCCCCAAGTCAAAAGACATAGACTGGGAAGACTAGATTAAGAAAAACAGAACCATCTATATGATGTCTATGAGAAACACATCTTACCTTCAGGATAGAGCACCACCTTAAAGTGAAAGGATGGAAAAAAATATGCCAAGCGAAATGGTACCAAAAAGAAACAGGTGTTTGCTATTTTTTAGTAATCAGACAAATAGACTTCAAAGTAAAAGAAATCAAGAGAAAAGAAGGCCATTTACATATTTGTATCAAAGGAACAATTGGACCAGTGAAAAGAATTTCACAATCATGAAATATATATGACCAAAATCTGGTGCACCAACAAAAACATTATAGCTTCTGCAGGACCTCAAGGCACAGAGTAATCCAGCATACACCAATGTAGGGTGACTTCAATAACCACTGAGCCTGGACAGTGTCAAGCTGTGAGAAGAGATAGCAGAGAGACATCTGAACTGAAATGATAATGACTAATCAAACGTGACCTCACGACATCTACCAAAGATTCACCCAATACACCAGAGAATAGTCTAGTTCTACTCAGCACCCCAATGAACTGTCTCCAAAATCGACCACATACTGGGGACACAGAAGAAACCATTCCACAAATACAAAAGATTGAAATAATTCTCAACTTCTATCAGACCACAGGGGCAAATAAAGCTCACATCAAACCAAATAAGCTCTACTATCTACAAAACATATGGAGACCAAACACACAAGCCTGAATAAATGAATGGGTCAAAGAGAGATAAAGAAAGAGAATAAAAAGCATTCCTGAACTGAATGAACAAGAATAGACAAAAAAACAAAACCTATGAATGACTTTAAAAAGCAGTCCTAAGAGGTAGTTTGATAGCCCGGGGTGCCTACATTAGAAAAAAACAGAAAGAGCACAGTGAACAGATCAATCATTGCATCTAAAAACACTTAGATGACAACAGACAAATGAACCCTAAAGACAAAACAGACAGAAGAAATAACAAAAATCAAGAGCGAAAATCAATGAAATAAACAAAGAAAACAGTACCAAGAAAAAGTCACTGAATCCAAAAGTTGGTTCTTTGAGAGAATAAAACAAGATAGACAGTACCCTAGCCCAGTTACCAAAAAAGAAAGAGAACGCCAATCAACACATCATGATCGAAAAAGGGGAAATATACACAACANGAAAAGAAAAGAAAAGAAAAGAAAAGAAAAGAAATATTGAAGAAAACACAAGCTGAAATGAAGATAGAACTAAAAATATTCAGTAAATTGACTTGAAACAACAGAGGAAAGCCTCACAAGTAGCAGAATGAGTGAAATGGAAGGCAAAATATCAAGACTGGATGACAAATCTGAAGAACTAGTCTCCCCAAGCAAAGACTATGAAAAAATTTAAAACACAGGAACTCAATATGCATGGAGTATAGGACACCATGAAAAGACCAAATCTACAAACATAGGCATAAAGGAAGGACAAGAATCCCAGGCCAATGGCATTGACCAGATCTTCAACAGGATTACAGAAGAAACCTTCCTTAAATTAAAGAAAGACATACCTACACAGATTCAAGAAGCACATTAGATGGGACCAGAACAGATACTTCCCACAGCATATCATAGTAAAAACACTATGTACAGAAGAAAGAAAGGGTACTGAAAGCTGCTAGAGAAAAACAAGTTACAGATAAAGGAAAACCCATCAGAATCACAGCTGACTTCTCAATGTAAACTATAAAAGCCAGAAGAGCCTGGACCAAAATATTTCCAGTTCTAAATGACCATGAATACCAACCCCAAATTCTTTACCCAGCAAAACTGTCATAATAGAAGGGGAATAGAAAATTTTCCATGACACAAAAAAGCTGAAAGAATTCATGTCCACCAAACCTAATTCTACAGAGAATATTCAAAGCAATACAAAGGACCAAAGATAGGAAGGCATATACCCAGGAGGTTACTGAAGAAAACAAAGTAAGTTATAATTATAGAAACACAAAATAGGACTGAAAATAAACAAATTAAAATGAGAGTAACCAATACAAATCTTTCAATAATATCTATTTAAATATAAATAAGTCTCAACTCACCAGTCAAAAGTCACAGGCTGGTAAAATGGATTAAGAAAAATTTCCATCTTTTTCTTGTCTTCAAGAAATTCATCTCAACTTCAAGGTGAAAGTATGGAAAAAAATATTCCAAGCAAATGGCACTAAGAAGCAAGCAGGTGTTGCAATTCTACATATGATAAAATAGGCCTCAAGTTAAAACTAAACAGAAGAGACTAAAGACATATTACAATCAGGAACACATATGCACCAAATTTCATAAAAATAGTATTTCAGGACTTTAAAACACAGATCAACCCCAACACAGTATTAGTAGGTAACTTCAATACCCTACTATCTCCAGGAGACAAGTCAAACTGAAAAAAGAACAAAGAGACATCTGAATTAGATAACATCTTTCATCAACTGGACCTAACAGACATCTTTAGGATAATTCACCCAAGCACCAAAGAATACACTTTCTACTCACCAGCCCATGCATGTTTCTCTAAAATTGAGCACATACTGGGACACAAAACAAACCTCAACAAATACAAAAAGTAGACATGATTCTATCAGACCACAGCACCATTAAACTTATAATCAACAACAAGAGAAGCTCTAGTAACTACACAAACTCGTGGAGATTAAACAACATATTCCTGAGTGATGAATGAGTCAAAGAAGAAATTAAGAAAGAAATAAAAGTATTTTGGGGACTGAATGAAAATGATAATACAATTCAACAAAACCTCTGGGACACTTTAAATGCAGTTCTAAGAGAGATGTATACAACTCTAAGTGTCAAAAAATCATAAAGAGAACATATAAATGACTTAAGACTCAAGACTCTGAAAACCCAAGAAAAACCAAATCCAAACCTAGTAAATAAGGAGAAATAACAAAACTCAGAGGAGAAATTAATGAAATAGAAATAAAATAGTACAAGAAATAGTGAATCTAAGAGCTGGTTCTTTAAAAAGTTAAACAAGATAGACCTTTAGCCCAGTTAACAAAAATAAAGAGCAAATCCAAATTAATAAAATCAGAAATGAAATTAGAAACATGACAACAGACACCAAAAAATTTCAAAACATTATGAGAATTCAAAAATCTATATGCTATTAAATTGGAAAATCTAAAAGAAATGGATGAATTTCTAAATTCATGAAAATTACCAAAGTTAAAACCAAGAAGAGATCAATAGCTTAAATGAATATTACAAACAAGTATACCATACACCACTCATCAAAGAAGCTTCTTTTTGAAACAGATGATGGCTACTTCAGTGTTCCATAACTGGTCACACATAGAGAATGCACACACCTTAGAAATGCCCACCCCTAAGTTACACATCTACACTGGAACCTCTACACCTAAGTCTCATGGAGCACAGTGGAACAGGGACCAGGAGAGCCCACTGATAAAAGTACAACCTCAGTTTCAGTAGACTCCAGCCAAAGCCCCTTTGGAGCCCAGAAGATCCTGAGTGAATCCCAGTTGTCTACATTGTCTACATTGCTGGACTGTGTTTTTTTTTTTAAGTGTGCCCAGTTCTTCTGGGTGTTTGTTTTGTGTGTGTTTGTGTGTGTTTGTGTGTGTGTGCGTGTGTGCACAGGCGCATTTGTGTGTGTGTGTTTAGTCTTTTTGAGACAGGGTCTCCCTTTATTCCCAGCTGGCCTGGAGCTCGCTATGTAGACCAGCTGGCCTTAAACTCACAGAGATCCACCTGCCTCTGCCTCCTGAGTGCTGGGATTAAAGACCTGTGCCACCACGCCTGGCAACTCTTCTGTTTTTAATCAAGAAAATATGTAACTTATTTCGGATTTTACAGGAGCCCACAGTTGAGAGGCATTGTATTATTTTAGAGGCATTCAGCTTTTTAACGTGTTAACGTTTTTTTTGTATGCTTTTATTTTTTATTTATTTTTAACAAATCTAGACCCGTGTTCCCGCTCATTCCCCCACCCCGTCAGAGCTCGTGCATTCTGCCAAACATGCTTTCCATCTCTTAGTCTTTCTCAATATTTTCCATGGGGACGTTGACTGTTTTGAGCAGAAGTTCACTGTTTCAGTCAGTTCTTTGATGCAGTATTTTCTGTTGTTGTTGTTGTTTCCAAAATGCATTATGTCCAACTGCTTTGTACAGAAGCTCAGGGGGCCCTACACAAGAAATACTTACAACTGGGTAATTGGCACTAGCATCCACAGATGAGGGATACCATTCGTCGTTTGTTTTTCTGGGACTGTGTTACTTCACTCAGCATGATGTCCTCTAGCTCCAGCCATTTTCCTGCAAAGCTCATGATGTCATCTTTCTTTACTGCTGCATAGAACTCCATTGTGTAGATGTACCACATTTTCTCTATCCACTCGTCAGTTGAGAGGCATTTAGGTTGGTTCCAGCTCCTTGCTATTGTGAAGAGAGCTGCAATAAACATGGCTGTGCATGTATCTCTGTGGTGGAGTAAGTCTTGAGGGTACATGCCCAGGAGTGGTATGGCTGGGTCAGGTGGCAAGTTCATTCCAAGTCTTCCAAGGGTTCTCCATACTGCTTTCATAGTAGCTGTACAAGTTTACATTCCCACCAGCAGTGGATGAGTGTTCCCCTTTCCCCACAACCTCTCCAGCACTTGGTATCATTTGTTTTGAATTTGTTTGAATTTTTAAGGACTGTGGGACTTTTAAAATTGTGCTTTTATGTTGTAATATTAATTATTTACATGAGATCTTGGGAATAAAAAATGGAAAAGCTGTGGTTTAACAGTGATGTGTTTGTGTATGAAGATAGCAAGGACTCAATTTCTGGAATAGCTACAGTTGTCAGCTTAACACACCTGAATGCAAGGGAACTTCAATTGAGGAACTGTCTCAATTTGATTAGCCTGTGGTCATGTCTGTGCAGAATTTTCTTGATTGTTGAATAATGGGGGTGGACACCCAGCCCACTGTAAGCAGTGCAACTCCTGGGAAGGTGGTCCTGTGTTGTATAAGAAAGTTAGCCCAAGCACAGGCCTGGAGAGCAAGCCAATAAGCAGCATTCTTCTATAGTCTGTGTTCCAAGTTCCTGTACTGAGTTCCAGCCTTGGATTCCCTTGACCAAAGAATATGTGGTTTGAGCCAAATAAACCCTTTCCTCCCCAACTTAGTTTTGGTCGGTGTTTTATCACTGCAATAGGGAAGTAACTAGGATAACACATGATATAAAATAAGCAGCCACATAGTTTAATAAATTTATCAATATTTAAAATAATAAGTTTTAGTTCCTTTGTCATAATCAGTAACTTCCAAGGCCTTTTCTGCAAGTACTGATATGGCCATGCGATTTTGTTTTTGTCTTCAAGTCTACTACTCAAGACAGGACATACTTCAAAAATAGGACTTAGAGTATGGAGCAGGAACTGACCTGAAAGCCCTCTACCTGAAGTTTGTACTCATAATGCTAGATAATATTAATATATACACTGCAATGGGACAAAATCAGTCAGTGGTATAACCCAGCCCTAAAGCCTAATAACGATAATAAGTTGCATAGCAAACTACTTGTATTGGTACAGTAGTGGCACTGTTATCTGGGGGAATAATCAACAGCTGTCTAATTGCATGTAAAACCCTCTCAATGAGAGTGCCACTGTAAACTCAGCCAAATGCACAGGCCTGGAGAGGACAGAGATCCTAGAAAAAAAAAACCTATCACTGTCATATCACTAGACAAATAAAATTTCTTGTCAATATGTTAAATATGGAATCTTATATTTTCTTTTAATATTTTTAATGAATCTTTGTGCATTTCATACATTTCTCAGTCCAATTTAGACTCATTCCTCTTTCCATGCCTCCCACCCCACCCGAGTTCATGCATTCTGCCATACATGTCTTATATCTTTTTCTGAGTCCTTTTAAAGTTTTTCTATGCAGAGGTTTATTGTTTTAGGGAGAAATTTACTGTTTCAGTCAGTTCTCTGTCCCAGTCCTTTTGTTGCTGTGCTTCCCTCCAGTTTGTATTGCTTTAAAATTTGCATATATATGTCACACATATACTAAAATTATGTTATCTGAAAATACACTGTATGTTAATTTCAAATCATATGTTGGAATTCACATTCTTCCCTTTTAATTTTATATTACTCTGAAATATGCATACATACCATATACCCATATACCAAAATTACAAAGTCTGAAAATAAGTGGTAGGTTAATTCTAGAGCCCGTTAAGGGATTCACACTATAAGAGCACAGTTGCTTTCAGATAAAAAGAAATATAACATTAACATCATTTAGTTTGCCTTACAATTAGGTATTTGGTGCTAGCATCCACAAATGAGGGATGCCATTTGTCGTTTGTTTTTCTGGGACTGTGTTACTTCATTTAGCTTAGTATCTTCTAGTTCCTTCTATTTACCTGCAAAGTTCATGATGTCATCTTTCTTTACCACTGCATTGAACTCCATTGTGTAGATGTGCATTTTCTTTATTCACTGGTTGGATGAGGGGCACATGGGTTTTGTTCCAGCTCTTCACTATTGTGAAGAAAGCTGCAATAAATATGGATATACATGTATCTCTGCATTAGGATGAGTCTTGTGGGTATATACCCAGGAGTGGTATGACTGGGTAAGGTGGTAAGCTCATTTTGAGTCTTTAAAGGGTTCTCCACACTGCTTTCCATAGTAGTTGTATGAGTTTACATTCCCACCAGCAGTGGATGAGTGTTCCTCTTTCCCCACAGCCTCTCCAGTATTTTGTATCTTTTGTTTTCTTGATCCTAGCCAGTCTTATCAAAGTGAGATGGTATCTTAAAGTGCTTTTAATTTGCATTTCCTTAATTAGCAATAGTGAACCCTTTTTAAGATGTTTCTCAGCCATCTTTACTTCCTCACTTTTGGAGTCTCTGTTCAGCTCTTTACTCCATCTTTTGATGACAAATGACTGAGTCATTTTGTTTTCTTACTTCTTTGTTTTTTGAGAAATTTATATATTCTGGATGTTAATGCTCTGTCAGATGTATCACTAATGAAGGTTTCCTCCCACTCTGTGGGTTTTCTCTTCACTTCATTGATTGTTTCTCTGTATAGAAGCTCTTGAGTTTAATGAAGTCCCACTTGTCAATTGTTGACCTTATTTCCTGCACAGCTGCTGTCTGATTACAAAGTCTTTTCCTATGCCTATGTCTTGTAGGTTGTTGCCAATGTTTCCTTCAATCACCTTCAGAGTTTCTGGTTTCACATTGTAGTCTTTGATCCATTTGGAGTTGATTTTTTTACATGGTGAGAGGTAGGGGCTTAATTTTATTCTTCTACAAATGGTGATCCAGTTATGCCAACACCATTTGCTGAAGATGCTGTCTTTCCTCTATTGAGTCTTCTTGGCCCCTTTGTCGAATATGAAGTGCCTGAAATTGGATGTGCTCAGGTTTGTAACTTCAATTTTGTTCCACTGGTCTATGTGTCTGTTTTCGTGCCAATACCAGGATGTTTTTATTACTATAGCCCTGTAAAATAGTTTGAAGTCTGGTATGGTAATTCCCCCTTTATCTAAATATGTTCATAGTCTTTGCTTGAGCTCTTCAGTACTTCCATGTTATCTTCTAAGCTTGATATTCTATTTTCTGCTTCACCCATTCTGCTACTGAGGCTTTCTCCTGCCCTTTTTTGTTGACTGGATGAGTGTTCGACTTTCTTTTTCATCTCAGCCTGCGATTCCTTTTAGTATTTCCCTTTCCTTCCAGAGTTGTTTATTCTCTCCCTTTAGTTCTTTGATTTGTTCTTTATATTCCTTGATTTCTTATGTCTATGATTGTTACTTTAAGATCTGTGTCCTGAGTTACCTGCAGGGAGATCCCATTGTTGGAGTCTTCTATACGACTGATAAGAATTTGGTGGGAATTTATTATTTGCTTTTCCCATGTTCTTGATTTTTTTTCTTTGATTTTGGGCCCATGCTTTGGCAACCAAATGGCTGACTCTGATGGTCTGGGAACCCCACAGGGGCAACCCATCACTTACTCTGTGCCAGAAACTTGTATTTTCAGACAAGCATACCATACACCACTCATAAAAGAAGCTTCTCCTTGCAACAGCTGGAGGCTATTGTGGAATCACACAACTGTTCAGACACAGAAAATATACATCTGAAAGATGCCCAATCCTAGGAGACACATCTTGAACCACTACACCTAAGACTCATGGAACATCATGGAATGAGAGGCTGAGAGAAATGAGTGCATGCCTCAATTCTCACCTTACGTAATAGTGTGCAATGCAAACAGAAGGCCACAACTAGCCAAGCTTCAAAGCCTAGAAGCCTCCAGGGTGTGTATCCCTGGATAGGATGCCTATATTAGACCTCACCTACCCACAGCTCAGGGATCATTGCAGAAGTGAATGAAAAAATTGTAAGAGCCAGGGGTGGTGCATAAACATAGGAAGCAATGGCTTACAGAGTACTGGAAGGTTTCACATGTGAAGTTACAGCAATGTTGGCATCAGGCATGGCACACATGCCAGTTCAGACAAAGTCTCAGAGTGGAGCAAGAGAAACGGGTGGGGGACTGTCCCTGTACTGAGAACTATAGGAGACTTATTACTGTTGGGTGAAGAATATACCTTACCTCAGATTTCCAGATGTGCTGATTAGACTCCACTGGATGAATTTCCACAGGACATATGAGTTCAAAAGCTTGACTAGATAGGGCTTAACTTGGATGAAGTAACGCATGAGTTCTCTTGGGGAGTTTAGAACATGGTGGAGGCTAGATTTTATTAGGAATCATTCTATAATATGTACAAATGGTCAATAGAAAAAAACAATTCTACAGAAGTTTACAGTAAAGAAAGTATATTGGATCTTAGAAAAGACTTTGGACTTTTAAACAGTGTTGAAACTTTAAAACTGGGGACTTATGAAATTACATTGAATGCATTTTTTATTATGAGACAGCTATTAGCCTATGGGGGTCCAAGGACAGAATATTATGGTTTAAAGTGAAAATATCTCCCACAGACTCATGTGTTTGAACTTTTGGTCCTCAGATGGTGGCCCTGTTTAAGGAAGTTATAGAACCTCTAGGAGATGGAGCCTAGCTGGAAGGAGTGAATTGCTGTGGGACAGGCATTATGTTTATGGGTTTTTTGTTATCTTCATCCAACCACATATTTAATATGCTAAGAACTGCTACTTTCAACCAAAGATTCAAAATCTATTTAAAATTGAGCATTTACTAAATATCAATCACTACTTAAACACTTGGGAGAAAAATGACAAAATCTGGCCCTGACATCAGCTTATAGTCTAGGGCTTTATTTTCTACAAAGTTGATAATTCTCAAACACTTTATGCAGAAAGATAATTATATGTGGAGCTTTTAAGAAATGTATATTCCAAGCTTAATCACCTTTCAATATATGAATAAACAAAATTAAAAACACATATATACATACACATATTTTAAGCCACTCACATGATTCTGACACAGTTAAATCACAAATGACCATTTTAACACATATATGTTAGTGTTTAGGAAAACCAAAAATAAAATATCTGATACCTTTATCTCATAAGCATTCAGTTGCTTGCTTTCTGATGAGGTTTTCTTTTTCAAAGCCTTATTCTGTTAAAAGTTAGAAATAATTACCTTTAGTACTAAATTGATTAAGAGATTTGTATCTTTCTATCCATAGATTAGTATAACTCTCAGACCAAAGAAGTCTTTTGTGTAGTAAATCATGGTTAACACAGAAATTAACAGCTGATCAAATTACAGAGAATAAGTGTCAGTGGAATGCTCATCCACAAATGGAACATCTATATCACATCCCACTTTTGGAAGGCCCAGGGGCCATTGTGGAAGGAGCTGAAAGATTAAAGAGACCGAGGTTAGAGAGGATAGAAATGAAAGTGTCTTCTAGATGTGACAGGAACTGCTACACTAATGAAACTCACAGCAGCTGCAGCTTCCTGCACAGGACCTGCATAAGATCAAGATCAAGCCAGTCAATATTCTTGTATGGAGTGGGAAAGAGTTCATGAGCCTCCACCCCAAACTGAGGAGCTATGCACAACTGATGGAGATGGAAGAGTCAGTTTTCTTTGAGTATGGCAGGTCCATGCCAGGTCCACGGTCCAGTAAGTGGCCCCACACTTACAAGCACCACAAGTTGGGTTCAATGAGTTATTAAGGAAAAAAAAAAAAAAAGAGGACAAGAAGTTGGGGGGGTAGGAAGATAGGGTGGATCTGGAATGAGTAGGGTAAATATGATCAAAATGTAATGATCAACTTGATTGAACATACGAGCCCCCCGTGCTGGATGGTGGGACCAAGGGGCTGTGTGCACCGACATGGCAGCTAAGAACCCTCTTTAACTCCAGTTCCAGGGGAATCCAACACCCTCTTCTGACCTCCGCAGCATTGCATGACATGGGTGCACCTACTTACATGCAGACAGTATACTCATGCACATAAAATTAGTAAGTAAAGAAAATTTTTTAAGGTTATAAGTGATTTAGCGGGGCGTGGTGGCACATGCCTCTAATCCTAGCACTTGGGAGGCAGAGGCAGGTGGATCTTTGTGAGTTCAAGGCCAGCTTGATCTACAGAGAGAATTCCAGGACAGCTGGGGCTACAGGGAGACCCTGTCTCAAAAAGACCAAAAAAAAAAAGAAATTCTCAAAGTAAAAATATTTTTAAAGACATATTACCACTGAATTACATTTAAATTGCTAGAAATGGAATGTTTCTAAAAAATAGAGTGAAAATTTGGTCTGATTTTGAGAATATTTATTTTAAAAAAAGCTTACCTCTTGGTGAAGCTCGTCAATATACTTGTTTTTATTTTCAACTTGTTTCCTTAAATTATTATTCTGCAAAAGTATGAAAAATTACAATATTTTACTCAATATTCTGGTCAAAATAGGCAATTTTAGACTAACAAAATATTGTACAAAGTGACATAAAACTCATTTATTATTTCAAAATCCATTATGTTAATGTAAAAATGTATTTTAATAAACTTGACATTCATACATTTCTTAGTCTACTTAATAAATATATAAATCCAATTATTTTAAGTAAACTGGACCTTTCAGTCAACCTTACACAGAAGACTGACTCATATTACTGGGCAGACTAGGAAAAGCAATAACAGCAGTAAGAATATTATCTGTTTTCTTCATTACTCATTATTTTCCCTTTCTCCTTTCTGAGATTCTTATGTTAGTATATTTGAGATAGAATCATAATATGATACTCTGTTTCCTGACAGAATTTCAATTAATCTTTAACACCAGCTAACTCATTTTATCTTACTTTGTGATATTATTTCATTTGTGTACATACAGAACTGAATTAAAACACATTAATTCAAGAAACATCTTAAGTACCATAAAAGCAGCATAAATTTCAAATGGGCCCTAACATACCACAGATATGTACACTGTTCTAATTACCATTAAAGTAAAAGAACTCTCAAGAGAGAAAAATTAATCTTCACATGTACAGATACTCTTGTAAAATGTTTTTCTTTCAATATTCACACATGGTCGGTCATAGCTAATATTTTAATATAAATTAATTCTATATGATATTCCCTTTTCTGTTTATAAGTAATATTTTTGAGATTGTATCTCACTATATACACAAGATGACTTTGAACTGTGGTCTTTCTATCTTGGTCTTCTGAGAACTGAGAACACAGGCATGCATCACCATGCCTGGCTATAAGTGATTTAACTAAACTTTTATATTTCCCAAGTCCAAGATGGTCTCTGAGAAAGTTCAGACAAAAGCTAAGCACAATTAGCATTCACTGATTTTCACACTGATTTGACAGGTATAAAAACATTAGCAGGTGAAATTATATTTACATGGAATTTTATATACTAAGAATTTTTACTTTGGGCAGAAATCTGCTTAGAATTCTCCTCAAAATTAGCTTTCTAATAACTGTGCACAGAAACAAAGAATTTTATTTAGCAGAATCCTCAGGTAGAAGAAAATAGTGTTGATTATTCATTAGAGTTCAAAACTCCAGAAAATGAGCTAGGCTTTCCAGAGAACTGCTCATTACATGGAAGATTAAGTTTAGCACAAGTGTATAGTGAGATTAGTGAAAAGAAAAGTTAGGGTGGGAACTCAGGCAAGTAAAAACCACTTCACATAAAAAGAACAGAAATTTTTTTCTGCAGCTCAATTTTAGAAATGGAAGAAATCCCTAGATTTCTAAAAGCACCTTGTTGTTTTTAAGTATATCTACAATTAATATAGCTGGCTTAGAGTATGAAATTTTAAAGAAGGAAACAGAAAGCTAAAATATTTAATGAAATGGTGCTCTTTGAAGGCCTACTCAAAACCTGTGAATCCAAAAGTCTCTTTTTTTAAAATCTGCAACAAGCTGGGCGTGGTGGCACACACCTTTAATCCCAGCACTCAGGAGGCAGAGGCAGGCAGATCTCTGTGAGTTCAAAGCCAGCCTGGTTTACTGAACAAGTTCCAGGACAGCCTGGTCTATAGAGTGAGTTGCAGGACAGCTGGAGCTATAGGGAGACCCTGTCTCAAAAAGACCAATAATGATAATAATAATAATAATCTGCAATAAATAGACTGTATTATTACTCAAAGCATAAGAATTGAGACTTCTTTGTACAAAATAAAAGAAAGGCTTATCCTTCAGAATCCAATCACACATATATTTTCACAAAGTTCTTTCAATCAAAATTTTTTATAATTTGAAAATACCTTATTTTCTAAGATCTTCATTTGTTTATCTTTCTTTAAAACTTCACATTCAGTATTTCGAGCCTAAAAAAATTGAATTCAGATTTTAAAATGCTAACAGAATTTTTATTTTCTTGCATATTTTAGAATTTAATACTTATCAATGTATACACATATCAAAACATTACTTGCATATCATTATACTGTTTTTATTTGTCAATTAGAAATCATTTTCATGTTAATGTTTTATGTCAATCTTTACATTTCTTATCTGAGTTCAAAGTCATTTTGCAATATTTTATGAGCTTTCCCAGTTTATATTATATTTCTGTAAGTTATCTTTTACATAAATCTTTGTCTTAAATATATCTTTCCAAAAACATTTATCTGAAAATTATAACTCAGTAAAATAGAAAGGATAGGTATTATTACTTTACCGATGAGAAAACTGAAGCTCAGATATGTCTGGGGGAAAATGTAATTCAACTGAATGTCAAGCAAAAAAAGTATGTATAACATACATTAAAAAAGTATGTATAACTTGAACTCCTTCTGGGAACTATTTTAATAGGCAAAGGGAAATTCAATCATGGAAAACAAAATTATGATAACATATCAATCATTTATTTCACTTAGTTCCTTATATTAATGTCTTCTACATTAACAAAATAGATTATACAGTGAATCTATTATGATTGTGTGTGCGCACACAGTTTATGTACATGTGGAGACCAGAAGTTGGCATCAGCATTAGGCATCTTCCTCAATCACTCTCCATCTTTTTAAGTCAGGATCTCTTACTGACCTTGAAACTCACTGATTCTGCTAGGCTAGCTAGCCAATAAGCTCCAGGGATGTGCCTGTCTCCACCTCTCCAGGGCTGGGATTACAGATGTGTAATCTTTTATGTTGGTGGAGAGATCTGAACTCAGGTTCTCATGCTTACATGGAAAGCATTTTACCAACTGAGCCATCTCCCTAGCCCCCAATTCTAAAATTGCAGTTTAGTAAAATAAAACATATAGAGAACCTGGAATGTGTCTGCTCCATTCTAATCCCTTTAAAAAATATCAGCTTATCTTTCAACTATTCCAACAATGAATGTCACAGAATTCTAAAGAGTAAATATAACAATTCTCATCAAAACTCCACAATAACTCCTAAATGCAATGGTAATGGTTTTAAATGATCTACCTTCATCTTTTCATCTTTCTCCACTCTCATCTCTCTACTCTTATCTTTATCTTCATCTTTAATCCATTCTCACTACAACTATCTTTTTTTCTTTTTTTTTTTTTTCAGTCTTTTTGAGACAGAGTCTCCCTGTAGCTCCAGCTGTCCTAGTATACATATTGTGTATATCAGGGTGGCCTTGAACTCACAGATATCTGCCTGCCTCTGTTTCCCAAGTGCTACCTACTACTATCTTAAACCCCCTTTCAGCCACAATAAATGTTAGTTGCTTAAATGTGTCATAGCCTCTCATACCTTCAGGCCTTCCCATATCATGTGACATTTTGTATTCTGGAACGATCCTTTATGTGTTAGACTCTAGCTTCTAGTAATACCTTTTAATCTAAGTGAACTGAATTTCTTCCAGGAAGCTTGCCCTGACTTAAGTTTGGATTAGATGTCTTTTCTATGGACTCCAATAGTATCTGTATAGAGAGAAGATCAATGTTTCAGTCTGGGAGCACCCTTCCTGCAAGAAACTCCTTTACTGTAAATTCTGTAGTACTTCTGTTTAGATCATGCAGTTAGGGCTAACCCTGTCTCCAGGAAAGAACATGCAGTTCAAGCATGGCCAAATTAGCCCCTAGCCACAATCACTGGTTTAAAAATAATAAACTGAACTAAGCCAGCAATTTCAATTTTTTTCAGAGCTTTTAAAATGTTTTAGCCTTCAAATAATTCCAGTCTTTCATCTCTCTACATTCCATTCCAAATATTAAAATGTGTCATACCCCCAAGAAAAACTTTAGATTGTCACTTCCCACCAAGATAAATAATACCTAAACTCTGCACCTAGAACAATGCCTGGCACACAGTTGTCAGATAGTATTTGTTGAATAAGAGGAAGAACACAAAGCCTTCATAATCAAACATGATATGTCTACGCTGGCACAATTTTCTCCCATTCTCTAAATATACTATACTGTATAATTGTGTCAGAAATTTAACACTATCCCAGTTTTGTGACATTTCTATTTCAACTTGAAACCATATTCATCAATGTACAAAACAAACTTTTCAGTATATTCATATCATCACGCTGTGAGCCTTTTATTTAGTCTAGAATTATAAAACATTAAATACTGAACAATTTTTTTAATTTTATTTATTTTGTATGTGTATGAATGTATTGTCTGCATGTAGGTTTGTGCACCCGTGTCGTGCAATGCCACGGAGGTCAGAAGAGGGTGTCGGATTCCCCTGGAACTGGTGTTAAGACAGTTCTCAGCCGCCATGTGGGTGCTGGGGATCGAACCCGGGTCCTCTGTAAGAGCAATCAGCACTCTTAACTGCTAGGCCATCTCTCCAGCCCTAAATATTGAACATTTTTAAGTTGTGCTTAGAATATGAATTAGTTCTTGCAAATATAACCATACAAACAACTCAATTTAATACATATTTCTAAGGTTGGTGGCATACTCTAGTACTTAAATCAGTTACTCATATGATACTGTATGTCACTTCATGTCTTAATTGCTTTTAGTATGTGAAATTTTGAATTCAATCTATTATTAAATATAACATACATTTTCTTCACTCTTGTCCAATTTACATTTAACTTCATCTTCTTTCTGTATTAACTCTTTTCTCAAAGATTCCAGTTCATTCCTAAAAGGAAATGTAAGAGTGACATCATAATCCCTAATTTAATTTTATCTCCTTTCTGAGATTGGTGGCTACTTATTAATTTTGTTGGTTTAATTTTCATTTTGTTTGGTAATTTTTCATGAATTGCTATTAATAGACAAATTTCAACTCCTACATTTAAGCTTATGTACATATGAATTTTTAAATTATATGAAACCTTATTTTCCTACTTTTAGAAAATCATAGACACATTTAAGTCAAGATTTCATTTCAATGCTTAGCCTTAATCATTCTAACATGTTAAATAAAAACAACAATACAATTTATTTAATGATATTTATATTCACATATATCATTGTATATGATCAGAGAATCTCCAGAAATATTTCTAAGGAACAGTGATGCCTTTGGGAAAGGAAACAGGATAGCACAAAGTCAAGGAAAAAGAAAAAAAACTACTGTTCTTCCTATCTGCTACTTTGTCCATTTGAACTTTGTATTATATCCATTACTACTCTTTCAAAAATATTTTAGTCAAAACCTTCTCTAGTTCAGGGCATGGTGGCTCCTGCCTTTAATCTCAGTTCTTGGGAGGCAGAGGCAGGCAGATCACTGTGAGATCAATACCAACCTGATTTACATATCAAGCTCCAGGCCAGAGAGGACTACAAGGAGACCCTGTCTCAAAATCTCAAAATCAAAAACCCAAACAAAACTTTGTCTATTGCAGGTGAAAATACTGATTTTTTTCCAATGGATATTTTGAGTTATTTTTCTCATTGTACGTTCCCATTGTATCAATAATATGTTGGTGACATAATCAGTAGTTTAACCTTTAAAAATTCAATCCAGGATAATTTTTTTAATTTACACATATTAACTTATTTATTAGAGTGAGGATATATGTGCACATGTACACACAATGGCACATATGTAGAAATTAGGGAAAAGCTCAAAGAAGTCAGTTCTCTCCTTCAACAATTTGGGTTCCAGGCATTGAACTCAAGTGATCAGGCTTGGCAGCATGCTCCTTTACCCACTGAACCATCTCACAAGTTTTCTTCCTTAAATGAGTACTAATTTATAATCACTATTTTTACTGTTCATAAATATATGCATACTTAAGGT
Organism: Rhizomys pruinosus; assembly: GCA_009823505.1. Classification (NCBI taxonomy): domain Eukaryota; kingdom Metazoa; phylum Chordata; class Mammalia; order Rodentia; family Spalacidae; genus Rhizomys; species Rhizomys pruinosus. The sequence continues at coordinate 662,639 of VZQC01007939.1, forward strand.
TCCATAAGTCCACACAGTAGGCAGACATTTAGAAAATATTGCTCAGATAATTTGAATATTCTTTAAAAACAGCTCTTAAGGAACTGGAGAGATGGCTCAGTGGTTAAGAACACTGGTTTTGCAGAAGACCCAGATTCAAATTCCAGCACCCACATGGCAGCTAACAACTATACCAGCTAACAACTCCAGTTTCAGGGAATACAATGTCCTCTTCTGTCCTCTGTGGACAATGCACAACACTGGTATACTTAATACAGGCAATACATGAATAGAGACATAAAATGAAAATAATATAAAATTTAAAAAAAACATTTCTTGAGGCTGGGAAGATAGTTCAGCTGAAAAAGTGCTTGCCTTGCAAACATGAGGACCTGAGTTTGACCCTGAGAACCTATTTGTAAGAGAACAGGGACTAGTGGGGCATGTTTATAATCTAAGTACTAGAGAGATTGAGCCAGGCAGATCCAAGACTCACTGGCTAACCAGTCTAACGTACTTGACAACTTCCAGGCCAATGAGAGAGAGACCTTAGGAAAAAGAAAAGGGGAGTGCACAGAGCTTAGATCAGGGATTTCCCAGGACCACCTGAAACACAGAGTACCAGGCACGGGCTAAACAGGCATATTTCTCCCCAATCCTCACCCCCCCACCACCAACTGGAATTGCCAAGGGAGTGCCCAAGTGGATTTTTGGAGAACCTTCAGAACAGAAAGGGAAGAGTGAGTTAGACTTCCAACAGACAGCCTAAAACTTAGACAAGTCAACTCTCCATAAGCAAGGAGAAAAACAGATCAAACAAACAACGAAGGCATCTGAAGGAGGCAAGCAAAGCAAGCCTTCAACACAGTGAAGAGGCATTTGGGATTCGCATTGGAATACAGGCAAAGAGAAACCCACAGGCCAGGGACATGACAAAGGGACAACATGGGAAAGGTGCAGGATAATTCCACACCAAACTCTACCAACCCTGTGGGAGACTCCTACAGTGGGATCCCTCTGGGGATGGTCCAGGACACAGATCTTAAAGGAACAACTGCAGAAATATTCAAAGAAATCAAAGACTATAAAGAACAAATCAGAGAACTAAGGAAAGAGAATGAAAAACTCAAGAAAGACGGAGAGGAAGTGGAAACCCTGAAAAAGGAAACCAACCAGTGAAGCAAAGAGCTGCAGGAAGAGATTGAGAAGCTCCAAGATGAAGTGGAAATACTAAAGAAATCAAGATGAAATGAAAAAGGAAACCAAACACTCATCCAATCAAGAGGAAAGGAACGGAAAAAGTCTCAGAAGTAGAATGCAGGGAGCAGAACAAAGAATTTCCGATCTGGAAGATAACACAGAAAAACTAAAATCCTCAAGTAAAGATTATAAAAAATTTAAAAATACACAAAAGTGGAACAACAAGGAATTGTGGGACACTATGAAAAGATCAAACCTCTGCATCATAGGAATAGAGGAAGAAGAAGAATCCCAAGAGAATGGTATTGATCAGATCTTCAACAGAATAATAGATGAAAATCTCCCCAAACGAATAAAAAAGACAAGCCCATACAAATACAAGAAGCACATAGAACTCCAAGCAGAAAAGATCAGAAAAGAAAATCTCGATGCCATATCATAGTTGAAACACTAGATGCCCAAAACAAAGACAAAATTCTGAAAGCCACAGGAAAAAAATAACAAGTTACATATATGGGGAAAGCCATCAGAATTACAACTGACTTTTCAGTGCAAGCTATGAAAGCAAGAAGAACTTGGAGCAAAGCATTCCCAGGGTTAAAGGAATATAGATGCCAACCCAGGTTACTATACCCAGCAAAAATGTTATAGTTGAAGGAGAGAGAAAAATCTTCCATGACATAAATAAGATAAAAGAATACATGTCCGGAAAACCAACCCTTCAGAGAATACTTGAAGCAATTCAAAAGATGGAAGAAAGGAACAACTATCCCCAGGCACCTAGAAAGAGAAATTAATGAAAGCATAACTGCAGAAGTAGAAACCTAGACCAAAAATGCAAATGGATAATAAGGTGAAAGGAAGTGACACACATCTTTCAGTTATAACCTTAAATATTAAGGGACTAAACTCCCCAATCAAAAGACATAGACTGGGAGACTAGATTAGAAAACAGAACCCATCTATATGATGTCTATAAGAAACACATCTTACCTTCAAGGATAGGCACCACCTTAAAGTGAAAGGATGGAAAAAAATATTCCAAGCAAATGGTACCAAAAAGAAAGCAGGTGTTGCTATTTTAGTATCAGACAAAATAGACTTCAAAGTAAAAGAAATCAGAAGAGACAAAGAAGGCCATTACATTTTTATCAAAGGAACAATTGACCATGAAGATTTCACAATCATGAATATATATACACCAAACTCTGGTGCACCAAACTAAAAACACAATTCTCCAGGACCTCAAGGCACAGATTAATCCCAGTACACTCATAGTAGGTGACTTCAATACCCCACTGAGCCCTTTGGACAGGTCAACTGTGAGAAGAATAAGCAGAGAGACATCTGAACTGAATGATACAATACATCAAACGGACCTCACAGACATCTACCAAATATTCCACCCAAATACCAGAGAATATGTTTTCTACTCAGCACTCCCAAGGAACATTCTCCAAAATCGACCACATACTGGGACACAGAAGAAACCTCCACAAATACAAAAAGATTGAAATAATTTCATGCATTCTATCAGACCACAGGGCAATAAAGCTCAACACCAGGATAAGCCCTACTATCTACAAGAACATATGGAGACCAAACAACACAATCCTGAATAATGAATGGGTCAAGGAAGAGATAAAGAAAGAAATAAAAACATTCCTGAAACTGAATGACAATGATAAGACAACACAACAAAACCTATGGAATACTTTAAAAGCAGTCCTAAGAGGTAAGTTTATAGCCCTGGGTGCCTACATTAGAAAAACAGAAAGAGCACAAGTGAACAATCTAACATTGCAGCTAAAAACACTTGAGAGACAACAACAAATGAACCCTAAACACAACAGACAGGAAGAAATAACAAAAATCAGAGCAGAAATCAATGAAATAGAAACAAAGAAAACAGTACCAAAGAAAAATCAATGAATCCAAAAGTTGGTTCTTTGAGAGAATAAACAAGATAGACAGATCTCTAGCCCAGTTAGCCAAAAGAAAGAAGGAACTCCAAATCAACACAATCCATGATGAAAGGGGAAATATCACAACAGATAATGAAAAGATCCAGATAATCATAGAGGATTACTTCAAAACCTATATTCTACCAAGTTTGAAAACCTAGGAGAAATGGATGAATATCTGAAATCCTGGGAATCACCAAAGCTCAACTAACAAATCAACAGCTTAAACAGACCCATAATATATGAAGAAATTGAAGATGCAATAAGAAACCTCCCAACTAAAAAGAAGCCCAGGCCCAGATGATTTCATGGCAGAATTCTATAAAACATTTCAAATAGACTTACAACCACTATTACTCAAATTGGTTAGAAGGCTATGAACAGAGGGAATTCTCCCAAATTCCTTCTATGAAGCCAGTATCGTTCTAATACCAAAACCAGGCAAAGATACAACCAAAATGGAGAACTATAGACCTATGCATTAATGAGCACAGATGCAAAACTTCTCAACGAAATACTTGCAAACCGCATACAGACCCACATCAAGAAGATCATCTATCATGACCAAGTTGGATTCATACCAGAGATGCAGGGATGGTTCAACATGAAAATCAATAAATATCACCAAACATATAAATGGACTGAAAGACAAAAACCACACCATCATCTCAATTGACACAGAGAAAGCCTTTGACAAAATCCAGCATCACTTCATGCTTAAAGTCCCAGAGGGAATTGGATTGGAGGGATCATTCCTCAATGTAATCAAAGCTATATACAGGAAACCCACAGCCAATATCATCCTAAATGGAAAAGAGACAGAAGCATTCCCCTTAAAGGTACGAACTGGGCAAGGCTGCCCCCTGTCACCATTCCTCTTCAATATAGTGCTTGAAATACTTGCTAGGGCAATAAGGCAAGAAGGGAAATTAAAGGAGTACTAATTGGAAAAGGGGAAGTCAAGCTATCCCTATTTGTTGATGATATGATTGTTAACTTAAGGGATGCTAAAAACTCCACCAGAAAACTTCAAGAAACAATTAAGAGCTTCAGTAAAGTGGCAGAATACAAAATTAACCTTACAAAATCAGTAGCCTTTTTTTACAACAACAAGCAACTGAAGAAGGAATACAAGGAGACCTTCCCACTCACAATAGCCTCAAAAACAATAAAATACCTAGGAACAAACCTAAACAAAGACACCAAACATCTCTACAACAAAAATTTTAAACCCCTAAAGAAAGAAATTGAAGAAGACATCAGAAGATGGAAAAACCTCCCATGCTCATGGAGTGGGAAAATTAATATAGTAAAAATGTCCATTCTAACCAAACTCTTGTAAAGATTTAATGCAATCCCAATTAAAATCCCCAAGAGTTTCTTCACAGGCTTGGGAAAAAAAGTCCTTAATTTCATTTGGAAAAACAAAAGACCCCAGATAGCCAAAGCAACCCTGAGTGAAAAGAGCAATACAGGGGGGGATCTCTATACCAGACTTCAAACTATACTACAGGGCTATAGTAAAAAACAGCTTGGTACTGGCAGAAAAACAGACCTGTTGTTGACCAATGGAACAAAACTGAAGATCCAAACTTGAGCATATACAACTTCAGCCACCTCATATTTGACAAGGGGGCCAAGAAGACACAATGGAGGAAAGACAGGATCTTCAGCAAGTGGTGTTGTCAAAACTGGATCACCACTTGTAGAAGAATGAAATTAAACCCCTACTTCTCACCCTGTACAAAAGTCAACTCGAGATGGATCAAAGACCTCAACATGAAACGCCAAACTCTGAAGGCTATAGAAGAAAAAGTTGGCAGCAGACTTCAAGACATAGGGGTAGGAAAAGACTTCCTAAATCAGACAGCAAGCTGCACAAGAATTAAGGTCAACAATGGACAAATGGGACCTCATTAAACTCAAAACCTTCTGTACATCAAAAGAAACAATCAAGGAAGTGAAAAGAAAACCCACAGAGTGGGAGGAAATCTTCACCGCAGATACATCTGACAAAGCATTGATTTCCAGAATATATAAACTACTCAAAAAACAAGAAAGAAAACAAATGACTCACTCAGATGGAGCAAACAGCTGAACAAGACTTCACAAGTGAGGAATTAGAGATGGCTGAGAAACATCTTAAAAAGTGATCAACATTGCTAATAACTAAGGAAATCCAAATTAAAACCACTTTACGATATCATCTCACTCCAATTAGACTGGCTAGGATCAAGAAAACAAATGACAACAAGTGCTGGAGAGGTTGTGGGGAAAGGGGAACACTCATCCACTGCGGGTGGGAATGTAAACTGGTACAGCCACTATGGAAAGCAGTGTGGAGAACCCTTGGAAGACTCAGAATGAACTTGCCACCTGACCCAGCCATACCATTCCTGGGTATGTACCCACAAGACTCATCTTACCACAGAGATACATGCACGGCCATGTTTATTGCAGCTCTCTTCATAAGAGCAAGGAGCTGGAACCAACCCAAGTGCCCCTCAACTGATGAATGGATAGAGAAAATGTGGTACATCTACACAATGGGGTTCTACGCAGTGGTAAAGAAAGATGACATCATGAACTTTGCAGGTAAATGGATGGAGCTAGAAGATATCATGCTGAGTGAAGTAATAGTCCCAGAAAAACAAACAATGAATGGTATCCCTCATCTGTGGATGCTAGCACCAATTACCTAATTTTATGGCAAACTGAGCAATGTCAATGTGATCTGAAAACAACTGTACTCTTATTTTGTAGAATCCCTTAAAAAAAATAAACAAATTAAAAAAAAAAGAAAGATGATATCATGAACATTGCAGGTGAATGGATGGAACTAGAATATATTATGTTAAGTGAAGTAAAACAATCCCAGAAAAACAAACGAAGAATGGTATCCCTCATCTGCAGATGCTAGCACCAATTACCCAGTTGTAAGTATTTCTTGTGCAGGGCTCCTTGGGCTTTGATCCAAGTATTTGAGAGTGATGTATATTGGAAAGAACAACAACAACAACAACAACAGAAAAGACTGCATCAAAGAACTGACTGAAACGGTCAACTTCTGCATCAGAATTTTGAGAGACTGAGAAAAAGATGAAAAACATGTTTGGCAGAATGCAGGAGCTCTGGTGAGGTGGGAGGGTAGGGAGGGGGACACCAGTCTAGATTTGATTCGTAATGTAATCTTGTATTTAAAATTTTTAAATTAAAAAAACTACCTTTTGGGAGGCAAAATATACACTATTTTGTACATCAGCCACGAGGTTGCCAGAGGAGGGCAGGAAAGGTAGGTATCAGAGAGGGTCCCAACTACAAATTTCTAAACATTTTAGTTCTTTGGAGTTTTTTTTTTTCTGTTTGTTGTTGTTGTTGCTGCCATTTTGGTCTTTTTGAGACAAGGTCTCCCTGTGTAGCCCCAGCTCTCCTGGAACTCACTTTGTAAACCAGGCTGGCCATGAACTCACAGAAATCTGCATACCTCTGCCTCCCAAGTGCTGGGATTAAAGGCGTGTGCCACCATGCCCAGCCTTGTTTTGTTTTATAAATTAAGAAACCGTTTTGGGGCTGGAGAGATGGCCTAGCAGTTAAGAGTGCAGACTGCTCTTGCTGAGGACGGGGATTCGATCCCCAGCGCCCACATGGCGGCTGAGAACTGTCTTAACTCCAGTTCCAGGGGAATCTGACACCCTCTTCTGACCTCTGTGGCACTGCAGGACACAGGTGTACAAAACTACATGCAGACAGTACATTCATACACATACGAAAATAAAAATAAAATTAAGAAAAAAGAAACCATTTTTTTCTGGGGTTTTTTGTTGTTTTTTTTAATATTTTTAAAGTTATTTATTGTTATTTTTACTTCATACTTTCTACAGGGAATTTAAAATAGATATATTGTACTTTATGAAATACATTTTAAGAACTCAAGTATATGGGCTGGAGAGATGGCCTAGCGGTTAAGAGCACCGACTGCTCTTACAGAGGACCCAGGTTCGATCCCCAGCACCCACATGGCGGCCGAGAGCCGTCTGAAACTCCAATTCCAGGAGAACTCCAGCTCCAGGGGAATCTGACACCCTCTTCTGACCTCCGCGGCATTGCACGACACGGGTGCACAGACTTGCATGCAGGCAGTACATTCATACACATACAGAAATAAATAAAATTAATAAAAAAAAATTAAAAAAAAAAGAACTCAAGTATATTTTATTTTAAATAAAATAATGGACCTTTAATCTTTGACAGCTAAATCGCCAATTATATATTTGCTGAATTGATTTAAGGGTTAAAAGAACTGCATCAAGAATTTTATTTTTTGACTTAACAGCCTTGTTAATAAAGTCGTTTTAATATATGTGGGGGGGAACAAATGGGGAAAGTAAGTATCAGTATAAACATTTTAGAAGAACAACAAAAAAGTCTGGTAAGTTCAGGGAGGCAAAAAAATTAAGTATAAATGCAATGATATGAAATACAAAGGATGAACTGGAGAGATGACTAGTGGTTAAGAGCACTTGTTCTTCCAGAGGACTTTGGTTCAGTTCCCAGCAACCACATGGGGCAGCTCAGCTCACAACCACCTGTACTCTAGCTCTTAGGCAATCAAATGGCCCTAGTATCTGAAGGTACTTGCACTTACACACAGACCCACATATACACATAAATATATATAACAATAAAATCACAAAGGGAAAAACAAATAGAAAAATAGAAAAACTTCCATATAACAAAAAATGCCACATTGTTATAGAGATATGCTATAAATAAAATTGATAAATGATATACTTCCATCAATAGGAAATAATAAAACCCCTGAAAAGACTGAAAAGAAGATATGTGAAGACAGTTTTATAAACAAAAAATGTTCATAAACAAATTTTGAAATATTCCACAACTTATCCAAAATGTAGCAATTGCAAATCACAAGAACAGGGAGCTATTTATGTTTAAAGTTATCAATAAATTAGTGAAACAGAGTATCAATTAAAACATTTTGGTGCCTTGCATGGTGGTGGGCTCCTTTAATCCCAGCACTTAGGAAACAGAGACAGGTGGACCTCTGTGAGTTCAAGGCCAGCCTGATCTACATAGAGAATTCCAGGCCAGCTGGGGCTACAGGGAAACCGTCTCAAAAAGATAAAAAAAAATTGTTACTTGTTTTCACATAATCTTTGCTGTATTTCATGGTTTACAAATGATGAAACCTATTAGAAACCAGTTTATGGGGGCTGGAGAGCTGGCTCAGTGGTTAAGAGTACTGACTGCTCTTGCAGAGAACCCAGGTTCCAGCACCCACATGGCGATAACAATCCTCTGTAACTCCAGTTCCAGGGGAATCTGACACCTTCTGACTCCAAGGGCATTGCACAACACAGGTGTGCTTACACACATGCAGGCAATACACTCATACACATAAAATAAAAATAATAGCCGGTGTGGTGGTGCACGCCCTTAATCCCAGCACTCCAGAGGCAGAGGCAGGCAGATCTCTGAGTTCAAGACCACCCTGGGGGCTGGAGACATGGCCTGGGGGCTGGAGAAATGGCTTAACGGTTAAGAGCGCCAACTGCTCTTGCAGAGGACCCAGGTTTGATCCCCAGCACCCACATGGCAGCTGAGAACTCCAGTTCCAGGGGAATCAGACACCCTCTTCTGACTTCCACAGCATTACACGACATGGGTGCACAAACCTACATGCAGACAGTACACTCATACACATAAAAAAATACATTAAAAAAAGAAAAAAAAAGACCACCCTGATCTACAGAGCGAGTTTCAGGCCAGCTGGGGCTACAGGGAGACCTTGTCTCAAAAACACCAATCATCATCATCATCATCATCATCATCATCAGTAAAAAGTTTTTAAAAAAAGAAACCAGTTCATGATCAAGTCATTGAAATCACTGTATCTATAATATTATTAGTAAATTCTACTAACTGAAATATAGTCTCTCAAAATCAAATTTTAAAAATCTGTATGTGCTGCTGGTTGTGGTGGCGCACACCTTTAATCCCAGCATTTGGGAGGTAGAGGAAGGCAGAACTCTGTGAGTTCAAGGCCAAACTGGTCTACATAGTAAGTTCCAGGACAGTTGGGACTACAGGGAGACCCTGTCTCAAAAACAGCAAAAAAAAAAAATCTGTATGTTCCAAAATGCTTACTCCAATATTATGATAGTGGAAAACTGGAAAAATGTAAATATATAAAAATAAAAATACTTTCCGGGTGTGGTGACATGCCTTTAATCCCAGCACTCAGGAGGCAGAGGCAGGTGGATGTCTGTGAGTTCCAGGACAGCTGGACCTACAGAGAGACCCTGTCTCAAAAAGACCAAAAATAAATGAATAAATAATACAAATAAAAATACTTAATACTATTACACATATTTAATTAGCACATAGATATTAAAATGGATGGCCAAAACTAAAATCTTAAAAACATTAAATGGAAAATTTTCCATTTGAATCATATAAAATTATATTTGATTATGAGCAAGGATCAAACATGTGATATAGAATAAGCATAAATATTCCAATACTATATAATAGTTGATGTTAATCAAAGTCATTTTAAAACCTTTTTCTAGGAGCCAGGCATGGTGGCACATGCCTTTAATCCTAGCACTTGGGAGGCAGAGGCAGGCGGATCTTTGTGAGTTCCAGGCCAGCCTGGTCTACAGAGCAAGTTCCAGGACAGCTGGGGCTACAGGGAGACCCTGTCTCAAAAAGACCAAAAAAAAAAAACAAAATAAATTTAATATGTAATTTCACTGTTTCAATATTAAATATAAAATATATCAGGCTGGAGAGATAGCCTAGCGGTTAAGAGCACTGACTGCTCTTGCAGAGGACCCAGATTTGATCCCCAGCACCCACATGGCGGCTAAGAACCGTCTGTAACTCCAATTCCAGGAGAACTCCAGTTCCAGGGGAATCCGAGACCCTCTTCTGACCTCCGCGGCATTGCATGACATGGGTGCACAAACCTACATGCAGACAGTACATTCATACACATACAAAAATAAATAAAAAATTAAATATATACATATCATAATTTTTTAAGAATTCAAAAACAACCTAAATCTAATAGTTTTACTTTATGCAATATTCAACAAAAAAACAGAAACCCTAAAATCTTTTTTGAGACAAAGAGACAAATTCTTGCCTTAAATTTGTTTCCTTTTCTTCGAAACTGTCTATTTGTTTCAACATCATTTCTTCTTGTATTTTGCGATTCTAAGGAGATAGTTAATGTTATATTATTTTGTTTCAACAAAAGTGTAACTGAAATTAATATTTAAACCCTTCATCTATCAACACAAAATTTAGATATACATAAAGCAGGAATACAAGCTACTTAATTTGCATAGTTCTACTTTCCAGAGTTGTATTAATGATAATCCTAACAGTTTCTATATAATGACTAATAAAATATGCATTATTCCCCAATGATGCTTTGAGGTTTGTATCTTTAGTCTATATTGTTTCATTAATTATTGCCTACTAAATTCATAATTCATCTTTCAAGAGCAAAATCAATGTTATGTTCTCTAATGACTCCTCTTCCACCAAGGCAGAAGTAAATTTGTCAACTCCAGTAATATTTTGTTTCATTAACACACATAAAGACATTATTTTAAGTTACTCAAAACATTTACTATTTTTCTAATTCATATGTTCTTCAAAAAAAGTTATCTATCATATCTTCCATGGAATCTTTTTGACTAAATAATACTTTTTAAAAAATCTTGATCCTTAAAATTAATTTCATCTATTGGTAGTCTCTATTTTATGTTATCTATTATCAACATATCAAAGAATAATAGCAAGCATATTTTTCTTCTTTAAAAAAAATCACCCTGAGATAAGCTAATTTTTAAAGCTAAAAGGATATTCAGAGGTTACCTAGTTTAAAGCCCCCTAATTTTGCAGATAAGAAAGCTAAGTCACTGATAACTCTGTCAACTCACATTAATATCTTCTTGATGTTTCTTGAGTTCTAGGGTTATATCACTTGTTTCTTGTGCCAATTTGTTGTTCTCAAGTGAAAACTTGTTGCAGCTTACAGTTAACTCCATATTCTTAAGTCTATTTAAAAAATATTATACAAAAATATTTAAATATTCAGGGCATGGTGGCACACGCCTTTAACCCCAGTACTTGGGAGGCAGAGGCCGGCAGATCTCTGTGAGTTCAAGGTCAGCCTGGCCTACATAGTATAGCTGGAGCTACAGGGAGGTCCCGTCTCAAAAAGAATCAATTATATAATATATATAATATATATATATATATATATATATATATAATATTTATATATTAAATAATACATGAAATATAATTCAATATAATCTTAGGATTAGGAAAGGACAAGTGGTTATAAGTAAGATAGGATTGGGAATTAGTCCCTTAAGTGAGGTTATGGGTTCACATTGCTTCATTACGTTTATATCCCCTCAAATATATTTAAATTGTTTTCATATTTTTAATATGCTTTATATATTCCCCACACTCTCATTCTGTCACACTTTTCTACAAATCTGAAGGTTGCTATTTTCTTTACATAATCATTTTACCTCTAATAGTCTGTTAGAAATTGTTTCAAACTTTTAAAAATTTGATTAGAAAGGTATTATTCTCTATTCAGAACAATATAATCTAAAGTCTCCTTAAGCTATGCACTTAAGCAAAATATATTAATACAGGAGAGCTCTGATATCAGCAATGGATTATTCTAAAAGGAGATGTACCAGGGGATTCCAGGCCCCCCAGAACGTAAAAGCTTTTGCCTGTAAACTGGGTACTGCAAGAAGAGAGGCGATAAGGCCTGCTGTCAAAGACCTGGTGGTAAGCATGGGAAAGATGCATGAGCACACTTGCAAGTGTACAGTTGTCTCTGGAATACAGAGATGTTACCAAAAGGCCACTAAACCAATAAAGCAAAAATTGGTTCTCTTTGAGTCAAGCAAGACTCCTCCATCAGCACAGCCACACCTCACCTGCCTGGAAAATACTGTGCAGCAGTGGCAGCCATATCATGCCGTATATTCCCAAATCTAATTGGCTATTAGCTCTCTCCTTGGAGGAATAACCCAGGCTGATGCCACAAAGCTTACATCCTCTAGTGGTTAGGAGATGTATAAGCCACAGTAAGAGACCTGTTCATATTTTACAAAAAAAAATGTAATTCATGGATCAAAACATATACCATCAAACATCTGTGTCTATACCAAAGTAACCTACCATAACACAATTAGTACTGTTTAAATACCTATATATCCTACATTGCTTGTGCTTCATTAGTAGGATTGAAAGGTTATTCATGGACAAACTGTCAGCCCATGAAAGGAAACAGCCAGAATTGACCAGAGTCCAAGACAACAGCTCCAGAGAAAGTAGACTGTTTTGCTTCTCGTCCACCTGTGCCCCTTTTCTAAGCCTAGGGAACAATCTGCAGAAGAAGGGGCATGGTAGAATGTAAGGGCTACGATTGGGGTGAATGACAAAACTACAGCAATATAGTCTGGACACTCATCTGATCACCTTGATTGAACATACAAGCCCCCCCAGATGGATGGTGGGACCCATGGGCTGTGTGGGTTTGGGCAAAACTGCTTGCAAATTGGTTTTACATGAAGGATGTTTGTACTCATAAATTATTACTTATTGCTAAAAAAGGAAAAAAAAAAGAAGTAATTAAAAAAGAATAGTGTAAGAAGCATGAACTCTTTATAATTAAAATATAATCATTAGTATAAAAGTATGTTTAACTTTGTGTACAACAGTAAATTGTTCTTACAAGCTCTCAAAGACTGAAAAAGAAATTATTGTTGATATTGGATGCAGCCAGGAACTATTTTAAATGTCATGTTGTTTGTGGTTCCACTGACTGATTTCAGGACCATCTATTGTTTCCTTATACTTAATAATACTGGAAACTCACAAGAGAAAATAAATTTTTTTCTAAATAATGAAAGATTGAAAAACAAATATATACAGGGTAATATCAATACTTAAGTAACCACTCCATCCTTAAAGAGATTTTAGTTAAAAGATAATTACCTAATTCTTCTAAAAATGAAAAAAAAAAAAAAAGTACTGTTGAACAAAGAGTCCAGAAGCAGGGAATAGGGCTACAAAAAAAGGAAAAACTATAGTCAAGGTTGGCTATAACTCATAATGTTGTGCAGGATGACCTCAAATTCACATCAATCCTCCTGCATCAGCCTCCCTGTGTACTGGGATTACAGACATGAGGCATCACATCCAACTATTTACTTCTCATTTTTATCTATACCTGAGAAGCAATCAAAAAGAGGGAAATCACCTTCACCACCAGACTGGCACTTAAGTTTCTTCCTTTCTGACCGATAAACAATAATTATTTTCAAACTAAACTTGGTAAAAAGTGAAATTATGCAGTTGAATATCTTATTTGGACAATATAATAAATAAATTTACATGTTGATATTTAACCAAATAAGTTAGCCTCTTTGTATCTAGGGATTACACATTCATGGACTCACCCAACAAGAGACCGAAACTATTCAGGAAAACTATGTCTTGACTGAGCATAAAAAAACTTCCTGGGGCTGGAGAGATGGCTCAGGGGTTAAGAGCACCAACTGCTCTGGCAGAGGACCCGGGGTTCGATTCCTAGCATCCACATAGTGGTTAAGAACCATCTTTAAGCTGGGTGTGGTGGCACGTGCCTTTAACCCCAGCACTTGGGAGGCAGAGGCAGGTGGACCTCTGTGAATTCAAGGCCAGCCTGGTCTACAGAGTGAATTCCAAGCCAGATAGGGCTATAGAGAGACTCTGTCTCAAAAAACATAAAAATAAAAAAATTTAAAACTTCCTTAACCAGGCATGGTGGCACACCCCTTTAATCCCAGCCCTTGGAAGTCAGAGACAGGTCTATCTTTGTGAGATTGAGGCCAGCCTGGTCTACATAGTGAGTTCTAGGCCAGCTGGGACTACAGGGAGACCCCATCTCAAAGAAAAGAACAACAAAAGCCCTTCTTTCCCATTATTTCCTTAGTACAGTATAACAACTGTTTACATTGTATTCAATACTATAAGTAATCTAGAGATGAGCTAAAATATGAGAGGTTATGCATAGGTTATATGCAAATATTATGCCAGGACTATAAATCTATAGATTTTGCTGCCTACAGGGTCCCTAGAACCAACCCCCATAAACACCAAGGGATAACTGTATACTGGTCTGAAATGATTTAACTTTGTTATGTATTCTTTTTATGTAAATAATACATACTTCCTTTAGCAATGAAATTGGTAAATATTTTTTCTTCTGACACAGGATTTCCCTGTACAGTCCAGCCCTTGAACACAATTTTCTTGCCTCAGCTTCTAGAGTGTTAGGATTACACGTGTGAACCACCATGCCTAGCTTTCATTGTGATCTTTAATTAGGAATAATATGTAATTTCAAATATTAGACATAATTTGCTATTATTACAATGAAGTTTAATAATTAATAAACTAGATATGGAAGACATACTTTTCTTTTTCAAACTCCATTTTCAGCTCTTCAGCTTGTTTTGAATAATGCTGTTCACTTGTTGTAATGGCAGTTAATTGTATTTCCAAATCATGTACCTCTTTCTGCAAAATAAGTGTATATTTATGATAAATGTTTTACCAATTTTTTCATATAAAATATATGATTACTCTAAGAATCAAGTAACACATCTGGAAAAAAAGTCTGGCAAGACATAAAAAATTTTGAGACAATTTTATGTAGGCCAGGCTGCTCTCAAATTCACTATGTAGCTGAGGTTGACCTTGAATTCTTGAGTCTCCACCCTCCGCCTACCAAGTGCTAGAATTATAGACACAAGCCACCATGTTTGGCTAAATGCCTTAAACTCCAGTAGACAATGTGATCACCATTTTTTAATTAATGATGAAAACTTTAATATAGGTAAATTCTATATTGATATCCCAGAAAAATGTATTTATACATAATTTTTTAACCTATTTTATTCTCTAAAGTAATTAATTTTTACTAAAATGTTATATTGGTGCTGTTTTCTCTTTTTTTAAGATTGGCTATCACTGGGAAGCCTGGCTGGTCTGAACTAACTATGTAGATGAGGCTGGCCAAACTCATAGAGAGCCACCTGCCTCTGCCTCCCAAGTACTGAGATTACTAGCTTGTGCCTCCATACCTAGCCTGTAATTTTATATTAATGAACAAGGGTAGTATTTTATAATCTAAGTTGTTCCTACAATTATAAAAAGGCAGCAGTAATTCTGTTATGGTTTGCAAACATACTTTAAATTTTATTTTTTAATGTAATACTTTTATTGATGTTTTGTGTATTTCAGACATCATTTTCAGTTAAATTTAGACATATTCCACTTTAAAACTATAACATGGGCTGGAGAGATGGCTCAGTGCTTAAGAGCACCGACTGCTCTTGCAGAGGACCTGGGTTCGATTCCCAGCACCCACATGGCAGCAAAGAACCGTCTTTAAGTCCAGTTCCAAGGGAATCCAACACCCTCTTCTGACCTCTACAGCTTTGCACAACACGGTGCACCTACATACATGCAGACAGTACACTCATACACATAAATAATAAAAAAAAGAAAAAAATATTTTTAAAACTATAACATAAGCATTATAAAAAGTAATGTACGAATCTAACTTATAAGGGCTGAATTTTAAATGCACCAGTTAAGACATCAAGAAACATACAGTGTTTTCCAGACAGTGGGGCAGTTATTCATATAAACTCACAACAGTGGTGGCAGCATGCAAAAGGCCTTTGTAAACTCAAGCCAGACAAAATCTCAGCATAAAGAAAAGGAAGTAAGAAGCCCCAACCCCAGCTGAGGAACTATTGGCAACCAATAGTTGCTGGGAGAGGGAGATTCAGTTTTCCTTAAGGATGTGATGCTGGTTGGGTTAACCAGATTCCAGTGGATGGACCCACACCAAACGGCATTTGGGGAAACACAAATTAGACTCAATAGGCCTTAAAAAACATGTAATAGAGTACATGAACTACATCATGGAGTAGTATTAGGAGTATAGATAGAGGAAGAAATCTGAATATGATCAAAATACATTGTATGAAAAAATTAAATTGAAAACAATTATTATAAATTATAGCACTATGCAAACACAGATTTCTTGAATGGTGATCTTTCTCTCCCATATTACAAAATAGAGGATTCTAAGGTATATTCTAAATCAATCATTAGCATATTACATATAACAGAAACAGAATTCTGTGAAAAAAAATCCTTCACAAGGCAAACAACTACACCATAATCTATTTTACAAATATATATTCTCTTAACAAAATAGTTGAAATAAAAATGTATCCTTTAACAAACCTCTCTGGTGTGTAAAAGACCAGTTAGTTCTTGCTCTTTCTCTTTTAATTCTTCAGCAAGCTTCTCAACTTGTTTCTTTTCATCTAAAAGTTTTTGGTCTTCGGCCTATTTAAAAATAGTACAAAAACATGTCAATTTTTATACACATTGAAAATAAACTCCCTAAAGAATGTTATAGATATGAAGTGTTTGTTTAAAATTTATTTAGACAGAGAAAGTCATTATTAAACTCAAAAACAAAATATGACAAAGGTTTTAATACACAGAACCCTGAAGACAAAGAATAAATTTTTAACTAATAAACTGAAATTTCTACAGTAAAATACTGCTTTAGAAGCTGCCTTCATGAGACAGGGTAATGAAGAAAGGTGAGGTTAACAAAGAGCAGACTCTATTCCAAGGTAAGAATAACTGGGAAAGCATTGGAAATCACAAAGGTGATAAGATGGCTAAAAAGCACAGGGAAAGAGGATAAACCAGCAGAGATAGGCAACACACAGGAGACTCCAGCACTGAGAGGGAAACAAAAGCCTCATCCAAAAGGTAAACCAGGTGGTCCTTAAGAAAAAAGACTGATGTAGGGCGTGGTGGCGCACACCTTTAATCCTAGCACTTGGGAGGCAGGGGCAGGCGGATCTCTGTGAGTTCAAGGTCAGCCTGGTCTACAGAGTGAGTTCCAGGACAGCTGGGGCTACAGAGAGAATCTGTCTCAAAAAGACCAAAGAGAGGAGAGGGAGAGAGAGAGAGAGAGAGAGAGAGAGAGAGAGAGAGACTGCTAATCCTTTATAGGTAAGTCTACAATCCTTGCCAAGCCTTCAGTCCAGTTTTAAATTTGATAAAACAGTGACTCCTGAGTAATGAGTCAGTAGTGGGTGATGGGTCACTAATAGAGAGGAGGTCCATTTTGTCATGACTCAAATGGCTATGGCTGGATACCATCTTGAGAGGAAGCCTACTGGTTGAGACTAAGCTGCTCTAGGGACTTGAAAACAAGGAATTACAAGTCAGAGATCCAGGCAATAACCTACCCTCACCCCTGAGGTGGGAGGCCGTCATGAAAGGTGAAAAACATATACAGACATTCTTTTAATTTTTGTATGTGTATGAATGTACTGTCTGCATGTAGGTTTGTGCACCCATGTCATGCAATGCCACGGAGGTCAGAGGAGGGTGTCGGATTCTCCTGGAACTGGAGTTAAAAATGGTTCTCAGCTGCCATGTGGGTGCTGGGGGTCGAACCCGGGTCCTCTGCAAGAGCAGTGGGTGCTCTCAACTAGGCTATCTCTCCAGCCCCCATATAAAGACATTCTAACAAGTTCAGGAAACTGGAAGGTCGGGCAGGGAAGAGCACAGTGGTCAGTAGTCACACTCCACCCGGTAAGAAACAGATACCATAATCTGAAGATAGCTGTGAAGACAAATAGGCTGAGTCTTAAATACGTGGATGACTCAACCTTTGGGATCATCTATCTACTAGGTGGTTCACTGCCAGTTGCACCAAGGATTCTAACGCTAAAGATGAAATAATCTACCTGACTTATCTTTTATATGAAGAGTCAGTTTCCCCAACTCTCTTACTTAATCTTGCAATTTTTACAGCCTGCCTTCCACACAGTATTTGATGATGAGTGGGATATGAAGGCAGTGAGACTGGTCTTCCAGTACAGATCTTGGGGCTGATTTTTTTCCTACACTCCCTATTGTACCCAGGAGTTATGTCCCATTGTTTAGACATTAGCAACTCAGGTGTGTGCAAACTGAAAAGCTCCTGGAAAAGTCAGAAACTGCAAAGCCACATCTCTCCTGCAGAAGTTCTTGATATGCAAAGAAAGGACATTTCTAAAGTAAAGACAGTTTAGTGTTGTACAACTAACCATAAGCAGGTCCAAGCTCAGCACTAGCCTAAACATTAGAAAAGACAAGAGACTCCAATATCAACTGACAAACTACTCTACCTGAAAGATTCCAATATTAGAAAGCCCAAAAGGAATTCAATGGAATATTTTGTCTTTTTGCTTTATTTTATATTCTACTTTATTTTTTAGTTGAAAATATTTGAAATTTATTTCTCCTATCAGATAGGGGTTTGGGTTTTTATTTTGGTTTTGTTTGGTCTGGCTTGGTTTTTGCACCTTGTGCTTTTTGTTTTGTTTTGTTTTCTCTCTACTATAATTTTAGAATTTTTACTGTTTTTTGTATTATATTTATTTTATGTAGGTAAGTGAACCTGTGTGTCATGCAATTCCCACGGAAGGTGTCAGATCCCCTGGATCTAAAATTATGGACACTTGATAGCTGTTATGTGGGTGCTGGGATTCAAAACCAGGTCCTCTGCAAAAACAGCCACCGCTTTTAACCACTGAGCCATCTCTCCAGTCCTTTTTTACAGTTTTTAAAATATTTTGCTTTGGGGGCTGGAGAGATGGCCTAGCGGTTAAGAGTGCTGACTGCTCTTGCAGAGGACCCGGGTTTGATTCCCAGCACCCACATGGCAGCTGAGAACCATCTTTAACTCCAGTTCCAGGGGAATCCAACACCCTCTTCTGACCTCCGTGGCATTGCATGACATGGGTTCACAAATTACATGCAGATAGTACATTCAAACACATAAAAAATAAAATTTAAAAAAAAATTTAGGGGGATCTCCCAAGACCATCTGAAGCACAGGTAGGAGCTGGGTGCCTCAGCAAGGCAGATTGTTGTTTGATTTAATTTAATTTAGTTGTCTTTGGCTTGATTGGCTTTTGTGGCTGTAGGGGCAGAGTTGTCCTCCCAGCTGGTATAAAAGGTGGGTTTGTAAAAAAAAAAAAAAGGGTGGGTTTGTGTGAGTCAAGGATCTCCCAAGACCACCTGAACCACAGGTACTGGGGCGTGAGCTAAAGAGCACCCCACACACACCCCCCCCACCCCNTTCCTACTAACGCTAAAGATGAAATAATCTACCTGACTTATCTTTTTTTCGCCCTGTGAGGTCCATTATGGTGTATTAATCGTATAGTTAGATGTCTTTCCTGTTTATATCTTTGCACAGTGACCTCCTGTCCAATAGTGGTCTTCTAGTTGGGGCGGTCATTCTGGATGAGTCCACGACTTCTTGAGTGTAACTGGCTTAGTTGTGAACTTGTGGTCCTGGAGAATGTCTTTATAAGTTTGAGGATAGCACTCTATGAGTTTGGTGCATAATATTTCATAGATTGTGAAATCTTCTTGGTGAATTGTTCCTTCTGATAAAATGTAATGGCCTCTTTGTTCTCTGATTTCTTTTACCTGTTGAAAGTCTATGTCTATTTGATATTAAAATAGCAACAACCTGCTTTCTTTTGGTACCATTTGCTTGAATTTTTTCTCATCCTTTACTTAAGTGTGGTGTCTGTCCTTGAAGTATACGATAAGTTTCTTTTTTTTTTTTATTGTTACGATGAAATGGAAAATTGTTTACACCTGTCTGGCATGTAGGTTTGTGGTACCCGTGTCATGCATGCTGGGAGGTCCAGAAAACGAGGGTCGTCGATTCCCCTTGAACTGGAGTTCTCCTGGAATTGGAGCCAGTATGGTTTCTTCGGTCGCTCGGTGGGTTGCTGGGAATCGAACCCGGGTCCTCTGGAAAGAGCAGCTCGGATGCTTCTTATCCACTAGGCCATATCTCCAGCCCCAAGAATTTATGTTTTTTATAACAGCATATAGATGGGTTCTGTTTCCTAATCCAGTCTCCAGTCTTGTCTTTTAGATTGAATTAGTCCATTTATTAAGTATGACTGATAGCTTTCGTATTGCTTCTTTGCCTTATTGTCCATTGCGGTTTTGGTCTAATTTACTATTGCATTTATGCTTTTATTGATTTTCTCTTTCTAGTGCCTGGGGAGGTTGCTCCTTTCTTCTGTCCTTTGAATTGCTTCAAGCTTATCTTGAAGGGTTGGTTCTTCTGGCATGGTTACTGTTCATCTATCCATGTACATGGAAGATTTTCTCTTGTCCTTCAACATTATAATGCTGGAATACCTTTTTGGCATTATTGTCCTTTAACACTGAGAATGCTTTGCTCCACGTCTCTTGCTTTCTAGTTTGCACTCGAGAGTCAATGTATCTGAAAGTCAGTTTAATTCTGATAGGTTTCCCCTTATAGGTCTCACTTGTTTTTCTCTTGTGGCTTTGAAGGATCCTGTCTTTGTTTGGGTGTCTAGCATTTTGACTATGATATGTGGCCGTGGGGAATCTTTTCTGAATCTTGTCTGTGTTGGAGTTGTATTCATGTGCTTCTTGTATTGTATTGCTTTTTGACTTTTTTCGCTTTAGGGGAAATTTCATCTTATTATTCTGTTGAGATTTGAATCAATTATCATTCTCTTGGATTCTCTTCCTCCTTCCTCTATTCCCATGATTACAGAGGTTTGATCTTTTCATAGTGTCACCAGTTCCTGCGTTGGTGTTCCACCTTTGGTGTATTTTTAAATTTTTCATAATATTTACTTTGAGGGTTTTAGTTGTTCTTGTGTTATCTTCAAGGTCTGATTGTTTTTTTGTTCTCTTCCTCCATTCTGCTTCTGAGTTTTTTCTTATTCTTTGTTTCCTTCCTCTATTGACCTGCAGTGTTTGATATTTCCTTTTTTCATTCTTCGATTTCTTTAGTATTTCCACTTCCTTTGGGAGCTTCTCAATGTCTTCCTTGTAGTCTTTCTTTGTCTGGTTGGTTTTCCTTATTTTTTTCTACATGGGAAATCTTTCAGTTCCACTTTTTCTGGTTTTGCATTTTCCTTCTCTTTGGTTTTTAGTATTTGTTTTCTTTTTTTTTTTTTTTTTTATTTTTTTTTTATTATTTTTAATTTAATATTTATTTATTTCTGTTGTGTATGAATGTATTCCTGCGTTTATGTAGGTTTATCACCCATTTTGCTGCAATGTGCCGGAGGTGTCAGAAGAGGGTGTCGAATTTCCCCTGGAACTGGAGTTTCTCTGGAATGGAGTTCAGATAGTTGTTGGCCGCAGTGGTGTGCTGGGGATTTCGAACCGGGTCTTCTGTAGAGCGGTCGGATTCGCTCTTAACCGCTAGATTGTACTCTCCAGCCCTTGTTCTTTTTCCTTAATTCTTTTTTTCTCTTTATTTTTTATTTAGTATTTACATTGTTTTTTTTTTTTTTTTTTTTTTGTTTCTGATATCTGTGTCCTGGCCAATCCCCAGGGGGATCCCACTTTAGGAATACTCCAAGGGATTGGTAGAGCTTTGATAGTGTGGGATTATCCCGCACTTTTCCCATGTTGATCTCTTCATCGTGTCCCTGCATATTGGGCTTCTCCTTGCCTGTATGTCCAATGACGAGTCCCAAATTGCCTCTTCACTGTGTTGAAGTGCTGCTTTGCTTGCCTCCTTCAGATGCCTTCGTTGTTTGTTTGATTTGGTTTTTCTCCTTATATCCTTGCTTATGGAGTGTTTGACTCTCTATGTTCTAGGCTGAAGGTTCTCCAAAGAATCCACTTGGACACTCCTTCCTCTGGGAATCCCAGTTGGCATAAAACTCTCTGTCAGAGATCTTTGGTGTCTTTGATTAGGTTTGTTCCCAGGTATGTTTTTAGGCTATTGTGAGTGGGAAGGTCTCCTTATATTCCTTCTCCATTTGTTTATTGTTGGTGTAAAGAAAGGCTACTGATTTTTCTATGTTAATTTTTGTATCCCTTCCCTTTTTCTGAAGCTCTTAATCATTTCTAGGCGTTTTCTGATGGAGTTTTTAGTATCCCTTAGGTAGACTATCATATCATGTACAAAAAGGAATAGTGTGACTTCCTCTATTCTGATTAGCACTCCTTTAATTTCCTTCTCTTGTATTATTGCCCTAGCAAGTGTTTCAAGCACTATGTTGAAGAGGAGTGGCAATAAGGGGCAGCCTTGTTGGGTTCCCTACTTTAAGGGGAATGCTTCCAACTTTTCTCCATTAGGATGATGTTGGCAGTGGGTTTGCTATATATGGCTTTGATTGTGTTGAGAAATGTTCCCTTCAGCCCAATTCTCTCTAGGCCTTTAAACATGAAGGGATGCTGGATCTTCTCAAAAGCTTTTTCTACATCAATTGAGATGACTGTGTGGTTTTTCTCTTTCAGTCCATTTATGTGATTATGATATTTATTGATTTATGTATGTTGAACCTAAGCAAAGATACCAAAGATCACTACAACAAAAATTTTAAACCCCTAAAGAAAGAAATTGAAGAAGACATCAGAAGATGGAAAAACTTCCCATGCTCATGGAGTGGGAAAATTAATATAGTAAAAATGTCCATTCTAACCAAACTCTTGTAAAGATTTAATGCAATCCCAATTAAAATCCCCAAGAGTTTCTTCACAGGCTTGGGGAAAAAAAGTCCTTAATTTCATTTGGAAAAACAAAAGACTGAATAGCCAAAACAACCCTGAACGAAAAGAGCTACACAGAGGGGGTTCGCAATACCAGACTTCAAACTATACTACAGGGCTATAGTCATAAAAACAGCCTGGTTCTGGCACAAAA
The DNA here is from genome assembly GCA_009823505.1 of Rhizomys pruinosus. Classification (NCBI taxonomy): domain Eukaryota; kingdom Metazoa; phylum Chordata; class Mammalia; order Rodentia; family Spalacidae; genus Rhizomys; species Rhizomys pruinosus. Next base: position 685,652 of record VZQC01007939.1, read on the forward strand.
ACAAACCTGTTGACCAATGGAACAAAACTGAAGATCCAAACTTGAGCACATACAATTTCAGCTGCCTCATATTTGACAAGGGGACCACAGTGGAGGAAAGACAGCATCTTCAGCAAGTGGTGTTGTCAAAACTGGATCACCACTTGTAGAAGAATGAAATTAAACCCCTACCTCTCGCCTTGTACAAAAGTCAACTCCAGATGGATCAAAGACCTCAACGTGAAACCCCAAAGTCTGAAGGCGATAGAAGAAAAAGTTGGCAGCAGACTACCAAGACATAGGCGTAGGAAATGACTACCTAAATCAGACAGCAGCTGCGCAAGAATTAAGGTTGACAACTGGCAAATCGGACCTCATTCAACTCAAAAAGCTTCTGTACATCAAAAGAAGCAATCAAGGAAGTGAAGAGAAATCCCACAGAGTGGGAGGAAACCTTCGCTGCAGTTACATCTGACAAAGCATTGATTTCCAGAATATATAAACTACTCAAAAAACAAAGAAGAAAGAAAACAAATGACCCACTCTATAGATGAAGCAAAGACCTGAACAGAGACTTCACAAGTAAGGAGTTAGAGATGGCTGAGAAACATCTTAAGAAGTGTTCAAGATCATTAATCATTAAGGAAATGCAAATCAAAACCACTCTAAGATATCATCTTACTCCAGTAAGACTGGCTAGGATCAAGAAAACAAATGATACCAAGTGCTGGAGAGGTTGTGGGGAAAGGGGAATACTCATCCACTGCTGGTGGGAATGTAAACTGGTACAGCCACTATGGAAAGCAGTGTGGAAAACCCTTGGAAGACTTGGAATGAACTTGCCACCTGACCCAGCCATACCACTCCTGGGTTGTACCCACAAGACTCATCTTACTGCAGAGATACATGCACAGCCATGTTTATTGCAGCTCTCTTCACAATAGCAAGGAGCTGGAACCAACCCAAGTGCCCCTCAACTGACCAGTGCATAGAGAATATGTCGTACTTCTACACAATGGCGTTCTATGGAGCAGTAAAGATAACATCATGAACGTTGCAGGTAAATGGATGGAACTAGAAGATATTATGTTAAGTGAAGTAACACAGTCCCAGAAAAACAAACGATGAGTGGTATCCCTCATCTGTGGATGCTAGCGCCAATTACCTAGTAGTAAGTATTTCTTGTGCAGGGCTCCTTGAGCTTTGGTCCAAGAAGTTGAGAGTGGCCCATATTGGAAAGAACAACAACAACAAAGGCGACGACAACAGAAAAGACTGCGTCAAAGAACTGACTGAAACAGTAAACTTCTGCTCAAAACAGTCAACTCCTATATCGAGAATTTTGAGAAAGACTGAGAAAAAGATGAAAAACATGTTTGGCAGAATGCATGAGCTTTGGTGGGGTGGGGGACTAGGGAGGGGGACACAGGTCTAGATTTGATTTGTAATATAATTTTGTACAAATATATATATATAACAATTTAAAAATTTTTTAATATATTTTGTTTTTAATTTTTATTCCTCTTCTTAGATTTATCAAATTTTGTTTCCACATTTTACAATCAGATTTTAATTCATTTTTAATCTATCATTTATCTTTATTTTCTCTTTTAACTTTGTTTTTTTGTATTTCTCCTTCCTCTGTTCCCTTTATTTGCTGTTTTTATTAATACTGTCAATATTCTTTAACTTCATAGCTTACTCCACATTATTTTTTCCATCTTCTGTTTTATAGTTATTAGTGGTACAATTTAATCCATTTTAATTGTATTTCTATATCTGGTTTAACTTGGTACTGTAGCTTTTTTTTTTTTTTTAAAGCCTACAGCACCCGGTATTCCCAGGAGGTCTCCCATCCAAGTACTAACCAGGCCCAACCCTGCCTAGCTTCCGAGATCAGACAAGATCGGGCACGTTCAGGGTGGTATGGCCGTAGATGGTACTGTAGCTTTACAGTAATATGTTTTCCCCTTCTCTGAGTGTAGTGGGAATTGAGCCCTCAAAAGAACATTGCTTACTTAGAGAATCCCCAAATAAAGTCAAAAAAAGACATCCATATCAATAGACGTACAAATCACAATACACAAACATAAGAATCATGAAAAAATCAAGGCAACATAATACCCCCAAGAGATCAGAGTTCATCTATTAGTGAACCATCTGGCTGAAATGAGATGATGGGATGGTTCACCAGGTAGAGGCATTTGCTACCAAATCTGATGACCTGAGTTTGATCCCTGGAGCCTGTATAGTGAAAGAAGATAAACTACTCCTGTAAATTGTCCTTTAACCTCCACATATGTGCCATGACACATATGCACAGACATGCATATACAAAAACATACAAAATAAATATTTTAAATTTTTTTAGTAGTGAAAGTGTCAGGAAAAAAAAAAAAGAATTCAAAAGCCAACTTGAAAAAAATGACCAGAACATCAAAAAGAATATGACCAGTATGGAAATAGCACAGAAATCAATTTGGGACATGGACAAGTAACACAGATGAAAAAAATCAGGAACAAGGATATTAAAATTAGCAAGGAAACTGAGAAGGAAAATGCTAAAAATTAAAAACTCAGAAAAATCCATGAAAGGCATAGTAGAGGGGCTGGAGAGATGGCCTAGCGATTAGAGCGCCAACTGCTCTTGCAGAGGACCCAGGTTCAATCCCCAGCACCCACATGGCGGCTAAGAACTGACTTTAAGTCCAGTTCCAGGGGAATCCGACACCCTCTTCTGACCTCCATGGCATTGCACGATACGAGTGCACAAACCTACATGCAGACACTACATTCACACACATAAAAAATAAATAAAAATTAAAATAAAGAAAGGCATAGTAGAAAGTATCACCAACACTGATCAAAAAGAGGAAAACTATGACAGAAAAAGATGTGATTGAGCTAGCCGGGCGTGGTGGCGCACGCTTTTAATCCTAGCACTTGGGAGGCAGAGGCAGGCGGATCTTTGTGAGTTCAAGGCCAGCCTGGTCTACAGAGTGAGTTCCAGGACAGCTGGAGCTACAGGGAAACCCTGTCTCAAAAAGACCAAAAAAGATGTGGTTGATAAAACACTGTATTTGGACATCAATAAAGAAAAAATAATCATGACCACAACTTTCAACAAATATGAGGGAGAGCAATATGGCTTAGCAGATAAAAGGACCTGCAACCAAGCCTTGATGGCCTGAATTCAATACCTAGAATCCACATGGTAGAAGGGGAGAACCAACTCCTACAAGTTATTCTCAGATCCCACACACTCCTTGTGACACACACACAAAATGTGATTTAAGAATGGTTTTTAAAAAGACCTCTGATAATCACATACAGTAACCCAAAACAGCATGGGTGAACTTGATGAAATCTGTGCCTTGATTCCACCCTATAGGTATATATAATACAACTGCTTTTTTTGAGACTCATGGGTCAAAAATAAAAACCTAAAATAAAAAAAGGGGGATATAGATAGATATGAAAACTTTTTGTCAAAAAACTTGCAATCCAAATTTAAAACTAACTATGTGGAAAGGATTTGTATGTTCCAACAGGCCAGAGTATCACCAATTAATGGTGAGAAAGAAAATGCGGCTTTGTAGTGAGTAGTGACTGTACCAGAAATTGCCAGCAGAAGGACTGACTCCTACTGGGCATTGAAGGAAGAAATGCCACAGATTGCTGCAGACATCAGGCCCCTTCTGTGTATCCTACTTGTAACAATTCGATTTTTATGAATCCTAAAAAGCTTATTTCTTTCTAGAGGTGCTGCAAAGGTTTTAATTACAAGAGAATTTCTTAACTCCCCCCATAGATAAGGAGAAATATGATGATGATGACGGTCATCTCCAGCTGTAGATTGGAGCCAGTGTTATAGAGGTATTCTCTTTTGTAAAAATTGTAAAATTGCTTTCTTTAATTGGCTAATGGACATAAAAACTGTGAAAAGGATTATGTCGCTATTCAGAACCAAATATTAATGCTAAAGGTCTCCTTAAGCTACGCACTAAGTAAATATATTTTAATACAGGAGCTCTGACATAAAAAATGGATTATTCTACAGGGAGATGTTGGGCAAGGGATCCAAGCCCCACAAAAGGTAAAAGGCTCCTTGCCTCCCGAACGGATACCTTGCAGAAGAGAGGCGATAAGGCCAAGACCCGATATAAACATGGGAAAGATTTATGGATACCACACCTGCAAGTATACAAATGGTCTCTGGAATACCAAGGAGTGTTTACAAAGCCACTAAAACCAATAAAGCAAATATAGGTCTCTTGAGTCAAGCTAGAATCCTCCATCAGCACCAGCTTACCCTCTCTGCTGGAAATTATGTGCAGCAGTGGCAGCCATATGTCTGGTATACCCCAAAATTAATTGGCTATTAGCTCTTCTTGGAGGAATAACCCACGGCTGATGCCTACAAGCTTTTAATCTTCTAATGGTTAGGGGGTGTTATAAACCACACGAAGACCTGTCATACTTAACAGAGAAAATGTAATTCATGGATTGAAATACCATCCAACATCTGTGTCTATATCAAAGTAACTTACCATAAAATTAGTAATGTTTAAATACCTATATATCAATTTTGTCGAGTGCTTCATTATTAGTTAGGATCAAAAGTGCTAATAGTTATAACTATTAGTGCTGTTTATATACCTATATATCTATTGCTGTGCTTCATTAGTAAGACTAAAAAGTTTAGTCCTGGACAAAGGCTGGACATAGAACAGAACAGCCATGAATTGACTGGAGACCAATGACAACAGCTCCAGAGAAAGTAGACTTTTTTGCATCTCATCCACCTGTGCCCTTTTCTAAGCCTAGGGAACAATCTGCTGAGGGGGGACGGTAGATGTTAAGGGCTCGATTGGGGTTGAATGCGTTGAACTCACAATGTATATACTGGACATCAACTTTATTAACTTTATTGAACATACAAGTTCCCCCTGCTGGATGGTGGGACCATGAGCTGTGTGGGTGTTTGGGCAGAACTGCTCGCAATTGGTTTTACATGAAGTAATGCTTGTTCACAAATTATCACTTTATGTTAAAAAAATATGAAAACAAAACAAAGAAAGAAATGATGCAGAAAAGTTACTGCAGAATGCATGATCTGGGATGGGTGGGGTGGGATGGGGGGAGGGAAGGGGATATATGACTGAACTGATTGAAAGATGATGTTGAAATGCACAAAGCATAATAAAAAAAAAATTTAATAATTAAAAAAATAAAAAATAAAAAGACCTCTGAGACGATGATCAAGAGACCAACCTAAGATTTAAATCCATGAAGGCATTTGACCATGGCATGGTGCACACCTTTTTTAATCCACCACTTGGGAACAGAGGCAGGAGGATCTCTGTGAATTAAGGCCAGACTGGTCATAGAGACTGTCTCAAAACAATAAAACAAAAAAAAAAAAAAAAAAAAAAAAAAAAAAAAAAGGAGGAAAAGGAAAAAAAAATAAAGGTCATAAAGCACACAAATGGACTAAAAGAAAAAAAAAAAAAAAAAAAAATTTTTTTTAAAAATGACAATATAAGCACAAGAGGACATTTAAAATCCAAAAGCTTTATCCTAGCACTCTGGGAGGCAGAGGCGGGCAAGATATCTTAGTTCAAGGTCAGCCTGTTTCTACAGAGTGAGTTCAGGACAGCAGAGCTATAGGGACCCTGTTCTCAAAAAGACCAAAAAAAAAAAAAAAACCCAACAGAAATAATTTATGAAAGAAACTATCATTAATGATGCTATAGTTAATAATACTAAGAATAAAGAACAAAGAAACAGTGAAAGCTGTAGGGGAGAAATGCCAAGTTGCTTACAATTGCAAACCAATCAGAATATCATGCCTTTCAAGCAAAATGGTAAAATCCAGGAAAACATGGCATGATATATTTTTTTTTTTGAGACAGAGTTCCCTGTAGCCCCATAATTGGCCTAGAATTCACTCTTGTAGATCAGGTTGGCCTTAACTCACAGAGATACGCCTGCTCTGCCTCCAAGTGCTGGGAATTAAAGGCATGTGCAGCACACTGGCTTAAAGACACCATATGGTACTGGGATTGTAACCGGGGTCCTCTGACAGAACAGTAAGTGCTTCTTAACCACTGAGCCATCTTCCAGCCTGGCATGGAATTTTTAAGCCTGAAGTAAACTGCTCAGTGAAGATTATTTATCCAGCAAAATTTTTTTAATTTTATTTATTTTTGTATGTGTATGAATGTACTGTCTGCATGTAGGTCTGCACACCCGTGTCGTGCAATGCCGCGGAGGTCAGAAGAGGGTGTCAGATTCCCCTGGAACTGGAGTTCTCCTGGAATTGGAGTTACAGACGGTTCTCAGCCGCCATGTGGGTGCTGGGGATCGAACCCTGGTCCTCTGCAAGAGCAGTCGGTGCTCTTAACCACTAGGCTATCTCTCCAGCCCCTTTTAAAACAATTTTTAAGTGGAAAAATAAACTTCCAAAACAAGCACAAACTAAAGCAATTCATGACCTCTGACTAGCACTTCAGAAGATACTTAAATGCTATACAAAAGAAAGGGAAAAGTTTCAATCACAAGAACACAGGAAAAAATAAATTTCATGAGAAAAGTAGGCAAAAGAGAACTTGGGTGAAGCAGAATAAACTTAGCATGATTGGGAGAAAGAACAAATATTTAAAGCGACCAGAGAAACAACCAAGAAAACTACAGGAATCATTTTGGTCTTAATTCTCCAATTAAAAGACATGAACTACTTATTCCTCATCACCCCATAAGTCTCTGGGATATCACTTCCCTGCCAGGTAGGCCCCATTCCACTGTACCTCACAGGCCACCCAGCTCCCCTGGGATCTCATTTCCCTGTACTGCCAAGCCACCAGGCTCCTCTGGGGTCTTCCAACCCCATGCTTCCTGCTAGACCCACTCCTTTTCACCCCATAGGCTGCCAGCTTCTCTGGGACCTTGCTTCCTTGTGCTGCCAGATAGGTCCTACTCCTCCCTACTGCACAGGCCTCCTGACTCCACACAGTTTTCCTGGGATCTCACATCCCAAAGTTCCAGTTATCTAGAGCTAACTCAAGAAAGGACATCACCAGAAAGGATGGAGAGCCACACCAGAAGGTGATGGACAAGAAAATCAGCAAGGAGTCTGTGAATAGTGACCATTTGAACAGTGACCATCAGTGCAGACAATAGCAGACTCTCATGAGGTATAGAATCTACACCCCTCATATGAAATGCACAGAGCTTCAATAAAACATTGGCTTAAAAAAAAGAACCTACACCGACTCAATACCATTCCCAACAAAGGAAAACATCTCAATCCTCTTACAACTTAGTCCTCTCCTGAACAGTTTACATGCCTCCATTGAAAGGTGATTTTAACAAAAATAATGAAATAATTGGGACTGGAGAGATGGCCTAGCAGTTAAGAGTGCCAACTGTTCTTGCAGAGGACCCAGGTTCAATCCCCAGCACCCACATGGCAGCTAAGAACTGTCTGTAACTCCAGTTCCAGGGGAATCCGACACCCTCTTCTGACCTCCATGGTATTGCACAACATGGGTGCACAAACCTACATGCAGACAGTACATTCATACATGTAAAAATAAATAAAATTTTTAAAAAATGAAATAATCACAAACTACTTCAGATGTGCAAGTTCCAATGCAAAAACAAAATATGAAAAACTGCAACAAAATGATCACCCCAAAATTACTAATCCCATAGCAATGACCCCCAAAGAGAATGCCCTGGAAGAACTCTCAGGCAATGAATTTAAAAGAATTATTTTAACAATGTTCAAACAACTCAAAAAAGATATGAAAATACTTCTAAAGAACAAAACAGAGAGCTGAATAAAATAAAATCAATCACAAAGATATGACGAAAGAATTCAATAAAAATATAGAATTGCTGAAGAAAAAAACAAACTGAAATAATGCTGTAAATGAAAATTCAATAACCAAAATAAAAACCTCAGTGAAAATTTTTACCAATAGAATGGATTATGTGTAAAATAGTATCAGTACTGGAAGACAAAGCAGAGGAATTGAATCATTCAGTAAAGGTTAATATAAACTTAAAAATATATATTAACAGAATATTGGGAGAGCATTGGATCACAATGAAAAGAACTAACCTTCAAGTTATAGACACAGAAGAAGAATATCATACTGGAGGCATATTCAATAAAATCATTTCCCAAGCCTAGAGAAGGAGATGCCCATCCAGGTACAAGAGGCCTACAGAACCCGAAAAGAAACTCCCCCATGACATAATATAGTTAAAACACTAAAAACACAGAATAAAGAAAAGGGTATTGAAAGCTTCAAGAGACACAATGTTAGGTCCATTAGAGTAACAGCAAATCATTCAATATAAACTTTTAAAGCCAGATGTGTCCGAAAAGAGGTATTCCAAATTCTGAAAGACCACAATTGCTATAATACCCAGCAAATTTTTCTATTAAAATTGGAGAAATAAAGCCAGGCGTGGTGGCGCACGCCTTTAATCCTAGCATTTGGGAGGCAGAGGCAGGCGGATCTTTGTGAGTTCAAGGCCAGCCTGGTCTACAGAGTGAGTTCCAGGACAGCTGGGGCTACAGGGAGACCCTGTCTCGAAAAGACAAAAAAAAAAAAAAATTGGAGAAATAAAAAATTTCCATGATAAAAATAGATTAAAGGAATTTGTGACCACTAAGTCAATTTTATAGAGAATACTAGAAGGAATATTTCAGACTGAAAAGAAGGATAAACACACTAATGGGGCCACAGGGGAGAAATCAATTATGAAGGTAGTGGGACATGAGGAAATTGACAGGGTGATGGAAGTCTTAACCAAAATGAAAGGTTCATGAAAAAGCTATATGGAAGCCTACCATCTTCCAACCTAGAAAAAAATTTTAATTAGAAAGGATAGTAAATCACAGGAGACATAAAAGAAGTGGGAGGGGTCTGGGGGCTAGAGAGATGGCTCAGCCATTAAGAGCACCAACTGTCTTGCAGAGGACCCGGGTTCGATTCCCAGCACCCACATGGCAGCTAAGAACCATCTTTAACTCCAGTTCCAGGGGAATCCAACGCCCTCTTCTGACCTCTGCAGCACTGCACGACACAGGTGCACAAACCTACATGCAGACAGTACACTCATACACATAAAAAATAATAAATAAATAAATAGAAGTGGGGGATGGTAAAGACTTAAGTGGGGAGAAAGGGTTGGGGAGAGGAAAGGTTATGGGGTAGGTTAGACAAAACTAAGAGTATATGGAGAAGTCTTATAGAAATCTATGTTTGTAAACTAATTTTAAAATATATAAAGCCAGGCATGGTGGCGCACGCCTTTAATCCCAGCACTTGGGAAGCAGAGGCTGGCGGATCTTTGCGAGTTCAAGGCCAGCCTGGTCTACAGAGTGAATTCCAGGATAGCTGGGACTACAGGGAGACCCTGTCTTGAAAAGACCAAAAATATAAATAAATAAAATAAAATAAAAAATATAAAAACCAGCCAGGCATGGTGGCACACAGCTTGGAGAAGATGTAAAGGAAAAAGCTTTTTTTATTTTATTTTATTTATTTCTGTATGTGTATGAATGTACTGTCTGCATGCAAGTTTGTGCACCCGTGTCATGCAATGCCGCGGAGGTCAGAAGAGGGTATCGGATTCCCCTGGTACTGGAGTTCTCCTGGAATTGGAGTTTCAGACAGTTCTTGGCCGCCATGTGGGTGCTGAGGATCGAACCTGGGTCCTCTGTAAGAGCGGTCGGCGCTCTTAACCACTAGGCCATCTCTCCAGCCCGAAAAACCTTTTTAATATTGTTGATAGGAATTAAATTATTAGTCTTGCCACTGTAGAAAACAGTATAGAGGCTCCTCAAAAATCTTGGACTGGACAGATGGCTCACTAGTTAAAGAGTACTGACTGTCCTTGCAGAAAACCTGGGTGGAATCCCAGCATCCACATGGCAGCTAAAAACCATCTGCAATTCCAGTTTCAGGGATCTGAAGCTCTCTCCTCCGTGGGCATTGCATGACACAGATCCACTTACATGCACGCAATACACACATACACATACAAAATAAAAATAAAAAGCAAAAAATTATAACTAAATATAGAACTGCTATTTCATCCAGATATAATATTCCTGGATACATATCTGAAAGAAATGAAGTGAGCATACAAAAGAGAGATTTACACAATCATGTTTATTGAAGCACAATAGTGAAGATATAATATCAACCTAGGTCTCAATTAATGGATGAATAAAGAATATATATATATATATATATATGAATATATCAAGAAGGAATAATGAGGCTAGGGATGCAGCTCAGTGGTAGGGTACTTGCCTACATATGGGAGGCACTGAGTTCAACCCCAGCACTGCTAAAGGAAGAGGAAGAAGATGAGTAGGGAGAGAAGGAAGAGAAGAATAAAATCGTGTCATCTGCAGGAAAATAGATGAAATAAGAGAACATTCTGTTAAGCAGAAAAAGACAAAAGCAGAATGACAATTGTTGCATATTTTCTCTTATATAAGACAGAAACAAAAGCAAATACCTGAAAATAAAAGAGGTATAGTTAAGACTTAACAAAGCACCAAGGGAAGTGGAAGAAGAGAGAAGGTGAAAAAAGGGAAGGTGAAGCCAGGCGTGGTGGCGCACGCCTTTAATCCTAGCACTTGGGAGGCAGAGGCAGGTGGATCTTTGTGAGTTCAAGTCCAGCCTGGTCTACAGAACGAGTTCCAGGCCAGCTGGGGCTATTTGGAGACCCTGTCTCGAAAATACCAAAAAAAAAAAAAAAAGGGAAGGTGAAAGGTTTCTATATCCTACCACAGACATACTTGTATATCTTTGATATGTTATTCATATCAAAGAAATGGAACCAACCTAGGGGCCCATCAAACAGAAGAATGGATAATGAAAATGTGAAATAAAGACACAATGAAATTCTACTCAGCTGGAAAGAAAAATTAAATTTGCAGGAAGATGGAAAGATCTAGAAAGTATATTAAACGTGACTCAGTCTCAGGTAGAAAAAACATCACATGGGGCTGGAGAGATGGCCTAGCGGTTAAGAGCGCCGACCGCTCTTACAGAGGACCCGGGTTCGATCCCCAGCACCCACATGGCGGCTGAGAACCATCTGAAACTCCAATTCCAGGAGAACTCCAGTTCCAGGGGAATCCAAGACCCGCTTCTGACCTCCGTGGCATTGCACGACACGGGTGCACAAACCTGCATGCAGACACATACAGAAATAAATAAAATTAAAAAAAAAAAAGAAAAAACATCACATGTTCTCTCTCATATGCAAATCCTAATTTTTAATGTTTATATAGATGTGAATAAGGGGTTCTAAGGTTATGTATAGACTATGAAACTAGATAAGAGACCCTGATCGGGGAATAACAAGTATTGAGAAAAGGAGGGGGGCAAAAGGTCACATGTGACATGAAAATAGAAAGAAAGCTTCGTGGATGGTAGGGTACAAGGGAGTGAGGGTTGATGAGGGGAAGACGTTGGGAAAGACAAAAATAAATTTTGCTTGAAAAATTCCATAATAAAGCCTATCTTTGTAAGCTAATAAAAATTAACTGTTTATCTTTAAATACTACATCTATTTTTTTTTTTTTGGTCTTTTTGAGACAGGGTCTCCCTGTAGCCCCAGCTGTCCTGGAACTCACTCTGTAGACCAGGCTGGCCTTGAACTCACAAAGATCCGCCTGCCTCTGCATCTATTATTTTTATTGTATGTGATGAGTATTGTCTGCATCTGTGTTAGTGTACCAGTATCATGTAATACCACCAGAGGTCATAAGAGGGCATCAGATCTCCTGGAACTGGAGTTACAGTTGTTGGCCACCATGTGGGTGCTGGGAATCCAATCCAAGTCCTCTGCAAGAGCAGTCAGTGCTCTTAACCACTGAGCCATCTCTCCAGCCTCCAATATTAAATATTTAAAGGGAGGCTAGAAGTGATCCCTACACAATATATGCATATATAGTAATGTCAGTGAGACCTCTTAATTTGTATTAATATGTACTAATAACTATAAGACAAATAATAAAAGGAAAAATAAATGGTAGGTAAAGGCATGAAAGGAATCAATAAATATCCTATAAAGCCCATAAAATCTAAAATATTAATACATTTCTACATAAAAAGGATGCCAAGCTAGTGGTTCAGCTCTGTGGTATAATGCAGATCTACCTTATACAAAACCCCTGGTATTTCCAACACTTGTGAGAAAAGAAAACAAAAGTTTGTCATGTTCTACATATTATAATCAAACTACAACGGAATCCTTTCCTATAAATTCACTAAATACTATCCTACATGAACACTAAACATAGATTCTAAATATATATATATATGTATATATTTTTTAAAAATTGGATCTTCATGGTATAATACCAAAAAATACTAAAACTTAGCTATATAATGTGCGTATTTGAACTTAAGTGTACAATCAGCATTTTTAAATAATATAAACACTTTGACCAAGATAGTTAATAAAATCCATAAAAATGGATACAGATCAGATTGTAGCTTTACTTAAAAGCCAACATATTTTTTATATTTTGGCAAAAAAATAGTATGAATATTTAGAGTTTGAAAGCACAGGTCAGTAGTTTCAATATTTTTTAAAGTGATCCCTGCATATTAATTGAAAGACTATATACTTACCAAGATTTTTTTCAATTTTTCAAGTTCCACTTCTTTGTTATTTTTAAATTTAGTCATCTCTTCTAAAATAAGCAAAAGAATGTGTGTTAATAGCTGGATTAAAAAGATAAGAGAATAAAGCCATTTGAAAGGGTAAAAACTGGGAGATAGATCAATGTACAGAGGAAGCATTGAAGGAGCCCAAATCAACTATGTGAAAATAATAATGGACAAATACCAACAGCAGTGTTTCTAGAAGATTAATTCCATAGCCAAATGAGTCCAAAATACATAAATTAAAATAACTAATCTACATAAAATGCATCAAGAATGGGGTCAGTATAGACTTTAACTTTCAGTTAATTGCTATCTAAATCTATCTGGCTTTGTCATTTTCACTAAAAAATTTTTAAAAGAATTGATATTTTCAATTTTTTAATTTTATTTATTTTTTATGTGTATGAATGTACTGTCTGCATGCGGTTTGTGCACCCATGTCATGCAATGCCGCGGAAGTCAGAAGAGGGTGTCGGATTCCCCTGGAACTGGAGTTAAAGACGGTTCTCAGCCGCCATGTGGGTGCTGGGGATCGAACCCAGGTCCTCTGCAAGAGCAGTTGGCACTCTTAACCACTAGGCCACCTCACCAGCCTCAAGAATTGATATTTTCTTGAGCTAATTCTCATCTTTGTACTTTGGACTTCAGCATGCTCACCTCTTTTGAAATTCCAGCTCCTTTAAGATATATCAAGTGGGTGTAGAGAAATCCTTAATTTCTCCTATCCATCTAATACCCCATTTGAATAAAAAAAAAATAGCTGATTAACCTCACTGGCTTTTTAAGCTATTGTCCAATTTCTCATTTTGTTTTTCAAATTCTTGTTTAATTATACAAGACTTTTTTAACTCCATGTAACACTAATGCCTCTCTCAGGACATTATTAAAATTATGATCTCTAATATCAACAATAAGCATTTTGTGATGCCATTTTCAGACTTATCCATTATGCAGCTTGGTAGTATCTGATACTATTAAGCACTCACTACCATTTTCTCGTTGATTACCAAGACCTTGTACTATTCATATTTCCTGTTTCCTCTTTAACTCCTATTCCTATTTTCTTTATTGTTTTTTACTCTTGCTATCTAATAATAGTATCCTTCTTGCTATCCACAAATAATAGTACTTTACAATGCTTTCTCAAAACCTTTTCTTTTCAATTAAAATATAACAGAAAGTTTCCACTAAGAATTATTCGGGCTTCTGAATCCTAAAATAAGGATAATACAAATGTTTCAGGCTTCTAGAAATTTATAAACTATAACAAAGAAATTAAATTGTGGCTCATTGTTAAGAGCCCTTGGCTGATCTTACAGAGGACCCAGGTTCAAGTCCTAGCACCCACGTGGCAGCTAACAAACTGTAACTCCAGTTTTGTTCTGTTTTTTTGTTTTGGTTTGGTTTGGTTTGGTGTTTTGGTCTTTTCGAGATAGGGTCTCCCTGTAGCCCCAGCTGTCCTGGAACTCACTCTGTAGACCAAGCTGGCCTTGAAATCACAAAGATCCACCTGCCTCTGCCTCCCAAGTGCTAGGATTAAAGGTGTGCACCACCTCTCCCGGATTTTTTTTTTTTTTTGTAACTCCAGTACCAAGGAAATCCAAAACCCTCTTTTGACTTCTGCATGACACAGGTCCACTTATATATATGAAGGCAATACACTCATACACAGAAAATATTTTTAAAATAAATTGTCTTTATTAAGATTCAAATATTCTATACTCATATTTTATAATTACCTAATGTTATCAAAGTGTACATTTTATTCTCTAAATCTTACCCAGTTCACTTGATTTCTTCTGAAGCTCCATGGTAAGTATTTTCCTTTCATCTTCATTTTTTCCCAATCTTGAAAGGTAGGTAATTTTAAAATACAAAATACTTTAGTCAGAATTCATCTAATAATTAAAATGTCACAAAGTATCGACTATGTATCTTTTTTTAAAAACTTTTTTTAATTTTTATTTTTGTATGTGTATGAATGTACTGTCTGCTTGTAGGTTTGTGCACCTGTGTCGTGCAATGCTGCGGAGGTCAGAAGAGGGTCTCGGATTCCCCTGGAACTGGAGTTCTCCTGGAATTGGAGTTACGGACGGTTCTCAGCTGCCATGTGGGCTCTGGGGATCAAACCCAGGTCCTCTGCAAGAGCAGTCAGTGCTCTTAACCACTAGGCTATCTCTCCAGCCCCTCAACTATGTATCTTAAAATAAATTCACTCAATTAGTAAACAGTTGTTGAGTATCTACTTTGTAAAAAAATTTTAAGGGCTGGAGAGATGGCCTAGTGGTTAAGAGCACTGACTGCTCTTGCAGAGGACCCGGGTTCCATCCCCAGCACCCACATGGCAGCTGAGAACCATCTTTAACTCCAGCTCCAGGAGAATCCGACACCCTCTTTTGACCTCCATGGCATTGCATGACACAGGTGCACAGACCTACATGCAGACAGTACATTCGTACACATACAAAAATAAATTTTAAAAATAAAAAAAATTTAACAGGGGATTATGATACATAATTATGTAATATGTATACCTAAAACCTTAAGGTTTTATCTCTTATCTTAACTAAAGATGATAATCAAATTAATGCATTAATGACTATGTAATTACTGTTTATACCAAATTCTTTAAGAACAATACAAATAAAATAATATGTATCATGTGATTGGCATATCTGATTTTCTTTTCCTGAGCTAAAAATTAAGGTAGGGGCTAGAAAGATGCCTCAGTGGTTAAAAGCACTGACTGCTCTTGCAAAAGACCTGGGATTGGCTCACAGAAACCACATGGCAGCCAAAAACTGTCTATAACACCAGTTCCAAGGGATCCGATGCCCTTTTCTGGTCTCTGCAGGCATTCCACAACATGGATGCACTTACTACATATATCCAGGCAAAACATTCGTATATATAAAATTAAAAATAGTTTTTTTAAAAAAACTAAGGTATACTAGGCCAGTGAAATGACTCACAAAGTTAACAGAAATGTCTCAGGCTTCTAGTGCATATTGCCAAGACTGAGAACCCAAGTTCAATACCAGGAGAAAACCTACTCCTACAATTGGGCCTCTGTCCTCCAGACAAAAGTACACACACACACACACACACACACACACACACACACATGCTCATGCACACATGCACAAACGTGCACACACATTAATAAATGAATAAATAAATATAATAATAAATTTTAAAACAAGTTCATTAGAACAGATGAATCTAAGGTAATTCACAATTTTAATTTTGAAAACTTTCTTGATGGATCAATACAAAAATCTAGAAGATTAGAGAAATTAGAAAAACTAGAAATCTGTTCCTCTCCTTCACCCTGCCAAACCTTATTAACCACAATGCTAAAGGAGCAAAAATAATTAGGTAGGCCTCAACATACTTTTATATAAAAAATGCATAAAGTGAAGAAAAATGGAGCCAGTTACTGACATTCAAATTTTAAACAAAATACTATTTAGGGTAAAGTAAATGAATAATTTATCCCACACAGAGTAATATTTACTCTCTCTCAACACAGATGCTAAATTTTAAAAAAGTTACAGAACTAAATAAAAGAAATTCTTCAGGGATAGAGAGATGGCTTGGAGGTTAAGAGCACTGGCTATTCTTGCAGAGGACCCAAGCTCAAATCCCAGCACCCACATAGTGGGTAACAACCATCTGTAACTCCAGTTCCAGGGGATCCAATGCCTTCTTCTTACCTCCATGGGAACTGCATGACATGGGTGCACGTACATACATGCAGCCAATACATTCATACACATACAATAATAAATATTCAATAAGAAGAAATTATTCAGCCTGAAAACTGTTCTTATAAAGCAGATAATAATCCATTGTATCAATTAATATGTCATACCACCATATATCGAATGGACCTAACAGACATTTACTGAATACTACATCCACGTGGTAAAGAATGCATTTTCTGTTCAGCATCTCATGGAACTTTCTCTAAAAACTGACCACATAAGGAGGCAAAAAACAAACCTCAAAAAATAAAAAATAAAAAAAACTTGAAATATCTCCACACATTGTATCAGACTACAACACAATAAAGCTTAAAATCAACACTGAAAGAAGCCCTACAAAAACTCATGGAGATTAAACAATGCATTCCTGAATGATGAATAGGTAAAGAAGAAATGAAGAAAGAAATAAAAGTATTCCTGGAATTAAATGCAAAGGATAATACAACACAGCAAAACTTCTGGGAAACTTAAAAAGCAGTCCTATAAAAGGGAAGTTTATAGCTCTAAGTGCCTACATTAAAAAATCAGAAAGAGCACAAATGACTTAACATTGCAACCAAAGACTCTTGAAAGGCAACAACAATAAAACCAAAACCAAGCAGACAAGAAGAAATAACAAAAATCAGAGGAAAAATTAATGAAATATGAAACAGAAGCAAAACAATACAAAGAATCAATGAATCTAAAAGCTGGTTCTTTAGAAAGACAAGACAAACAGACCATTTGCCC
Source organism: Rhizomys pruinosus (assembly GCA_009823505.1). Classification (NCBI taxonomy): domain Eukaryota; kingdom Metazoa; phylum Chordata; class Mammalia; order Rodentia; family Spalacidae; genus Rhizomys; species Rhizomys pruinosus. Next base: position 702,840 of record VZQC01007939.1, read on the forward strand.
AGTTACCCAAAGTAAAGAAAGAGCAACTTCAAACAAAATCAGAGATGAAAGGGGAAACATCACACCAGACAGCAAAAAGATCCAGAACTTGTAATCTATTAAATTTGAAAACCTAAAAGAAATGGATGGATGGGACTGGAGAGATAGATCAGCGATTAAAAGTACTGACTGCAGGCTGGAGAAATGGCTCAGTGGTTAAGAGCACTGGTTGTTCTTACAGAAGACCCAGGTTCAAATCCCAGCACCCACATGGCAGCTAACAACTGTCTGTAACTCCATTTCCAGGAGATCTAACACCCTCTTCTGTCCTCCTCAGGCATTGCATGATACACATGAAATTAAAAAAAAAATTTAAAAAAAAGAGTACTGACTGCTCTTGCAGAGGACCTGGGTTCGATTCCCAGCACCCACATGGTGGCTAAGAACCATCTTTAACTCCTGTTTCAGGGGAATCCGATGCCCTCTTCTGACCTCTATGACACTGTTTGACACAGGTGCACCAACCTACATGCAGACAGTACACTCATACACATAAAAAAAAGGATGAATATCTGAAATAATAGGAATAACCAACGCTAAATCAAGAAGAAATCGACAGCTTAAAGAGACCCATAACATATAAGGAAATTGAAACAGTAATACAAAACCTCCAGACTAAAAATAAACCAGGCCCAGATGGATTTATGGCAGAATTCTACCAGACATTTAAAGATCTACAACCAGGCCCCAGTCACTGAGCCACTGCCGAGGACTCAGCTGCCTCCCCCTCGAGCCCCCTCGCTTCCCAACTCCGTCATCGTCACCCCCCCCCCGCCCGCCTTCCGTTCTGCAGGCCGTCTCCACCGAGAAAAAAGGAATGGTATCGTATGTCCACTATCCAGAACCTCCACTCTTTCGATCCCTTTGCTGATGCAAGTAAGGGTGATGACCTGCTTCCTGCTGGCACTGAGGATTAAATCCATATAAGAATTCAACAAAGAAACGGCAGGAAAACCCTTACTACTGTCCAAGGGATCGCTGATGATTACGATAAAAAGAAACTAGTGAAGGCGTTTAAGAAGAAATTTTCCTGCAATGGTACTGTAATTGAGCATCCAGAATATGGAGAAGTAATTCAGCTACTGGGTGACCAGCGCAAGAACATATGCCAGTTCCTGATAGAGATTGGACTGGCTAAGGATGACCAGCTGAAGGTTCATGGGTTTTAAGTGCTTGTGGCTCTCTGAAGCTTAAGTGAGGGTTTCCTTGCAATGAGTAGAATTTCCCCTCTGTCCCTTGTCACAAGTTTAAAAACCTCACAGCTTGTATAATGTAACCATTTGGGGTCCGCTTTTAACTTGGACAAGTGTAACTCCTTCATGCAATAAAAAAAAAGAAAAATAAATAAATAAATAATAAAGATCTACAACCAATACTACTTAAATTATTCAAAAATATAGAAACAGAGAATTGACAAATCCCTTCTACAAAGTCAGCATCACTCTAATGCCAAAACCAGGTAAAGATGAAACCAAAAAAGAAAACTATACACCCATATCCTTAACATAGATGGGAAAATTGTGAACAAAATACTTGCAAACTTCATACAGACACACATCGAAAAGACCACGCACCATAATCAAGTCAGCTTTATTCCAGAAATGCAAGGATGGTTCCACATATGTAAGTCAATAAATGTTACAAATCATATAAATTTATTCAAAGACAAAAATCACATGGTCATCTCAATAGATGCAGAAAACTTCTTTGACCAAATTCAACATGCATTTATATTAAAAGTCCTACCGGGGTGGGGGATGGAGAGATGGCTTAGGAGTTAAGAACACTTGATGTTCTTCCAGAGGACCTTGGTTTGAATCCCATCACCCACATGGTGGCTAACAACTATCTGTAACTGCAGTTCCAGTAGATCTGACACTCTCTTCTGGCCTCTGTGGCACTACACAACACAGGTGCATTTGCATATATGCAGGCAAAATACTTATATGCAACAAAAATAAATATATTTTTTTAAATTACCAGAGGAAATTGGACTAGAGGGAACATACCTCAACATAATTAAAGCTATATACAACAAACCCATACCCAACATCATTCTAAATGGAGAAAAACTGCAAGCATCCCCATTAAAATCAGGAACCGGACAAGGGTGTCCACTATCTCCACTGCTTTTTACTATAGTGCCTGAAAGTCTTTCTAGAGCAATAAGAACAGAGAAGGAAATTAAAGGAGTATTAATTGTAAAACAAGAGGTCAAATTATCTCTTTTTTTCAGATTATCTGATATTATACCTAAGAGATGCCAAAAATTTCACCACAAAATTCTTAGAAATGATTAAGACTTTCACTAAAGCAGCAGGTTATAAAATCAACTTATCCAAATCAGTAGCTTTTCTATATGCCAATAACAAGCAGAGAAAGAGTGCACATAAAGACTCCCATTCACAGTATTCTCAAAAATATAAAATATCTCAGAATAAATCTAACAAAAGACGTTAAAGATCTCTGCAATGAAAATTTTAAATCTTTAAAGAAAAAGACTGAGGAAGCCACCAGAAGATGGAGAACCTCCCATGCTTATGATTGCAAGAATTAATACTCTGAAAATGACCATCATACCAAAAGTAATATATAGATTCAATGCAATCAAAATCAAAATCTCATGACATTCTTCACAGAATTAGAAAAAAAAAAAACACTAAAATTCATATGGAAGCACAAAAGACCCCAGATTGGGAAAGCAAACTTGAACCCAAAGAGCAACACAGGAGGGATTATTATATCAGATGTATTAGTCACCCCACTGTTGCTGTGACAGAACCACCACAACCAAGGAAACTTATAAAAGGAAGAGTTTATTTGAGCTTATGATTGACAGTTCCAGGGGAATTAAGAGTCCACATTGTTGGGGAGACATGGTGGCAGGAGGTGCCTAAGCACCAGCAGAAAGCAGAGGTTCACATCTTCAAGCAGGCACAGGAAGTAGCAAGACAGGCAAAGCCTTTTGAACTCTCTAGGCCCATCCCCAGTGACATGCTTCCTCCAGCATGGCCACACCTTATAAGACCCCCTAAAACAGCGCCACCAACTGGAGACAAAATGTCCGAATAATGAGGATAGCCTCATTCAAACCACCACACCAGATTTCAAACTATATTACAGAGCTATAATCATAAAAAAAAAAAGAGCATGGTACTAGGACAAAAATAGACACATAGATCAATGGATCATAATTGAAGACCCAAATATGAGTACATGCAACTTCAGCTACCTGTTATTTGACAAAGGTGCTAAGAAGACACACTAGAGGAAAGATAACATCTTCAGCAAATGATGCTGGCAAAACTGGATCTCCACCTGTAGAAGAATGAAAGTAAACCCTTATCTTCCCCCAAATGGATCAAAGACCTCAATGTGAAACCTAAATCTCTGAAACTGTTAGAAGAAAACATTGGCAGGAACCTACAAGACAAAGCATAGGAAAGTACTTCCTAAATCAGACATCAGTTGCACAGGAATTAAGGTCAACAATCAACAAGTAGGACCTCATTAAACTAAAAGTCTCTGTACAGCAAAAGAAACAATCAAGGAAGTAACGAGAAAACTCACTGAGTGGGAGAAAATCTTGACCAGTGACACATCTGACAGGGTTTACATCCAGAATATATAAAGAACTCAAAAAACAAAGAATCAAGAAAACAAGTGGTGACACAATTAAAAAATGGGCTAAGAATATGAACAGAGAGTTCTCAAAAGATGAAATAAAGATGGCTAAGAAACATCTTAAAAAGTGTTCAGTATAATCAGTAATTAGAGAAATGCACATTAAAACCACTTTAAGAATTAATCTTACCCCAGTTAGACTAGCTAAAATCAAGAGATTAAATGATACCAAATGCTGGAGAGAATGTGGGGAAAGCAAATGCTCATTCACTGCTGGTAGAATTGCAAACTCAGGCAATCCCTATGGAAAGCAGTGTTTAGAACCCTTAAAAAACTAAAATTAATCTAACCATATTATTCAGTTATACCACTCCTTGGCATATACACAAAGGACTCGTCCTATTACAGAGATAACTTGTACATCCTTGTTTGTTGCTACTCTTTTCACAAGAGCTAAGAGATGGAAGCAACCTATGTGTCCCTTAACTGATGAGTGGATACTGAAAATGTGGTACATTTACATAATGGAGGTCTACTCAGCAGTAAAGAAGGACAAAAGAATGCCAGGCGTGGTGGTGCACGCCTTTAATCCTAGCACTTGGGAGGCACAGGCAGGTGGATCTTTGTGAGTTCAAGGCCAGCCTAGTCTACAGAGTGAGTTCCAGGACAGCTGGGGCTACAGGGAGACCCTGTCTCAAAAAGACCACAAAGAAAAAGGACAAAAGCATGAAATTTACAGGTAAAGGTAAAGAAGTAGAAATTGTCATACTAAGTGAGGTAGCACAGACTCAGAAAAAATATGTTCTCCCTCATTTGTGGATCCTGGCACCAAATACTTATATGTGAATATGTATCTTGATGTAACTGAAGGAACCAGAAAAATGGAAAAGGATCAAGTAGGCAAAGGGAACGAAGGAATCTGAGAGAGAATAATACCAGGAGAGAGTTGTTACTAGGGGAGAAATTAATAAAATTGGGATATTTAAATGGGAAAGGGATATACAAGGAAATATAGATATAAAGGAAAAGGAGGAGCTCAAGAGAGGTGGGATCATAGGAGACTGGCATTCTCTAAGGAGAAATGGGGGGAAATGAGGATACATTAATTGGGGGGTATAGAGGGAA
>VZQC01007939.1:715453-791406 GCA_009823505.1 Rhizomys pruinosus
TGCATACAAGCTTCTCCAACTGGACTATGGGAACCTTGGGTTGTTCAAAATTTGGACATAGATACTTGCAAAATGCACCAATTACCTAATTGTATGACATACTGAGTAACATCAATGTTATCTGCAAACAACTGTGTCATTATATTGTAGAATCCCTTAAAAATAAAAAAATAATAATAAAAAAATGAATCCAAAAGTTGGTTCTTTGAAAGAATAAACAAGACAGACAGACCTCTAGCCCAGTTAACCAAAAGAAAGAAAGAGCAACTCCAAAACAATAGAATTCATTATGAAAGGGGAAATATCACAACAGACAATGAAAAGATCTAGACAAGCATACGGGAATATTTCAAAAACCTATACGCACTACTAAATTTGCTTATAGGTTTTTGAAGTAAACCTAAGAAAAATGGAGGAATATCTGAAATCCTGGGAATCACCAAAGGTTAACCAAGAAGAGATCAACAGCTTAAACAGACCCATAATATATGAAGAAATTGAAAATGTAATAAGACACCTCCTAACTAAAAAAAGCCCATGCCCAGATGGTTTCACAGCAGAATTCTATAAAACATTTAAAGAGGACTTACAACCATTATTACTCAAACTCTTCAGAAGGATACAAGCAGAAGGAAATCTCCCAAATTCCTTCTATGAAGCCAGCATCACTCTAATACCAAAACCAGGCAAAGATACAACCAAAAAACAGAACTATAGCTCCATCTCATTAATGAACACAGATGCAAACAAAAATTATCAACAAAATACTCACAAACCGCATACAGACCCACATCAAAAAGATCATCCATCATGACCAGGTTGGATTCATACCAGAGATGCAGGGATGGTTCAACATACAAAAATCAATAAATATCAAAACACATAAATGGACTGAAAGACAAAAACCACATGATCATCTCAATTGATGAAGAAAAAGCCTTTAACAAAATCCAGCATCCCTTCATGCTTAAAGTCCTAGAGGGAATTGGACTGGAGGGATCATTCCTCAACATAATCAAAGCCATATACAACAAACCCACAGCCAACATCATCCTAAATTGAAAAAAGTTAGAAGCATTCCCCTTAAAGGTAGGAACTCAGCAAGGCTTTCACCTTTCACCACACCTCTTCAATATAGTGCTTGAAACACTTGCTATGGCAATAAGGCAAGAAAAGGAAATTAAAGGAGTACTAATTGGAAAAGAGGAAGTCAAGCTATCCCTTTTTGCAGATGATATGATAGTTTACCTAAGGGATGCTAAAAACTCCACCAGAAAACTCCTAGAAACAATTAAGAGTTTCAGTAAAGTGATGGGATACACAACCTAGAAAAATCAGTAGCCTTTCTTTACACTAACAATAAGCAACTGAAGAAGGAATACGAGGAGAACTTCCCACTCAAAATAGCCTCAAAAACAATAAGATACCTAGGAACAAACCTAACCAAAGACACCAAAGATCTCCACAACAAAAAATTTTAAACCCCTAAAGGAGACTGAAGACATCAGAAGATGGAAAGGCCTCCCATGCTCATAGATTGGAAAAATTAATTTAGTAAAAATGCCCATTCTACCCAAATTAATATACAGATTCAAAGCAATCCCAATGAAAATCCCCAAGACTTTCTTCACAAGCTTGCAAAAGAAAAAAAAATCCTGGGGGCTGGAGGGATGGCCTAGCGGTTAAGAGCGCCGACCGCTCTTGCAGAGGACCCGGGTTCGATCCCCAGCACCCACATGGCGGCTGAGAACCGTCTGCGACTCCGGTTCCAGGAGAACTCCAGTTCCAGGGGAATCCGAGACCTTCTTTTGACCCCACGCCATTGCACGACACGAGTTAGTGCGCAGACCTGCATGACAGACAATACCATTCAATACATATAAAAAAAAAATTAAAATAAATAAAATAAAAAAAAAAATCCTTAATTTCATATGGGAAAACGAAAGACCCCCGAATAGCCAAATACCCTGAATGAAAAGAGCAATACCAGGGGAATCGCTATACCAGACTTGAAACTTATACTACCAGGGCTATAGTCATTAAAAAAAAAAAAAAAAAAAAAAAAAAAAAAACCAGACCTGTAGACCAATGGAACCAAAAACTGAAGATCCAAACTTGAACACAATTTCGAAGGCCATCTTATATTGACAAGGGGGCCAAGAAAAAAAATGGAGGAAAGACAGCATCTTCCAGCAAACGGTTATTGGCAAAACTGGATCCACCACTTGTTAGAAGAATGAAATTAAACCCCTACCTTCTCGCCCTGTACCAAAAATTCAATTCCAAATGGATCAAAGACCTGCATGTGAAACCCCAAACTCTAAACTCGAAGTATACAAGAAAACGTTTGTCAGCAACCTACAACACATAGGCATAGAAGACTTCTAAATCAGACAGTACCTGTGTGAGAAGAATAAGGTCAACAATTGATTAGTGGGACCTCATTAAACTTCAAAAGCTTCTGTATTAGCAAAAGAAACAATCAGAACAATCTAGGAGGTGAAGAGGAAAACCACAGAGTGGAGGAAACCTTCACTGCTGATACATCTGACAGTAGTATTAACTTCCAGAATTATATAAACTACTCAAATAAAACAAAGGAAAAAAAAACAAAGACTCACTCAAAAGATGGAGTTAAGCCGGGAGACAACGTGGTTGGTTGCGTGCCTAATACCAGCACTGTGAGGTTAGAGTTGCGCTGGAATCTCTTGTGAGTTCAAGGCCAGCCTATGCTACAGAGCGGAGTTCGAGGACAGCATCGGTACTAAAAGTGGGAGACCCTGCGCTCAAAAAAAATATAAAAAAAAAGATGGAAGGTCGAAACCTAAAAATCCAGAGACTTCCACAAGTGAGATAATAACGATGGCTGAAAGCGGCGCTCGGATGTGCGCACGCCTTAATCTAGCACTCGGGGCGGCAGAGTCAGGCGGATCTTTTGTGAGTGCAAGGCCAGCTGGTCTTACAGGGTGAGTTCCATGACAGCGGGTTCTACAGGGAGACCCCGTCCAAAAAGACAAAAAAAAAAAAAAAAAAAAACAAAAAAAAAAAGAGGATGGCTGAGAGAAACATCTTTAAGGCCTAGCGGTTGGTGAGCGCACGACTGCTCTTGCAGAGGACCCGGTGGTTTCATCCAGGCACCCACATGGTGGCTGAGAAAAACCGTCTTAACTCCAATTCCAGGGAGAACTCCAGTTCCAGGGGAATCAACTGAGACCCTCTTCTGACCTCCGCGGCATTTGCACGACACGGATGCACAAAAAAAAAAAAAAAAAAAAAACATTCATACACATACAAAAATTTTTTTAAATAAAATTTTTAAAAAAAGTGTTTCAAATACCACTAATAATTAAAAGGAAATCTCTAATTAAAACCACTTTAAGATATCATCTCACTCTTATAAGACTGGCTAGGATCAAGAAAATAAATGAAACCAAACGCTGGAGAGGTTTGAACACTCATCCACTGCTGGTGGGAATGTAAACTCGTACAAGCACTATGGAAAGCAGTATGGAGAACTCTTTTTATTTTTGTCTTTTTGAGACAGGGTCTCCCTGCAGCCCCAGCTGTCCTGGAACTCACTCCATACACCAGGCTGGCCTTGAACTCACAAAGATCCGCCTGCCTCTGCCTCCTGAGTGCTAGGATTAAAAGCATGCACCACCATGCCTGGCTGTGGAGAACTCTTAAAAGACTCAAAATGAGCCTGACACCTGACCCAGTCAGACCACTCCTGGGTATATACCTACAAAACTCATCCTACTACAAAGATATATGCACATCTATGTTTATAGCAGCTCTCTTCACAATAGCGAAGAGCTGGAACCAACCCAAGTGCCCCTCAACTGACGAGTGGATAGAGAAAATGTGGTACATCTACACAATGGAGTTCAATGTAGTGGTAAAGAAAGATGACATAGCTGGGCCTGGTGGCGCATGCCTTTAATCCTAGCACTTGGGAGGCAGAGGCAGGCAGATCTTTGTGAGTTCAAGGCCAGCCTGGTCTACAGAGTGAGTTCCAGGACAGCTGGGGCTACAGGGAGACCCTGTCTCAAAAAAATAAAAAAAGACCAAAAAAATAAAAGAAAGATGACATCATGAAATTTGCAGGTAAATGGATAGAGCTAGAAGATATTATGCTAAATGAAGTAATGCAGTCCCAGAAAAACAAACAGCAAATGGTATACCTCATCTGTGGATGCTAGCACCAAGTACCTAATTGTAAGGCAAACTGAGCAACATTAATGTTATATTCCTCATGATCTGAAAACAACTGTGCTCTTACATGGTGAATCCCTAAACAGGTTCTAGAATTAACCTACCATTTATTTTCAAGCTTTGGAATTTTGGTATATGTGAGGAGGGTATGTATGCATATTTTAGAGTAATATAAAACCAAAATGACAAAATGTGAAAAAAAATATTCTGATTGTCTCATATGTTTCAAGCACTATTTTATTTTATTTTATTTTTTTGGTCTTTTTGAGACAGGGTCTCCATGTAACCCCAGCTGGCCTGGAACTCACTCTGTAGACCAGGCTGGCCTTGAACTCACAAAGATCCACCTGCCTCTGCCTCCCAAGTGCTAAGATTAAAGGCGTGCGCCACCACACCCAGCTTCAAGCACTATTTTAAGCACCTAACAAATAGAAAAGAATTTGAATGGGTCCACTATAAAGAAACAATGACAGAAATGCTAATTGTCAGAAGTGATCAACAGCCAATGTGTATATTAATCAAAACATCACATTTTACATCATAAATCCAAAAAATATAATGCATTGTCCAAAGCAATTGGAAATTAATATCTTTTGCAGCATGTTGTTGACACTTTGAAAAAAGTTAAAAGTATGAAAAAGAAAAAAGAGGAATACATGTACTTTGAAAAACCTGCCAAGTGATTCAATGATACCCTCTTCCAACTGATACAATCCAAGTTGAGGATAGAGGGCTAAAAAATATCATAGAAAATTTGTTACAAAAGTCAAAGTTTAGAACATCACAAGCTATTGTTTTTTAGATAAATTCTTACTTGTCTTTTCCTCTAACTGATTGACTTTATCTCTGGATTCTTCTAGCAATAATGTTAAATCTTTCATTTTATTGTCTTTCTCAGCATTTTGGATCAATAATAGTGATACCTAAAATGGAAATTTTTCAACAATATAGATGTAAAAATCTAATATAACATCATAGTACTTATACTCACCTGTAATTATTTTATAAAAGTTTTTACATTTATTTACACACCTCCCTCCTTCTTTTAGAAATCTGGTTTAAAAATAAAGTTAAAATACCAAAGTATATATACTTCTTAACTATGAGATCTTCTTACAATTCAGAGAAGATAATAAGAAACAGAATAGTATTACTTTCTATATATCACTTTTTATTTGGGAAGCAGAAGGCTTAAGAAATAGATAGCATAATAAAAATATAAAAATTAAATTCTCGCAAATATCAGAGAACACAGACTTAACCATTTTTAAGTTTTCCACTATGTGATATTAATAGAAAGAATCAACAGAATGTTTTACTTTCCTTTCACTGAGGTGATAGATAATAATTTTGAAATAAATTTTAAAAAGGTGAAGTTGGTTATCAATGATCACCTTTATATTCTACTAGGTTTTTATTTAAATAAAATTTCTGATAAAGTATTTTTTAGCAATGTAAACTGATATAAACATTGTAGATTCATTGATACAAAACCATCGAAAACTAGCCTTGAATAATGAAAATAAATTTGACTAGGCAAAAGGCTAAATACTTTGACAGAAACTAAACATTTAAAGTATTTTATATAAATTTATGTCAGCAAATACAAACTATTTTTGAGATTTTAAATATTTCATTAATTCACAAAAATAAAGAATACAGAATTAAACCTCAGAATAATTAAAAGAATTGAAATGTACTCACTATAAAGTTTAAGTGACAGGATGCTAATTACCCTGAATTGATCATTACTTGATGTGGACACAAAACACCACACTGTACCTCATAAAAATGCACAAACACTAGGTGTTGGTTAAAAAAATAAAAATTATATGTTAAAAAGAATAGAAAGAGTTGATTTTTTTAAAAACCTGATGCTCCTTGTCATTAATTTCCTTCTTATAGTCTTCTTCAAGATGTTGGGTTTTTTCATAATCTTCCTTTACTTTAAAAATAAAATAAATATATCATAATGTCTTATCATAATTACATAACTTTTATATTACCAATAAAATTTAAAAAATATTTCACTTTCTTATTTATCTCAAAATTATACTAAATCTCAAAAGTTTCTGATGAGCTAAAACTGGTATTTTCTTACTAATTTTGTTTAATAAAATAGTGAACTTAAATAATGTCAGTAGCTTAAAATTCTGTAGCTCTTATAACAGCACTTACATAAAACTTTATTCTTTACAACACACTAATCTAAAATAATAAATCTTATATATGTTATATATGTTATATATACTTCAAGAAAATACAAGACAAAACCATATTTCTAAAAAACTAAATACAAGCCATAATAAATCTCATTTCACAGAAAATGTAATTTAAACCCAAACAATATTTCGATACGTATTAATCCCCTGCCATAATCCACAGATTTTGAGAGGCTTACAAAAACTAAGATAATATTAAATGTAAAATACTTTAGAGCATCAAACTGAAGGGATGAGAATATTAATAAAATCTAACAAAAACATAAATAGCCAAAAATTAACATTAAAATTAAACAGGATTCCTACATTTAAAATGCATTTCCAGTCTAGAATTCTCAGCTTGCACACGAAGTTCTTCAAAAGCTATTACCATTTTCTGGAATATAAAACATTTAAAAATCACACTTTTTCAATACATTTCTTCAAACTTTGAAAAGATCAGTAAGTCTAAACATGAAATCGTATATAAATCCACACAACTTTGAATAATGAAAATCCTATAATGTAATAAATAATTTACTAAAAATGTATTAAGGGTGCCTATAATGAGACCAATGAGATGCTTCAGCAGTTGAAAACACTCAAGCCTGACAACCTGAGTTTGATCCTTGGAACCCATGTGGAAAAAAGAGAGAACTGACTCCTGTGGGCTGTCCTCTGGTTTCCACAGGTGAGCTGTGATGCGCACACACACACACACAAACACATACAAGTATATGTATATGTATATGTATATGTATATGTATATGTATAGGTATAGGTATAGGTATAGGTATAGGTATAGGTATATAAAGAGTGCCTATACTGTTGCCCTGGCCCTGGAAACATGTAAGATAATACAGAAGAGCAACAAAATGGATACTGTTACTCTATTCTCTTAATAACACCTTTTTCTTTTTTTTTTTTTTTTTTTTTGGTCTTTTCCAGACAGGGTCTCCCTGTAGTCCCAGCTGTCCTGGAACTCACTCTGTAGACCAGGCTGGCCTTGAACTCACTAAGATCCACCTGCCTCTGCCTCTGCCTCCTGAGCACTAGGATTAAAAGGCATGCACCCAGCCAGGCCTGGCAGAAATTCTTTTGTTTAAGCCAAGCATGGTGGTACACACCTGTAGTCCCAACACTCAGAGGCAGAAGTAGGTTAATCTCTGTGACATCGAGGCCAGCCTTGTGTAAATAGTGAGCTCCAGGCCAGCTGGGGCTACAGGAAGATCCTGTCTCAAAAGACCAAAAAAAGTTATTTTATTTAAAATAATTTGTTTTCACTAAAACTTACCTCAATGTTATTGTTTAGCTCCACATAAACTTGTCTTGTTTCTTCCCGTTCATATTCATCTATAATTAACATTAAAAACTTCAAAATTAAGTTTTAAAACATGACATCAACAACATAGTACTCAAAATGTCTCAGGAAAAAACAAAATATTTAAAACTCTGTGGATATATAATTCAGTTCTGACTCTTCAAAATATTATCAGAAGCAGTGTTGTAAGAAGCTTGGAATCTGCTATTCCACAAGTAAAAATGAAGGCAAACTCAAAATCTCAAATCCAAAAGAAAATCAAGGTTATAGAGCAAACCACTACCTCCAAAATTAGAGGGACAGATAGGCAGAGACAGAGAAAAAGCAAAGTTACCAGGGTAGCCAGGAGCAGAAAACTCTAAAAACTAGTGCTAGCATTGGGGGGGGGGGGCTTGGGCCTGTAGAGATGGCTAGATGGCTGAGCGGTAAAGAGCACTCACTGGCTGCTCTTATAAAGGACCAGGGTTCAGTTTCAAGTACTCATAGTGGCTGGTAACACAACTCCAGTTCCAGAGGATCCAACCCCCTCTTCTGGCCTCCACAGGCACTGCATGCACACTGCATACATGGAGGCAAAAAACTCACACAGCACACATAAAAAATAAAAATATGTGGAGTGCACAGAGCTTCGATAAGGGACTTCCCAGGACCACCTGAAGCACAGGTAGGAGCCAGTAACTTCAGCCAGGTGGATTGATGGATACATCTATGTCTGGGTTGTTGGATAATTGTTTCCTTGGTTTGTTGGAGAGTTAAATCATTGTCTTGTGTGGCTGTCAGGGTGGAGTCAGCCTGCTAGCTAGTATTAAAGGCAGGCCTGTAGCCGCTGTGAAACTTCAGTGCACAGAGCTTAGATTCCCACCCCCACACCAACTAGAATTGCTGAGGGAGTGTCTAAGTGGATTTTTTTGGAGACTTCAGTGCACAGAGCTTAGACAGATTCCCCCACACACACCAACTGGAATTACTGAGGGAGTGTCTAAGTTGATTTTTTTGGAGAACTTTTAAAACAGAGAAAGAAGAGTTAGACTTCCAACATATAAACAAAATTGAAAGCCTGAAACCTAGACAAGTCAACATCAACACTCCATAAACAAGGAGAAAAAAAATAGGCAACAGAAGGAGGCAAGCAAAGTAAGCCTTCAACACAGTGAAAAGGCATTTGTGATTTGCATCGGAATACAGGCAAAAAGGGAAACCCACATGCCAGGGACATGAAGAAGGGACAACATGGGAAAGTTACAGGATATTTCCACACCAAGCTCTACCAACCCTGTGGGAGATTCCTACAGTGGGATCCCCCTGGGGGTGAGCCAGGACACAGATCTTAGAGGAACAATTGCAGACCTGTTCAGAGAAATCAAAGAATGTAAAGAACAAGTCAGAGAACTAAGGAGAGAGAATGAAAAACTCAAGGACCTAGAGGGAGACAATGACAAACTTCAGAAAGAACTAAAGGGAGAGAATGACAAACTCCAGAAAGAACTGGAGGGAGAAAATGACAAACTCCAGAAGGAAGTGGAAATACTTAAGAAATCACAGGACAAAATGAAAAAGGAAATAGAACACTCATCCAATCAAGAGGAAAGGAATGGAAAAAGCCTCAGAGACAGAATGGAGGAAGCAGAGCAAAGAATATCTGAAGATAACACAAAACAACTAAAAACCTCAAGTAAAGATTATGAAAAATTCAAAAATACGCAAAAGTGGAGCAACCAGGAAATATGGGACACTATGAAAAGATCAAACCTCCACATAGGAATAGAGGAAGGAGAAGAATCCCAAGAGAATGGTATTGATCAGATCTTCAACAGAATAATAGATGAAAATTTCCCTAAACTAAAAATACAAATACAAGAAGCACATAGAACTCCAAACAGACAAGATCGGAAAAAAAACTCTCCATGCCATATCATAGTTAAAACACTAGATGCCCAAAACAAAGACAAAATTCTGAAAGCCACAAGAGAAAAATAACAAGTTACATACACGGGAAACCCATCAGAATTACAACTTACTTCTCAGTGCAAACTATGAAAGCAAGAAAAACATGGAGCAAAGCATTTGAGGTGTTAAAGGACGATGCCAACCCAGGTTACTATACCCAGCAAAAATGTCAATTATAATTGAGAGAGAAAAATCTTCCATAACATAAACAAGATGACAGAATACATGTCCAGAAAACCAACCCTTCAGAAAATACTTGAAACAATTCAAAGGACAGAAGAGAGAAGTAACTATCCCCAGGCACCTAGAAAGAGAAATTAATAATAACTCCAGAAGTAGAAACCAAGACTAAAAATGCAAATGGGTAATAAGGTGAAAGGAAGCAACATGCATCTTTCAATTATAACCTTAAAATATTTTTTGTGTGTGTTTTAGGTTATATTTTTTTTTCTTTTTGTTTATTTTTAAAGGATTCTACAATATAAGAGCACAGTTGTTTTCAGATCACATTAACGTTGCTCAGTTTGCCATACAATTAGGTAATTGGTACTAGCATCCACAGATGAGGGATACCATTCGTCATTTGTTTTTCTGGGACTGTGTTACTTCACTCAGCATGATATCTTCTAGCTCCAACCATTTATCTGCAAAGTTCATGATGTCATCTTTCTTTACCACTGCATAGAACTCCATCGTGTAGATGTACCACATTTTCTCTATCCACTCGTCAGTTGAGGGGCACTTGGGTTGGTTCCAGCTCCTTGCTATTGTGAAAAGAGCTGCAATAAACATTGCTGTGCATATATCTCTGCAGTAAGATGAGGCTGTGGGTATATACCCAGGAGTGGTATGGCTGGGTGAGGTGGTAAATTCATTCCAAGTCTTCCAAGGGTTCTCCACACTGCTTTCTATAGTGGCTGTACCAGTTTACATTCCCACCAGCAGTGGATGAGTGTTCCCCTTTCCCCACAACCTCTCCAGCACTTGGTATCATTTGTTTTCTTGATCCTAGCCAGTCTTATTGGAGTGAAATATCTTAAAGTGGTTTTAAATTGCATTTCCTTAATTATTAGTGACATTGAACACTTCTTAAGATGTTTCTCAGCCATCTCTAATTCCTCACTTGTGAAGTCTCTGTTCAGCTCTTTACTACATCTTTTGTGTTTTGTTTTGTTTTTTTGTCTTTTCGAGATAGGGTCTCCCTGTAGCCCCAGCTATCCTGAAACTCACTCTGTAGACCAGGCTGGCCTTAAACTCACAAAGATCTGCCTGCTCTGCCTCCCAAGTGCTAGGATTAAAGGGGTGCGCCACCACGCCCGGCTGGTCCATCTTTTAAATGGGTCGTTTGTTTTCTTTCTTGTTTTTTGAGTAGTTTATATATTCTGGAAATCAATGCTTTGTCAGATGTATCTGCAGTAAAGGTTTTCTCCCACTCTGTGGGTTTTCTCTTCACTTCCTTGTTTCTTTTGATGTACAGAAGGTTTTGAGTTTAATGAGGTCCCATTTGTCAATTGTCCACCGTAATTCTTGCACAGCTGCTGTCTGATTTAGGAAGTCTTTTCCTATGCCTATGTCTTATAATCTGATGCCAACTTTTTCTTCTATCTCCTTCAGAGTTTGGGGCTTCATGTTGAGGTCTTTAATCCATCTGGAGTTGACTTTTGTACAGGGCAAGAGGTAGGGATTTAACTTTATTCTTCTATGAGTGGTGATCCAGTTATGCCACCACCATTTGCTGAAGATGCTGTCTTTTCTCCATTGTGTCTTCTTGGCCCCCTCGTCAAATATGAGGTGGCTGAAATTGTATGCGCTCAAATTTGGATCTTCAGTTTTGTTCCATTGGTCTATGTATGGTACACTACAGTGTTATAAATGCTACATCAGTAGATGAAAATTTTCAAATCTTTTTTTTTGTCTTTTTGAGACAAAAAAAAGGGTCTCCCTTTAGTCCCAGCTAGCCTGGGGCTCTCTATGTAGAGCAGGCTGGCCTTGAACTCACAGAGATCTGCCTGCCTCTGCCTCCCAAGTACTAGGATAAAAAGCATGAGCCACTACGCCCAGCCGAAAATTTTCAAATCTTTTATACTCTATGGGACCACTGTCCTATATATACTCTATTGTTGACCTAAATGTAGTTCATATAGTGCTTCAATACACCATGCCTATACCACAGCCCTCTGCTACTACTTTTTATTATGGATATGACTATTATCTTATTTTTTATTCAATTTCCTGGTTGTTCCAGACAGAAGGCTAGTATTAAAATAACACTTGAAGCAAAATGAGGATTAACTATAAATGCCAAATATTATAGTTCTTGATATATATTACTTTTCAAAACTAGAAAACTTAGTTAATACTTCTGAAAAAGAGAGGTCTGGGTTACATAAAACTTACTAAAATTAAAAATTAGCTCCAAGAATTGAAAAGACAATTTCTCCTCCTGTATCCACTATTAAATAATAAATTAATAAAACCACATAGAACAAGAAAGATATTTACATTTCTTTGTCTTTTCTGTAGATCTAGCACAGGTTTCTTTGAGTAGGTTACATAAATTCCTTGTCGCATTATTCCTGCAACAGAAAGAATGAAATTTGATCTCAAGCAAAAACATATAGGAAAGTAAAAAAGTATGTAGTTATAATTTTTAAGGAAATTTCTATCTCTATTGTATGAGTGTTATGCCTTCATGTACATTAGTGAAGTGCACATGTCATGCAGTCCCCACGGAGGACAGAAAAGGGTGCTGTATCCCCTGGAACTGGAGTTACAGATGGTTGTTAGCCACCATATGGGTGCTGGGATTCAAACCCAGATCTTATGCAAGAATAGCCAATGTTCTTCACCACTGAACCATCTCTCCAGCCACAAGAAATTTTTTAATAATATATTTTACACATATCTCATGGTAATGATTGTATCACAGAAAAGTAGATTGGCTGTGTGTACTATTGGCAAACATATTTGAGGGAATAGTTCCAAATTTGTCTAGGTAAAATAATGTGAAGAGATGGTTAGACTTCATTTACTAATACCCTCAAAATGCTCTAGATGCATAACCTTTAAAAACAAAAATAAGAATGTTCTCAAGAGGCATTCAGCCGGGCGTGGTGGCACACGCCTTTAATCCTAGCACTTGGGAGGCAGAGGCAGGCAGATCTTTGTGAGTTCAAGGCCAGCCTGGTCTACAGAGTGAATTCCGGGACAGCTGGGGTTACAGGGAGACCCTGTCTCGAAAAGACCAAATGAAAAAAAAAAAAGAGGCATTCATTGATTGAATAGTACCTCTAGCTATACTATTTAAACTACTAACATATAGAGAGAAGTTAGGTTTAATTTTCCAACTTATAATTTTCAGTAGAAATTACACCAAGAAAAAAATGGGAATTTGAGAGAAAAGAATAAGTTTTGAAATAGGGTGAGTTTTGTTTCATAAGTCCTGCTCCACACAGCAATGGTAAAACAGAAACATGGAAAATATACAAAGGCAGTTCTAAATACAAAATTTCAAAACATTAGAGAAGGAAAGATGGCTCAACAATTAAGGGCATAGGCTCCCCTTACAAAGGACCAGGGTTCAGTTCCTAGCACCCATGTGGTGACTAACAACTGTTCTATACCTCCAGTTTCAGGGGCATCTGACACTCTCTTCTGACCTCTGCAGGCATTGCACNAAGCCATTTTTTTTTTCTTGGAGACAGAGTCTCCCTGATAGCTTCAGCTAGCTTGGAATCACTCTGTAGACCAAGTTTGGGCTTGAATTCATAGAGATCTGCCTGCCTCTGCCTCCGAAGTGCGGGATTAGAAGTGTGTGAACACACTACGCCCAGCTAAATAAAGCATTTTAAAGGTCCTTAAGAAATAATGTTTTCCTTTACCACCACATTTATATTTGCTAAAGATTTGTTTGAGTCCTACACACTAAGGATTTTTGGTGTAATCTTATGTGAGTCCTCACAGGTAAGTCAATTTGGTCGATACAAATAACACACAAAAGCACACATATGGATAATATGGTGGTATAAACAAAGTATAGGCCCCAAACTACCCAAGACCCAAAGATTTGGTAGATTTTATTTACACTATGGTTGCAGTCTAGTTTCCTCAAGGTGTCGGTGAAGTGTCACAGTATTCCAGCTGTCATGTGGGCCGTCAGCCTGGATACTTGGCTGACGGTCCTTGTGTAAGTAGCTGGGGCACCAGGGAAGCAAGCCAACTGACAACTGGGGAATCAAACTGCCCAAACTTTAACACCTCAGCTTATTTAAAAGGTGGATGAACATTAAAGTTTCATCTTAGGGGAAAAAGTCATGAACTTTCTGTTAGGGAGTGCTTACAAAAAGCCCCTCTCAGTCCAGAACTTAGAGCAGAAGATATCATTGGGCTTTTGTTGCCATCTTGAGGGATTCCAGGGTGGCCTGCAATGCTGTTAAATTTGCAGGAATGGACCTTTTCTAAAGAAAAGAAAATCTAAGCTTCAGGTAAAGATGTCGAATTATGTGAACTGCAGGTAGCCTGGCCTGGCACAGTAGGATTTACCCTTGAGGACCTCCCGGTGGAGGTTCAGTAGCTGCTCTGAAAAAGTGTAGTCCTTGTTGCCTTCCTAGGAGTTGCTCTTCTCCAGTAGATTGTCCTCCAGGGTCACAGCCCATTCCCATGGGGTCACCTTGGGGAAGACCACCAGAAGTTCAGTCTCTGCTTGGTGTCTTACTCACTGAGCTGCTTGTGATCCTGTAGCTAGCAGTACCCAGAGAGGTAATACCAGAGGCCCTGAGATACCACATAGCCCTCTTTGGGCCTCCTTGGTCCATTGGATCCTTCAGCCATTGTGCTCTCAAGGATTAATATTACAGTGGTCATAATTAACCTGATAAACTTGTGTGTGATGTGTGTGGTGTGTGGGGGTGTGTGTGTGTGTGGGTGGGTGTAATTTTGGAGGTTGTCATTGGTCTTTTTTGATCATGTTGTGTACCACAGCAATAGAGAGATGAGTTTAACAGATAATGGACAGATTCTGGACTAAAGACTTTTACCCAACATTGCAACCAAATGTAATGTAATTAGCTAACTGTGTAAGAGCAATGGTAATATAACAAGCTCACTGAGCTAAGGGGCTTCTTTTCTTGTTGTGATCTGGACATATACCTAATTCTAGGACCCCTCCTTGCCCCTTTTACCAAATGATTGAATAAATGTGTGGGATGCACACATTACTAGGCAAACCTCTACAAACATGAGAGAAATTGATATATGTGGTTTCTAGGCCTGAATAAAAACAAGATTCTCTCAACAGGGTGGGGTCTTGATTTTACTTTCCGGCAGTTCTGCTGGAATACGGTTTTCAAGAAAAAATAAGTGAAGCCCCTGGGCTATGGGAACACAGTTCCTGAAAGTATCGGAAGGAGCAGGGGTAGCATTTTGGGTAACTCGTGTCTATGAATCTGAAGAGGGAGGTGTATTCTATTATTAAGTCATAACCAGAATGGTAGGTAGAGAAAATCTGTACCCCCCCCAGGAGGAACAATAGGACTGTAGACGAGCAGAAGGGGTCGGAGGCAAACCCCCTGTAATTTAAAAGATCAATGGAAACTGTTAGAAATATTGAAAGCTAATGGAGTTAAACCTTTAGGGACAACCAACTATGACTTGCTGGCTAGTTTCAGAACATCTCCTGTAGTCAAAGCAACAAGTCATGAGACAGCTGTACCAAGTAAAGGTGCAAAGTGGGAGCTGTCTGAAAAAAAAGCAAACAGAAGGAACTAAAGATGCCATTAAAATCATCCCAGGAGAGAAACAGCTTTCAGCTCTAACAATTGCAAATCTAGTACAAAAACAGCTAAGAGCAGCTCTTGAAGAAACATCTCCAAAATAGAAAGAAAAAATATATTTTTAAAAAAAAAAAAAAAAAAAAAAAAAAAATATTTATTTAAAAAAAATTTTTTTTTATTATATTTATTTCTGGTATGTGTATGAAATGTATACTTCTGCATGCAGTTTTGTGACCCAACATCATGCAATGCCGCGAGGGTCAGAAGAGGGGCCTCTCCGGGATTTCCCCCTGGAGCTGGAGTTCTCTCCTGAACTGGAAGTTTCAGACGGTGCTCGGGACGCCATGGTGTGCTGGGGATCGAACCCACCCGGGTCCTCTGCACGAGTAGTCGGCGCTCTTATCTCGCTAGGCGATCTCCCCAGCCCGGCGAATGTTAGTTATAAGCAAACAAACAAAACCAGCAAAAAAAAAAATAAAGCAAGATAAGGGGCTTAATGCTTATGACACTTTGAAGCTGAGGCAAGAGGGTATTGTGGATTTGAGACCGAGCCTAAACTACATAGTGAACTATGGGAGAGTCTGTTCTGCAAAGTGAGATCCAGCAACAACAAAAGGAAGGGCTAATTTTAATCTTTGACTTGATTTGATTAAGAGATATCTAGAAGATTAGTTGAGGAACACCTTTGGGTGTGTCTGCATGAGTACTTCCAGAGTACCAATTGAGGGATTAAGATATGTCTTCAGGGGTTCTCTTGGCAGAATACTTGAGTTTCAATTCCCACACCCACATAAGGCCTGAACAACTGTCCCTAAATCCATTCCAGGGGATCCGACAACCCCTTCTGACCTCTGAGGGCCGTGTGGTGGAACAGGTGCACTACACATACAGCAGCATAACACTCATACAGAAAAAAACTAAAAATAATAAAAAGGTGTGCTTGGAATACAGGTGGCACCATCCCATGGACTTGGCCCTAGACCAGCCAAGGAAGAGAAAAACGAGAAATGTCCATGTGAGCACTTGCCCTTCCCATCGACTGTTTCCCAGTGGTTGGGCCTGATCGTGACCAGCCCTCCTGCAGCGTGCAACCCTGACTTCTCCTTCTTCACCACTGTGGACTGTATCTGTTTGAATACTCAACACCCCCAACCATTCTTTCCTTGTGTTACTTTTCTTAGATATTTGGTTACAATAACCAGAAAAGCATCTGATATAGCCTAAAAACCTCACTTTGTTGCAAATTTTTTCTATTTTTTTAGGGTTCTACCTTTGTAACCGATTTAGAGAGAATTGGTGTTTTCAAATAAAAACTATTAAGAGCTGGGCAATGGTGCCTCACACTTTAGTCCTCAGCACTTGGGAGGCAGAGATTTTTTTTTTTTTTTTTTTTTGTGAGATTGAGGCCAACATGGTCCACAAAATTGAGTGTCCCTGCTAATCTGGCTGGGCTACAGGGAGACTGTCTCAAAAAGAAAGCCCCGCCTCAGAAACCCAATCCAAAAGATGAAGTGGTTGCTCCACTGTGGCAGAGTGTTTGCACTGCATGCACATGATCCTGGGTTTAGTATCCAGCAAAACACACATACACTACTTAATAATAAAATGTGTCAAATTAGCAGATTAGGGTTCTCTTGACGTTATGGGAGCATGAATGGACCACAGATTATATATACATAGTTTTATCATTAATATATTAGTTGTAACTGTTGTATGATTATATAGAACAAAAATTGTAAATAACTGTGTGAATTTTTTATGTGTTAACAAAATTTCTTGTTTTTCCACTGCAACCAACAGGAAACTTCGCGTGCTGAGCCCCAACCAGTCGTCCTCGCCCTCTGGAGGCCGCGGCAGACAGAATCTCTGACGTTTGATCTAGCCTGGGTTCTACAAATGGGACCAATGGTCTAAAAAGCAAACAAAAAAATTAAAAGGGGATCTTACAATAAAAGCTGATCTTCATTTGGACTTGGGTACCTTGGGTTGTACAGAAAACTAGACGCTGATGAAATTGGGCTGGTATGGACATTCCTCACGTTTGTTGTCTAAGTGTTCTTGGCCGACTAATAAATAAAAAAAAAAACAGGAAAAAAAAAAAGCTGATCATTAACAGGAACAATGCTTTAATAGTACTCAATAGTGCTTGCTTTTAGCCACTTAATCTTGGGGAAGAGTTGCATCATTGTGTCTATCTTAGCACCTAAATTCTTAGCACTAAAATGATATGTCTAGTTATCCAAATACAAAATCAGTCATGTTTTACTTCTCCCTCATTTATATTAAAATACCATCAACAAAACTTGCTAAATACATTTTCCAATTGATACCTTAGTGCTTTGTCTACTTTCCACTTAGAGGTAGTTGGGGTACATTCTCCCCATTGATCGAGTCTCCCCATTGATCAAGTGGGCAAGCCTCTTCTAATTGTAGCCATAACAGGAACTTAAATTCTACATACTCCCCAGGCCACCTTCAGCACCATTCTTGTGTCCTTGGGGCTCTCATCCCTTTAGTGATTCTGCAGCACTGACTGTTGGCACCCACACCGCCTTCCTAAGCTCTAGAGCTCTTGGAGGGGGGCGTGACATGGCCTTTTCAGCCCTCATTTGTCGGCCCGTGAGCTTTCCCAGTGTTCTTTGACAACAGCAGAAGCTCACAGAACATCCACTTTTTAAAAAATTAATTAATTTATTTTTTAACAACTCTATACCCGTGTCCCCCCCATTTGCCCCCACCTTCCCCACGCCTCCAGAGCTCATTCATTCGGCCAAACATGCTTTTCATCTCTTAAGTCTTTCTCAATATTTCTCCATGTGGAAGTTGACGTTTGGAGCAGAAGTTCACTGTTTCAGTAGTTCTTTTGATGCAGTCTTTTCTGTTGTTGGTTTCCAAAATGCATTGCGCCCAACTGCTTTGTACAAAAGCACAGGGGGCCCTACACAAGAATACTTACAACAACTGGGGTAATTGGGCACCCTCATCGCTGTGGATGCTAGTGCCAATGAACCAGAGAACATCCACTTATAAGAAGCACTAGAACCCGGATAGGAAACAGCAAACCCGGGAAGATGGAAGTCTCGGGCGGAGAGTGTCCCCTGGGAGCCCGCTCCGGAAACGGATCTTGCGCTAACCGTTATTTAGGCGTTAGTCGCAGGCCGCCCAGCCCTGCAGCGCTGCGCGGGTTCTCCCGCTTCGTTCCGCAGATTCCGAGGGAGGCCAGAGCTCGCGGTTCTTTTCCATGTCCTCATAGAGAGGAGCTCGCGAGGTGCGAAGCCCGCAGTCCTGCTGGTTCTGCCGAGGTGAGGGCAGGTGGCCGGGCCTCGGGGGCGGCGGGCAGGGGACGCCGAGGTGGCGATGGCCGCGAAAAAGGTCAGCGGCCACAGCCTCGCTCAGCGGGGGTCCTTCATGAGCTACTCCCGCTTGGCGTCCTCACTGTCCCTGCACGAGTGTCCCTCATCTTGCCCTCATGGCGATCCCTCAGTCCCTCACCGTCCCTTCACCCATGCCCTCATGAAAGACGTGCTCACGGAGTGCCCTTGTGGCTTCCTTGTGGCGTCCGAATACCTCCATGGCGTCCCCCACATCGCCTCAACGCGTCCTTCGGTCATACCGGCCGTAGGCCTTGCTTTTCAGGCTGGTCACTGGAGCAATGTGGAGGGGAAAAATTT
This sequence comes from Rhizomys pruinosus, assembly GCA_009823505.1. Taxonomy (NCBI): domain Eukaryota; kingdom Metazoa; phylum Chordata; class Mammalia; order Rodentia; family Spalacidae; genus Rhizomys; species Rhizomys pruinosus. The sequence continues at coordinate 734,580 of VZQC01007939.1, forward strand.
CTGTGGGGCTAGGTGGCCACGGTGGCGGCTGCAGTGGGGGGCACTCTTCCGCGCGTTTTCTAGCTAGGCAGTACGCAAACACGACTTTATAGACAGTACTAACCAAGTAATGTCAAGCACTGCCCACCTCCCTGAGTCCTAGTAGGTACTTGGCGAAGAGAGACCATGGACAAGCAGAAGCCTTTTAATCTGTTCGTACCACCGAGACTGAGCAGCAGCAGCCAGGTGTCCGCAGTGAAACCCAACACCTTGGGAGCCTTGGGAGGAGAGATTATCGTCAAGGTGAATTTATATCTGAATCATGATTTGACTCTTGAATTAAGTGGGCTTGGGCTGGCAAAATGGCCCATGGTAAAGGGGCTTTGCTGCACAGCCTGAAGGGCCGCGTTAGATTCCTGGAACCCAGGGCCAAAGGCGGAACGACTACCTCTGAAGTGTTCTCCCTCGTCACTAAAAACTGGGGTGCACATACACATACAAACACCCACCTCCCCCCAAAATACATGTAAATAAAAAAATTGTTTTCCTACTGGTAATATATAATGCTTTTCAGTAAATATCTGGTATATCTAATACCTTTTTTTTTTTTTGAGTCAGGTCACTCTGTAACCCAGCTGGCTGGACTATGTAGAACTAAGGCTGGCCTGGAACTAACGAGATCCGGTTTTACTTCCTGCTTCCCCCCCTGAGTGCTGGGATTAAAATGCAACACACATCTGGCTCATCCAGATACTTACAAAAAAGATTTTGTTTTATATGTATGAATGTTTTACCTGCTGTAAATGTGTAAATTTGAGTACATATCTGGTGCTTTGGAGGCTGAAAGAGGGATTGGAATCCCTGGAACGGTGAGTTAAGGGATGGTGTTAATTGGCTGTGTGGACACTGGCAACCAAATTTGTGGGTCCTCTAAGAGAAAGGGTAAGTATTTTAAGCGACCTGGACCATCTCTTTAGCTGCACATCTTCAAAGTAATTTTTGAATAGCATCACAGAAAACCAACCTGTACTATATGTAAGGGGCAACACTTATGTAAAGAATCAACTGTAGGCTGTAGAACTCTAACAGTATATAGTAGGATTTGCTATATATATTAAATCTGCATGTTAAATGACTTGAGGCACCTTAATAGTTTTGTTGTTTGTTTGCATTTGAGAGACAGACGCTTATACTTTGTAACCCTTGCTTGCCTGGAACTAACCATGATGTAGACCAGGCTGGCCTCAAAACTCTCAGACATATGGCACTCTGAAGTGCTGGGATTAACAGTGTGTTCGCCACAAAACACATCTGGGACTGACTGTAGGTCCTCCCGCGAGGCCTTCCCTGTCCTGACTTCTCTTCCTGTCCTTCCGTCAACTTTCCTTCCTTCCGTCGTCCTTCCTTCCTTCCAATTTCCTTTTCCTTATCATCTTCCCTTCCCCTTCCCTCTCCTCCCCTCCCACCTCCCCCCCCATCGCCCTTGGGTGTTCTTGTCCTTGCCCCTCTTTCCCTTTCCCTTTCTTCCTTTCAACATCAGGTTTGTGAACAGGCTCCTATACCCCAGCTGGCTTGCGAACTCCACTAGTAGACTAGGCTGGCCTTAGAACTCACAAGAGTCCTCCCTGCTCTCCTGAGTGCTGGATAAAGGATGTACACCATGCCCAGGCTGTTTTTAGTTTAATTTTTATTAGCATATTTAAATAATGGATGTCACTCTGAGCTTGTTCATGCAATGTATGGAAGTACATTTTGTGTTGCGCATGTATGCATTGTAGTGTTTGGCTGTGTTTCCATTACCCCTTCTTGGCTCCCTCCCACTGATCCTCTTCCTCTGTCCAAGTCCCACCTCCTACTTTAATCATGCGCTTTGTGGTGGGGATAAAGCAGACGCCAGGAAATTTTATTAGAGTTGCTTAAAGGAATGTAGGCACTTATACCATGGAAGAAAATGTTTTCAGCACAAGAATTTGTGTCACTGGCCTGTCTTTCCAAAGACGTGGTTTGGTTGTCCCGGCAGGTACACATGAAAAGTGGGAGACAACCATCCTAACTGCAGTTTCCAGGGGATCCCGGAGCCCTCTAGTGTTCTGACCCGCAGGACATGTGCAATACAATGGGTCATTACAACAGCAGGCAAAAGACTCATACCATAAAATTAAAAAGTTTTGCTTTGAATGGGGGTGGTGGTATAAGCACTATTAATTCCAGCACTAAAGACAAAATGACAGGCAAATCTCCTTGAAATTGAGGCCACTTAATACTACAAGTGAGTTTCACGGCCAACGGGGCTTCAGGGAAACCTGTCCTAAAAAAAATGGCTTGTTCCATAGCAAAAGCATTTAATATTTTAAGCACATACATGCACATCAAAAGATTTATAATTATAAGTTACTTATGCATTTGTATATTATACAGATCTCAAAAGTGGTATTGAACAGTATACTTAAGTAACCTCTTTCTGATTTCTAGACTTTCAGCAAAATGTACGGAAAGATTTTGGCTTTTTCCATTCACACTATCTAACCCTCCAAAAATAAGGAAAAAACATTGAATTCAGGTAGGCCTGAAAAACAATATATCATCACATAGAAACATTTTATTACAATAACATTGCTAGTTACTGAAGAGTGGTCTTTTAACTTAATATTCTTGACATTCAACTAGATAAAATGATATAAAAATAAATACATTGATTTATCCGTTTTTTTTTTTTATCTTACACGATTCTGGCTTACCAAAACTTAGCCTTTTGCCTTGCTTGAACAGGTTGTAAAACATAGAGTGTTTAGTAAGCAAGTAATGTATGGGTCCAGTATGTGAAGAAGAAAACATCCTTTAGTTGTAGCATTCATGGTCCTTGTTATTTAAATTTTTATTTGTGTGTGTGGTGTGGGTGTGTGTGGTGGTGTGTGTTCCATGGTCAGGCACCCTTGTGGGTGTTTCCTCCTTCATCATGTCGTCCCGGGGGTGTTAAGTCATCTTGCGGCCAGGGCCTTTACCTATGGAGCTGTTTGTTTCATGGCCCAGTTGTCTTGTGTATTTAACTGCTATTATTGATAAGCTCAAAAATATGTGCTTATAGGAAACATTTATCTTTTAGGTTGCTAATTCTGACAGTTGCCACTATCAGGAAGGAGTAAAAGACTCTGATTTGAGGTCAGTGTCCCATTCTTAATAGCATTTTTTAACTGGAATATCATTTATTTGTACATATCTTATTTGGTTACAATTCTAAAATATATTCTTTGAAACCTTTCTTTTGGTGATTATGGGGATTAACCCCGAGCCACAGACATTTTAGGCAAGTGCTATGCCACAGAGTTTACAATCTCTTAGCACCCCAATTTTTCTTTTTCTTAACAGTAGCTAAAGTGCCAGGCTTCTGTGTTTTTCATGGGTTGTAAAAACAACCAGTTCTTTGGGGGGGCAAATTAATTTAAATAAAAAATTAGGAAAAAAGTGGAGACACAGGTAAATGTATAAAGGCTGGAGACTCATGCTGGGTACTTACAATAATATTTAAAGATGAAAATTGGGTCACCTGCTGCTTTAATGGTATAAGGATAAGGACATAGTATAATATTTTACGTATTGTTATAAATCATTCTTACAATATAGTTTTCTATTAAGGCAAATTCCTGGCCTGATGGTGGTCACTGTTTTTCTTTCTGCTAAATAGTATCAACAGAATTTAAAAAAAGTAACAGTTCATATATTTTGTTAACAAGTTATCAGCAAAAACTAGGTTATTTTTAAAGAAATAGGTTTTGGGGTATAACTTAGTGGTAGAGCTACATTATTTGCTTAGTATATGGGAATCCTTAGTTAGATCCCCAGCTCCCCAACAAGAACACAAAAATAAACAAAAAAATCCTCCCATATTTATAGTGTGGTAAAAAAGACAAGAGGTAAATAAAATCCCAGGCTCAGTGAAAGTTACATATTTTGTTTCTTATATTTTTTCTTGTCATTGTTTTAATTTAACAGACGTGTTAATCTTTAAATTATTTCTCTTAACTAAAAATGCTTTAAAGACTATTGTTAACATTTGTAGCTTTGCTGTAGAGATTTTATTTTTATAGTTTTATCCAGTTAGAGTCCTCTATTGTCTAAAATGGTTTCAGTTTCTTAAGCATATTTAAACCTTACTTTTATTCAGTAACTTTAGTAAAGTAGCAAATGCTGCCTTGGTACTATAAATGAGTTAATCCTGCTGGAGCATAAATTGGATAGAAAATTGGATATTGTTAGTATATGAATATTTTAGGCAAATATAGTTTGGTTATATTAAAATTTGCGCCCTTTTTGGAGAGTATTTTAATGATTCACGGCGCCACCATGACGCACTTTTCGCGATTATCAGGCTGCCGTCGGTGAAGTGAGTTGAGTGCCCTGCCGCACAGCCCCAGCAATGCACCAAAGACCCGTAATTGAAGCACAACGAAAAGCCATTCAGGAACTGCAGGTACAATGAAGCTTTGAATTATAAATAAGGCACACACACACAAGGAGCCCTAAGACTAGCTAGGGGACTATTTGCAATTGATAGCTACTGAGAGAGGAGAAGTCAGTTTCTTTAAAGAGGTTGACCAGGCTCCAGAAATCAACCAACCCCCTCTTTACTAATGGTCCCGGAGCCCTGGGTGAGTGAAGCTTATAAATGAGAGTCCTGTCCAAGAGTCCACACTCTGCAGTACTCTCATGAAGGGCTGATTTTCTGGACAATGAAATTCTTCTCAGCCTATTTATGTTGTAGAAGATTTTTTCCTTTTCCTTCAACTATAACAGACATTGCTGAGGTAAAAGTATTCTGGGTTGGCACTATGGTCATTTAAAACTGGGAATTATTTGGTCAGGGCTCTCTGGCTTGTCAGAGGTTATGATATTGAAAAAAAAACACTGCAAGGGGCCCGGAGAGATAGCCTAGTGTTAAGAGCAGCCGAGCTGCTCTTGCAGAGGACCCAGGTTCAATATCCCCAGCACCCACATGTGGCTGAGAAACGGTCTGTAACTCCAATTCCAGGAGAACTCCAGTTCCAGGGGAATCCGAGACCCTCTTCTGACCTCCGCGGCATTGCCACGACACGGGTGCACAAACCTGCATGCAGACAGGGGCATTCATACACCATACAAAAAATGAGATAAAAAAAAATCAGCTAAGTATCTGATGAGTTTTCCTTATATTGGACATTGTTTTTCTTTTGCAGTTTCACTATTCTCTCTCTGTTCTGTATGTTTATGTGTTTTTTTTTTCCTGTGATATGCTATGGGGAGTTTTCTTTTTTTTTTTTTAAGATTTTTTAACATTAATGTATTATTTTCTCTATGATGTATGAATGTACTGTTCCATGCAAGGTTGTGCACCCTGGTGTCGTGCAATGCCGCAGAGGTTAGAAGAGGGTGTCAGATTCCGCTGGAACTGGAGTTTTCCTGGAATTGGAGTTAGAGACGGTTCTCCGGCTGCCATGTGGGTGCTGGGATATCGAACCTGGGTCCTCTGCAAGAGCAGTCTGCACTCTTAACCGCTAGGCCATCCTCCAGCCCACGGGAGTTTCTTTATTGTTACTGTCTATTTGGTGTTCTTATTGCTTTTATTTGTATGGACATGTCTTCCCTTAAATTTGGGGAAATTTTCTTCTACATCCTGTTAGGATCTGGTCAATACCATATTCCTGAGAGTCCTTCTGCCTGTATGTCTATCGAGTTGTAAAATTGGTCTTTTCCTGATGTCCCACATTTCCCCGGCATATATCCCTGTTTTTAATTTTATTTTTTTCATAATTTTTGCTTGAACTTCAACTTTATCATTCAGTCTTGAATATTGTTTTTTATTTCATTATTATTATTGTGAAGTTTGTTTCTGCGGGTGTTTCAGTTGGCTTATTGAAGTTTTCACTTCCTTCTTCATTTCAGCCTGATTTTCCTTCAATATTTCCTTTTTTTGTGAAATTCATTCAGAAGTTTATTCTATATCTTTCTTTGGATTCTTTGTTTTTTGTTGTTCTTCAAAGATTCAATTGACTTCTTTTGATTCTGTTTATGAGGGTTTTTTAAAAAATTCTGTGTCCTGGTTATCTTGGGGGGGCATCCTCATTGAGGAACTCTTTTATAGGACTGATGGTGTTTGGCAGGGACAGATATTTTGCTTTTTTTCATATAATTTTTTTTGAGTCTTGGCATGTGGATTTATCTGTTGCATGATTCTGAGTGTGAAACATCAATCTTCCTTTGTTGAGTTGAAGTAGCGATTCTGTTTGTTAATAAATTGATGTGGCTTGGTTGTTTTCTTATTGGGTGTGTAGAAGTGGGTTGGGTCTAAGGCTGACTTCAGGTTCTCTCTTTTAATATTTATATTGGAGGGACCAGGTGGCTTCAGTCTAGTTTTCAGGAGTTCCTGGCAGAGGCCTAAGTCAAGGAAGCCCAATTAGATACTACTGAGCTTCCCTCCTAAGTCTTGGCTTGGTAACTAGCCAACAGGCAACAGCACAGTTTGGGACTTGCTGGGCAGAGGCTTGGATTAAGGTGCTCTCAGGCTGTCTGACAAAGGTCATGGCCCCACTAAAGGGCAGGAGAAGTCTAGCCCTTGCAGTGGGAGGGCTGCAGATAGTCCCAATATAAGAGGATGGGCTGGGCTTGATTTGGATAGCTCACAGCTAGGGGGAGCTAGGAAGGTAGTCCAGAAACATGGCATGCCAAGCGAGAAACAGCAGGCCTGTGCCCAAGGCTCGAAGGGGAACAGAGTGTGGGTTTGTAAGCAGGCTTAGAAAGTCAAGGTGCAGTGGGTGGGATGTAGACTTCCCAGGGAAGAAGGCAAGGTGGGGTTGGGAGCAGCCAGGCAGTAAGGGCGTCTTTAGGAAGTCCAAAAGCAAGATGGTAAGTCGAGACCACCTGTGAAGAGTCTTAACAGCTATACATGAAAATGAGTTGGTCTGAGATGTGGGAGGTTCCAATGAACGCAGGTGGTAGGTCTGGACTAGGTAGAATGTAGGTGCTTAAGAGCAAAAGTAGGCTTGTGCCCAAGGTTTAGAAAGGAGAACAGGGTGCAAGGTTGAGGAAATTGGGAATTGCTCAGGTTTTAGGGGAGTCAAGGCACAGTGGGCTGGACCAGACTTACCAGGGAAGAATCCTGTTCTCTCAGGAATCCAGGCATGATGAAGGTGAGGACAGCCAGGAAAGAGGAAGGGCTCAGGATTGCCCAGAGGCAAGATTGGGGTGGAAACTGTCTCTGAAGGACTGAACTAGCTGGAAAATTGAGCGCTGGTCTGAGTACAGGAGATAAGTATGCAATGTGTGGGTCTGTACTAGGAGTGTTCTTCTGAACGACACTCTGGGGTGCTAAGAGAAAAAGGCCTGTGCCCAAGGCTAGGAATGGGATCAGGGTGTGGGAGTTGAGACCCATATTTTTATGGCAAGACCACAATCTGTAACAAAGAGTTCTTTTTTATGAATGACGGAAAGAGAATATCATACAGAACTGTGTTTTAAAAAAAAACCCAACCTGCTTGATCATACTAGTTTATTTTGCTAAGTGAAATGTAATGAACTGTATTTTTGTTTTTTTTTGTACATTAGTTTTGAAAATGAAAAAGTAAGTTTGAAATTAGGAAGAAGAAATCCAGGAAAATAAAGATTTAATAAAGGAGTAAGTAGTTTAACGATTTTACTTCCAAATTTATTATTAGCTTTTATTAGTATTTTCTATGTGTTATGTAATATAACAAGTAGTAATTTCTTACCTGAGTAGAATTCTGCATTCTTAGATTTGGCAAACTATGGTCATTGATGAATATATTCTCACTTTTTAAAGTGTTATTTGTCAGGAAGAATGAGTTGCATGAATATTAAAAAAGATGTCTGAAGCCGGGCGTGGTGGTGCATGCCTTTAACCTGGCACTCGGGAGGCAGAGGCAGGCGGATCTTTGTGAGTTCAAGTTCCAGCCTGGTCTAACAATGTGAGTTCCAGGACAGCTGGGGCTACAGGGACGCTGGTCTCAGAAAAGACCAAAAAAAAAAAAAAAAAAAAAATGTTCTGAAAAATCAAAATATTTTGAATTAAAACATTTTAGTATTCATTTTTATGATAGGTGTAAATGCCCTGTTTTGCCTGCATCCCTGTAGCCCCAACTGGCCTAGACTTGCTATGTAGACCAGTCTGGCCTTGATTTCACAGAGATCCTTCTGCCTCTGCCTCTGCCTCCCGAGTTCTGGGATTAAAGGAGTGCACCACCACAACACCTGGCTAAAGGCAGATATTTTTATTTTTTATTTTATTTTATTTTTTTTGGTCTTTTCGAGACAGGGTCTCCCTGTAGCCCCAGCTGTCCTGGAACTCACATTGTAGACCAGGCTGGACTTGAACTCACAAAGATCCGCCTGCCTCTGCCTCCCAAGTGCCAGGATTAAAGGCATGCGCCACCACGCCCGGCTTCAGACATCTTTTTTAATATCATGCAATCATTCTTCCTGACAAATAACACTTTAAAAAGTGAGAATATATTCATCAATGACCATAGTTTGCCAAATCTAAGAATGCAGAATTCTACTCAGGTAGAAATTACTACTGTTATATTACATAACACATAGAAAATACTAATAAAAGCTAATAATAAATTTGGAAGTAAAATCGTTAAACTACTTACTCCTTTATTAAATCTTTATTTTCCTGGATTTCTTCTTCTAATTTCAAACTTACTTTTTCATTTTCAAACTAATGTACAAAACAAAACAAAAAACAGTTCATTACATTTCACTTAGCAAAATAAACTAGTATGATCAAGCAGGTTGGGTTTTTTTTTTTAAAACAAGTTCTGTATGAATTATTCTCTTTCCGCATAAAAAAGAACTCTTTGTTACAGATTGTGGTCTTGCCATAAAAATATGGGTCTCAACTCCCACACCCTGATCCCATTCTAGCCTTGGGCACAGGCCTTTTTCTCTTAGCACCCCAGAGTGTCGTTCAGAAGAACACTCCTAGTACAGACCCACACATTGCATACTTATCTCCTGTACTCAGACCAGCTCAATTTTCCAGCTAGTTCAGGTCCTTCAGAGACAGTTTCCACCCCAATCTTGCCTCTGGAATCCTGAGGCCATCCTTCTTTCCTGGCTGTCCTCACCTTCATCATGCCTTGGATTCCTGAGAACAGGATTCTTCCCTGGTAAGTCTGGTCCAGCCCACTGTGCCTTGACTCCCCTAAAACCTGAGCAATTCCAATTTCCTCAACCTTGCACCCTGTTCTCCTTCTAACCTTGGGCACAAGCCTACTTTTGCTCTTAGCACCCTACATTCTCCTAGTCCAGACCTACCAACCGCGTCATGAACTCCCACACTCAGACCAACTCAATTTTCATGTATAGCTTGTTAGAGACTCTTCACAGGTGGTCTCGACTCCCATCTTGCCTTTGGACTTCCTAAGACCAGCCTTCTGCCTGGCTGCTCCCAACCCCACCTTGCCTTCTTCCCTGGGAAGTCTAATCCCACCCACTGCACCTTGACTCTCCTACAGCCTGAGCTTACCAACCCCACACTCTGTTCCCCCTTCGAGCCTTGGGCACAGGCCTGCTGTTTCTGTTGGCATGCCATGTTTCTGGACTACCTTCCTAGCTCCCCCTAGCTGTGAGCTATCCAAATCAAGCCCAGCCCATCCTCTTATATTGGGACTATCTGCAGCCCCTCCTACTGAAGGGCTAGACTTCCCTCCCCTTTAGGAGGGGCCCAGACCTTTGCAGACTGGCAGAGAGCACCTTAATCCAGCCTCTGCCTAGCAAGTTTCCCAAGTTGTGCTGTGCCTGTTGGCTAGTACCAGCCAAGACCTTAGGAGGAAGACTCAGAGTATCTAATTGGCTCCTGACTTAGGCCTCTGCAGGAACTCCTGAAACTAGACTGAAGCCACCTGGTCCCTCCAATATAAAATTAAAAGAGAGAACCTGAAGTCAGCCTAGACCAACCCACTTCTCACACCCAATAAGAAAACAACCAAGCCACATCAATTATACTAACAGAATCAGACTTCAACTCAACAAAGGAAGATTTCAGTTTCACACCAGAATCATGAAAGAAATCCACATGCCAAGATCACAACAAAAATTATATGAAAAAAAGCAAAATATCTGTCCCTGCCAAACACCATCAGTCCTATAAAAGAGTTCCTCAATGAGGATGCCCCCCAAGATAACCCAGGACACAGAATTTAAAAGAACAATCATAAACAGAATCAAAGAATTCAATGAATTTGAAGAACACAAAAACAAAGAACCAAAGAAAGATATGAATAAACTTCTGAATGAATTCACAAAAAGAGAAATATTGAAGAAAATCAGGCTGAAATGAAGAAGGAAGTGAAACATTCAATAAGCCAACTTGAAACACCAGCAGAAAACTTCACCAATAGAATAAATGAAATAGAAAACAATATCAAGACTGAATGATAAAGTTGAAGTTCAAGCAAAAATTATGAAAAAAATTAAAACACAGGAATATGCAGGAAATGTGGGACATCATGAAAAGACCAATTTTACACATCATAGACATACAGGAAGAAGACTCTCAGGATAATGGTATTGACCAGATCTTCAACAGGACTGTAGAAGAAAATTTCCCCAAATTAAGGGAAGACATGTCCATACAAATAAAAGCACATAGAACACCAAATAGACAGTAACAATAAAGAAACTCCCGGGGCTGGAGAGATGGCCTAGCGGTTAAGAGTGCAGACTGCTCTTGCAGAGGACCCAGGTTCGATCCCCAGCACCCACATGGCAGCCGAGAACCGTCTGAACCTCCAATTCCAGGAAAACTCCAGTTCCAGAGGAATCTGACACCCTCTTCTAACCTCTGCGGCATTGCACGACACAGGTGCACAAACTTGCATGCAGACAGTACATTCATACACATAGAGAAATAAATAAAATTAATGTTAAAAAATCTTAAAAAAAAAAAAAAGAAACTCCCCATAGCATATCACAGGAAAAAACACTAAACATACAGAACAGAGAGAGAATAATGAAAGCTGCAAAAGAAAAACAAGTCACATATAAAGGAAAACTCATCAGAATTACAGCTGATTTTTTTTTATTCATTTTTGTATGTGTATGAATGCACTGTCTGCATGCAGGTTTGTGCACCCGTGTCGTGCAATGCCGCGGAGGTCAGAAGAGGGTCTCGGATTCCCCTGGAACTGGAGTTCTCCTGGAATTGGAGTTACAGACCGTTCTCAGCCACCATGTGGGTGCTGGGGATTGAACCTGGGTCCTCTGCAAGAGCAGTCGGTGCTCTTAACCACTAGGCTATCTCTCCGGCCCCTGCAGCTGATTTTTCAATACAAACTCTGAAAGCCAGAGAGCCTGACCAAAATATTCCCAGTTTTAAATGACCATAGATGCCAACCCAGAATACTATACCCAGCAAAATGGCTGTTATAGTTGAAGGAAAAGGAAAAAATCTTCTACAACATAAATAGGCTGAAAGAATTCATGTCCAGAAAATCAGCCCTTCAGAGAATACTGCAGAGTGTGGATCCTTGGACAGGACTCCTACATTAAGCTTCACTCACCCAGGGCTCAGGGACCATTAGTAAAGAGGGGGTGGTTGATTCTGGAGCCTGGTCAACCTCTTTAAAGAAAACTGACTCTCCCTTTCTCGGCAGCTATCAATTGCAAATAGTCCCTAGCTAGTCTTAGGGCTCCTTGTGTGTGTGTGCCTTATTTATAATTCAAAGCTTCATTGTACCTGCAGTTCCTGAATGGCTTTTCGTTGTGCTTCAATTATCTTTCTGTTTTCTTGCAGCTTGTTTTCTTTCTGTTTCAGTTCTAATTCTATACTCACTTTCCACTTCTTGATCTTTTCAGCCTCTTTATATAGCTTTGAATATAGTTTGCTCATTGGCTCTGAATTCTATTAAAATACATTTCCAAAATTTAGTTTCTCAAAATTTTAATATAACCAAACTATATTTGCCTAAAATATTCATATACTAACAATATCCAATTTTCTATCCAATTTATGCTCCAGCAGGATTAACTCATTTATAGTACCAAGGCAGCATTTGCTACTTTACTAAAGTTACTGAATAAAAGTAAGGTTTAAATATGCTTAAGAAACTAGAAACATTTTAGACAATAAGAGACTATAACTGGATAAAAGCTAAAATAAATCACTCTACAGCAAAGCTACAAATGTTAACAATAGTCTTAAAGCATTTTTATTAAGAGAAATAATTTAAAGATTAACAAGTCTGTTAAATTTAAAACAATGACAAGAAAAATAATAGAAACAAAATATGTAACTTTCACTGAGCCTGGGATTTTATTTACCTCGTCTTTTTTACCACACTATAAATATGGGAGGATTTATTTTTGTTTATTTTGTTTGTTCTTTTGGGAGCTTGGGATCTAACTTAAGGATTCCCATATACTAAGCAAATAATGTAGCTCTACCACTAAGTTATACCCCAAAACCTATTTCTTTAAAAATAACCTGATTTTTGCTGATAACTTGTTAACAAAATATATGAACTGTTACTATTTTTTTAAATTCTGTGATACTATTAAGCAGAATAAACATGTACCACTTCATCAGGCCATGGAATTTGCCTTAATTTAGAAAACATCTATATTTTGTAAGAATGATTTTTATAACAAATAAGTAAAATTATACTATGTCCTTCCTTATACAATAAAGCAGCCAGGTGACCAATTTCATCTTTAAATATTTTGTAAGCTACCCAGCATGAGTCTCAGCCTTTATACATACTGTGTCTCCATTTTTCCTAATTTTTTATTTAAAATTAAATTTGCCCCCCCAAAGAACTGGTTGTTTTTACAACCCATGAAAAACACAGAAGCCTGGCACTTTAGCTACTGTTAAGAAAAGAAAAATGGGGTGACAGAGATGTAACTCTGTGGCATAGCACTTGCCTAAAATGTCTGTGGCTCGGGGTTAATCCCCATAATCACCAAAAGAAAGGTTTCAAAGAATATATTTTAGAATTGTAACCAAATAAGATATGTACAAATAAATGATATTCCAGTTAAAAAATGTATTAAGAATGGGACATCTGACCTCAAAATCAGAGTCTTTTACTCCTTCCTGATAGTGGCAACTGTCAGAATTAGCAACCTAAAAGATAAATGTTTCCTATAAGCACATATTTTTGAGCTTATCAATAATAGCAGTTAAATACACAAGACAACTGGGCCATGAAACAAACAGCTCCATAGGTAAAGGCACTGGCCGCAATGATTACTTAATTCCATCCCTGGGATCTACATGATGAAAGGAGAAAACTTATTCCCACAAGTTGTTCTCTGACCTATGTATACACACACACACACACACACACACACACACACACGAAATAAAAATTTAAATATACAAGACCATTAATCTAACAACTAAAGGATTTTTTCTTCTTCAAATACTGGACCAATACATACTATGCTTACTATACACTCTATGTTTACTAACCTGTTCAAGCACAGGCAAAAGGCTAAGTTTTGGTAAGCCAGAATCTGTAAGATAAAAAAAAACTGGTATTAAATATTCCAATGTATTATTTTTATATCATTTTATCTAGTTGAATGTCAAGAATATTAATGTAAAAGACCACATCTTCAGTAACTAGCAATGTATGTAATAAAATGTTTCTATGTAAGATGATATATTGTTTTTCCAGGCCTACCTGAATCAATGTTTTCCTTATTTTTGGAGAGGTTAGATAGTGTGAATGGAAAAGCAAAATCATCTTCCGTACATTTGCTGAAAGTCTAGAAATAGAAAGAGGTTCTTAAGTATACTGTTCAATACCACTTTGAGATCTGTATAATATACAAATGCATAATATACTTATAATTATAAATCTTTTGATGTGCATGTAGTGCTTAAAATATTAAATGCTTTTGCTATGCAAACAAAGCAATTTTTTTTAGACAGGGTTTCCCTGAAGCCCCAGTTGGCCTGAAACTCACTATGTAGATCAGGCTGGCCTCAATCTCACAGAGATTTGCCTGTCTTTGTCTTTCCAGTGCTGGAATTAAAGGCTTATACCACCACCCCCAGTTCAAAGCAAAACTTTTTAATTTTATGTGTATGAGTCTTTTGCCTGCATGTATGTAAATGCACCCATGTCTTGCAATGTCCTTGGAGGTCAGAAGAGGGCATCGGATCCCCTGGAACTGCAGTTACGGATGGTTGTTAGCCACCATGTGGATGCTGGGAACCAAACCCACGTCTTCTGTGAAAGCAGCCAGTGACACAAATCTGGTGAAACATTTTCTTCCATGGTATAAGTGCCTACATTCCTTTAAGCAACTCTAATAAAATTTCCTGGGTGTCCCTCACACACAAAGAAGCATGAAAGTAGAGGTGGGACTTGGGAAGAGGAAGAGGATCAGTGGGAGGGAGCCAAGAAGGGGTAATGGAAACACAGCCAAAATACAATGCATACATGTGAACATCAAAATGTATTCCATACATGCATGAAAATGTCATAGTGAATCCATTATTTAATATATGCTAATAAAAATTAAAAATAAAACAGCTGGGCATGGTGGTACATGCCTTTAATCCCAGCACTCAGGAGAGGCAGGAGGACCTCTGTGAGTTCAAGGCCAGCCAGGTCTACATAGTGAGTTCGAAGCCAGCTGGGGTTATAGGGAGACCCTGTTTCAAAACGATGAAAGGAAAGGGAAAGGAAAGGGGCAAGGGAAAGAAAAAGGGGAGGGGAGGGGAGGGGAGGAGAGGGAAGGGGAAGGGAAAGATGAAAGGAAAAAGAAATGAAGGAAGGAAGGAAGGAAGGAAGGAAGGAAGGAAGTTAGGAAGGAAGGGAGGGAGACTAAGTCAGTCCAGATGTGGTGGCACACACCTTTAATCCCAGCACTCAAGAGGCATATGTCTGAGAGTTCTGAGGCCAGCCTGGTCTACACATAGGTAGTTCCAGGCAAGCAAGGGTTACAAAGTAAGCTACTGTCTCAAAGAAACAAAACAAAACTATTAAGGTGCCTCAAGTCATTTAACATGAGATTTAAATAAGCAAATCCTACTATATATGTAGAGTTCTACAGCCTCAGTGATTCTTTAAATAAGTGTTGCCTACATATAGTAAGGTTGGTTTTCTGTGATGCTATTCAAAATTACTGAAGATGCAGCTAAAGAGATGGATCAGTGGTTAAAATAATTACTGTTCTTTCAGAGGACCCAAATTTGGTTGCCAGTGTCCACACAGCAATTAACACCCATCCCTAACTCCAGTTCCAGGGGATCCAATCCCTCTTTCAGCCTCCAAAGCACCAGATATGTACTCAAATTTACACATTTACATGCAGGTAAAACATTCATACATATAAAACAAAATCCTTTTTTTGTAAGTACTGGATGAGCCAGATGTGGTGGTGCATGCCTTTAATCCCAGCACTCAGGAAGCAGGAGTAAACCGATCTCTTTAGTTCCAGGCCAGCCTAGTCTACATAGTTCCAGACCAGCTGGGGTTACAAGAGACCTGACTCAAAAAAAAAAAAAGGTATTAGATATACCAGATATTTACTGAAAAGCATTATATATTACCAGTAGGAAAACAATTTTTTTATTTACATTTATTTGGGGGGAGGTGGGTGTTTGTATGTGTATGTGATACACCAGTGTTTAAGTGAGAGAACACCTTAGAGGAGTCGCTTCTCGCCTTTGACCCTGTGGGTTCCAGGAATCTAACGCGGCCCTTCAGGCTGGGCAGCAAGCCCCTTTACCCACTGGGCCATTTTGCCAGCCCAAGCCCACTTAATTCAAGAGTCAAATCATGATTCAGATATAAATTCACCTTGACGATAATCTCTCCTCCCAAGGCTCCCAAGGTGTTGGGTTTCACTGCGGACACCTGGCTGCTGCTGCTCAGTCTCGGTGGTACGAACAGATTAAAAGGCTTCTGCTTGTCCATGGTCTCTCTTCGCCAAGTACCTACTAGGACTCAGGGAGGTGGGCAGTGCTTGACATTACTTGGTTAGTACTGTCTATAAAGTCGTGTTTGCGTACTGCCTAGCTAGAAAACGCGCGGAAGAGTGCCCCCCACTGCAGCCGCCACGTGGCCACCAGCCCCGACAGAACCTCCACATTGCTCCCAGTGACAGCCCGAAAAGCAAGGCCTACGCCGGATGACTTGAAGGAGGGTGAGGGATGATGGGGGACGCCATGGAGGACGGACGCCACAAGGAAGCCACAAGGGACTCCGTGAGCACGTCATGAGGGAGGGTGAGGGACGGTGAGGGACAGTGAGGGATGCCATGAGGGAAGATGAGGGACACCGTGAGGGACAGTGAGGACGCCAAGAGGGAGAAGCCATGAAGGACCCCGTGAGGAGGCGTGGGCCTCGCGGCATCGCCACCTCGGCGTCCCCTGCCCGCCGCCCCCGAGGCCCGGCCACCTGCCCTCACCTCGGCAGAACCAGCAGGACTGCGGGCTTCGCACCTCGCGAGCTCCTCTCTATGAGGACATGGAAAAGAACCGCGAGCTCTGGCCTCCCTCGGAATCTGCGGAACGAAGCGGGAGAACCCGCGCAGCGCTGCAGGGCTGGGCGGCCTGCGACTAACGCCTAAATAACGGTTAGCGCAAGAGCGAGCGCGGCTCCCAGGGGACATCTCGCGAGACTTCCCTTCCCCGGTGCGTTCTATCCCGGGTTCTAGTGCTTCTTAAAGTGGATGTTCTGGGTAATTGGCACTAGCATCCACAGATGAGGGTGCCAATTACCCAGTTGTAAGTATTTCTTGTGTAGGGCCCCCTGTGCTTTTGTACAAAGCAGTTGGGCGCAATGCATTTTGGAAACAACAACAGAAAAGACTGCATCAAAGAACTGACTGAAACAGTGAACTTCTGCTCAAAACAGTCAACTTCCCCATGGAAAATATTGAGAAAGACTAAGAGATGAAAAGCATGTTTGGCAGAATGCATGAGCTCTGGCGGGGTGGGGGAATGGGCGGGAACACGGGTCTAGAGTTGTTAAAAATAAATTAATTAATTTTTTTAAAAAGTGGATGTTCTGTGAGCTTCTGCTGTTGTCAAAGAACACTGGGAAAGCTCACGGGCTGACAAATGAGGGCTGAAAAGGCCATGTCACGCCCCCCTCCAAGAGCTCTAGAGCTTAGGAAGGCGGTGTGGGTGCCAACAGTCAGTGCTGCAGAATCACTAAAGGGATGAGAGCCCCAAGGACACAAGAATGGTGCTGAAGGTGGCCTGGGGAGTATGTAGAATTTAAGTTCCTGTTATGGCTACAATTAGAAGAGGCTTGCCCACTTGATCAATGGGGAGACTCGATCAATGGGGAGAATGTACCCCAACTACCTCTAAGTGGAAAGTAGACAAAGCACTAAGGTATCAATTGGAAAATGTATTTAGCAAGTTTTGTTGATGGTATTTTAATATAAATGAGGGAGAAGTAAAACATGACTGATTTTGTATTTGGATAACTAGACATATCATTTTAGTGCTAAGAATTTAGGTGCTAAGATAGACACAATGATGCAACTCTTCCCCAAGATTAAGTGGCTAAAAGCAAGCACTATTGAGTACTATTAAAGCATTGTTCCTGTTAATGATCAGCTTTTTTTTTTCCTGTTTTTTTTTTTAATTTATTTAAGCGGCAAGAACACTTAGACAACAAACGTGAGGAATGTCCATACCAGCCCAATTTCATCAGCGTCTAGTTTTCTGTACAACCCAAGGTCCCCAAGCCCAATTGAATGATCAGCTTTTATTGTAAGATCCCCTTTTAATTTTTTTGTTTGCTTTTTTAGGACATGGTCTCACTTTGTAGACCAGGCTAGACTCAAACTCAGAGATCTGTCTGCCTCTGCCTCCAGAGTGCTAGGACTACTGGTGTGTGCCAGCACAGCCTAAGTTTCCTTTTTGTTTTAATAAAAACAATAAATTTGTTAACACATAAAATATTTCAATCAGTTTATCTTACAAATTTTGTTTATATATCATACAACATTTACAACTATATATAATGATACAACTATGTATATAATCTGTGGTCCATTCATGCTCCCATAACGTCAAGAGAACCCTAATCTGCTAATTTGACACATTTTATTATTAAGTAGTGTATGTGTGTTTTGCTGGATACTAAACCCAGGATCATGTGCATGCAGTGCAAACACTCTGCCACAGTGGAGCAACCACTTCATCTTTTGGATTGGGTTTTTGAGGCGGGGCTTTCTTTTTGAGACAGTCTCCCTGTAGCCCCAGATAGCAGGGAACTCACTTTGTAGACCATGCTGGCCTCAATCTCACAAAGATCCACCTATCTCTGCCTCCCAAGTGCTGAGACTAAAGGTGTGAGGCACCATGCCCAGCTAAACTAGTTTTTATTTGAAACAATTCTCTCTAAATGGTACAAAGGTATGAGACCCTAAAAATAGAAAATTGCAACAAAGTGAGGTTTTTAGGCTATATCAGATGCTTTTCTGGTTATTGTAACCAAATATCTAAGAAAAGTAACACAAGGAAAGAATGGTTGGGGGTGTTGAGTATTCAAACAGATACAGTCCACAGTGGTGAAGAAGGAGAAGGCAGGGTTGCAGCAGCAGGAGGCTGGTCACAGCAGGCCACCACTGGAAACAGTGATGACGGCCAGTGCTCACATGACTTTCTCGTTTTTCTCTTCTTGCTGGGTCTGGGGCCCAACCCATGGGATGGTGCCACCTGTATTCCAAGCACACCTTTTTATTATTTTTATTTTTTTCTGTATGAGTGTATTGCCTGCTTGTATGTGAGTGCACCTGTGCCACACAAGGCCCTCAGAGGTCAGAAGAGGGTGTCGGATACCGTGGAACTGGAGTTAGATACCATTGTTAGCCTCTATGTGGGTGCTGGGAATTGAACTCAAGTATTCTGCAAGAGAACCCCTGAAGACATATCTTAATCCCTCAATTGGTACTCTGGAAGTACTCATGCAGACACACCCAAAGGTGTTCCTCAACTAATCTTCTAGATATCTCTTAATCAAATCAAGTCAAAGATTAAAATTAGCCCTTCCTTTTGTTGTTGCTGGATCTCACTTTGCAGAACAGACTCTCCCATAGTTCACTATGTAGTTTAGGCTGGTCTCAAATCCACAATGACCCTCTTGCCTCAGCCTTCAAAGTGCTTATAAGCATAAGCCACCTTATCTGGCTTTATTTTTTTTTTTTTTTGCTGGTTTGTTTGTTTGCTTATAAATAACATTAGCCGGGCTGGAGAGATAGCCTAGCGATGAAGAGCGCCGACTACTCTTGCAGAGGACCCGGGTTCGATCCCCAGCACCCACATGGCGGCGAGAACCGTCTGAAACTCCAGTTCCAGGAGAACTCCAGCTCCAGGGGAATCCGAGACCCTCTTCTGACCTCCGCGGCATTGCATAATGTGGGTGCACAAACTGGCATGCAGAGAGTACATTCATACACATACAGAAATAAATAATAATAAAAAAAATTTTTTTAAATAAATAAATAACATTAGCCATTTTGTTCAATCCAAATGGACTATTTTTTCTTTCTATTTTGGAGATGTTTCTTCAAGAGCTGCTCTTAGCTGTTTTTGTACTAGATTTGCAATTGTTAGAGCTGAAAGCTGTTTCTCTCCTGGGATGATTTTTCACTGGAATCTTTAGTTCCATCTTCTGTTTGCTTTTCAGACAGCTCACACTTTGCACCTTTACTTGGTACAGCTGTCTCATGACTTGTTGCTTTGACTACAGGAGATGTTCTGAAACTAGCCAGCAAGTCATAGTTGGTTGTCCCTAAAGGTTTAACTCCATTAGCTTTCAATATTTCTAACAGTTTCCATTGATCTTTTAAATTAAAGGGGGTTTGCTCCTGCCCCTTTTCTCTTCTACGTCCTATGTTCCTCCTGGGGTACAGAGTTTCTATACTACATTATGGTTATGACTTAATAAAGAAACACCCTCCCTCTTCAGATTCATAAGACCAAGAGTTGACCCAAAATGCCTAGCACCTGCTCCTTCCGATACTTCTCAGAACTGTGTTCCCAAGCCAGGGCTTCACTTATTCTTTTCTTGAACAGTATCTCCAGCATGAAATGCGGAAGTAAAACTCAAGACCCACCCTTTTTAGAGAATCTTGCTTTTTTATCTCTAGGCCTAGAATACCACATATACTCAATTTCTCTCATTGTTTGCAGAGGTTTGATATGTAACGTGTGCATCCATACATTTATTCACTATCTTGGGTAAAGGGCAAGGAGGGGTCCTAGAATTAGGTATATGTCCAGATCACAAAAAAGGCACATAGCTCAGTGAGCTGGTTTATATTACATTGTATACACAGTTAGCTAATTACATTACATTTGGTTGCAATGTTGGGTAAAAGTCTTTAGTCCAGATTATGTCCTTATTGTAAAACTCAATTCTATGCTGGTACACCAAATGAACAGAAAAAGCCCATGACACCCTCCAACATACACACACACACACACACACACAAGTTATCAGGTTAATATGACACTGTAATATAATCTCTGAGAGCACAATGGGCTGCAGGATCAATGGGACCAAGGAGCCCAAAGAGGCTGTGGTATCTCAGGGCCTCTGGTATTACCTCTCTGGGTACTGCTAGCTACAGGATCACAAGCAGCTCAGTGAGTAAGACACCAAGCAGAGACTGAACTTCTGGTGGTCTTCCCCAAGGTGACCCCATGGGAATGGGCTGTGACCCTGGAGGACAATCTACTGGAGAAGAGCAACTCCTAGGAAGGCAACAAGGACTACACTTTTTCAGAGCAGCTACTGAACCTCCACCGGGAGGTCCTCAAGGGTAAATCCTACTGTGCCAGGCCAGGCTACCTGCAGTTCACATAATTCGACATCTTTACCTGAAGCTTAGATTTTCTTTTCTTTAGAAAAGGTCCATTCCTGCAAATTTAACAGCATTGCAGGCCACCCTGGAATCCCTCAAGATGGCAACAAAAGCCCAATGATATCTTCTGCTCTAAGTTCTGGACTGAGAGGGGCTTTTTGTAAGCACTCCCTAACAGAAAGTTCATGACTTTTTCCCCTAAGATGAAACTTTAATGTTCATCCACCTTTTAAATAAGCTGAGGTGTTAAAGTTTGGGCAGTTTGATTCCCCAGTTGTCAGCTGTGGCTGCTTCCCTGGTGCCCAGCTACTTACACAAGGACCGTCAGCCAAGTATCCAGGCTGACGGCCCACATGACAGCTGGAATACTGTGACACTTCACCGACACCTTGAGGAAACTAGACTGCAACCATAGTGTAAATAAAATCTACCAAATCTTTGGGTCTTGGGTAGTTTGGGGCCTATACTTTGTTTATACCACCATATTATCCATATGTGTGCTTTTGTGTGTTATTTGTATCGACCAAATTGACTTACCTGTGAGGACTCACATAAGATTACACCAAAAATCCTTAGTGTGTAGGACTCAAACAAATCTTTAGCAAATATAAATGTGGTGGTAAAGGAAAACATTATTTCTTAAGGACCTTTAAAATGCTTTATTTAGCTGGGCGTAGTGGTTCACACCTTTAATCCCAGCACTCAGGAGGCAGAGGCAGGCAGATCTCTATGAATTCAAGCCCAACCTGGTCTACAGAGTGAGTTCCAAGCTAGCTGAAGCTACAGGGAGACTCTGTCTCAAAGACTTAAAAAAAAATGCTTTATAACTGTTAGATATTTTTAGATACAATGTTTGTGTTTTCTATGCTTAAAATATAACTTTTGGATTTCCTTTAAACTATAAGGTTATCTAGGACTGGAGAGATGGCTTAGCAGTTAAAAGAACTGGCTGCCCTTGCAGAAGTCCCAGGTTTGCTTCCTAGCTTTCACATGGTGACTAACAGCCATCTTTAACTCTAATTACAGGAGATCCAACACCCTCCACAGGGATCACACAAAGTAGTATACTTACATACATGCAGGCAAACATTCATATACATAAAATAAAAATAAGTAAGTAAGATAAAATATAAGGCTATTCTATTTGGTTGTTTAAGGGTTTTATTTCAAATTTGGGGCTGGAGAGATGGCCTAGCGGTTAAGAGCGCCGACTGCTCTTACAGAGGACCCGGGTTCGATCCCCAGCACCCACATGGCGGCCGAAAACCGTCTGAAACTCCAATTCCAGGAAAACTCCAGTTCCAGGGGAACCCGACACCCCCTTCTGACCCCCGCGGCATTGCACGACACGGGTGCACAAACCTGCATGCAGACAGTACATTGATACACACACAGAAATAAATAAAATTTTACCAAAAAAATCAAATTTATATAAGGACAGGCTGGAGAGATGGTTTGGCGGCTAAGAGCACAGCAGCTGCCCTTGTAGAGGACTCAGGTTGGGTTCCCAGCACCCACACGGGGGATCTGATGCCCTCTTCTGACTTCCACAGGCATCGCATGACACAGGTACACTTACATATATGCAGGCAATACATTCATGCACATAAAATTTAAAGAATTAATAAATTAAAACTCTATAAAGAAAAAAATTAAGTTGAAAGGAGCCAGCCATTGAGTAAGAAAAATAAATATAAATATTACAGGCTTAGAAATACATTTTTGGTGAAAGTTTTTTTTTTAAGGAAATGGGGCTGGAGAGATGGCTCAGCAGTTAAGAGTTCCCACATGGAGCAATTGTTCACAACTTCCAGGGGCATTGCATCACATGGGTGCATTTACATACATGCTGGCAAAACATTTATAACATTCATATATATAAAACATAAATAAATAAATAAATAAATAAATATTTAAGAGGAAATGTGTTTGGATCAGAAAGGACTTTTTTAACTTATATGAGTATATTGCCTGCACATATGTATGTGCACCAGTATCGTGCAATGCCTTTGGAGGTCAGAGAGAGTGCTGAGAATTGAACCTGGGTCCTCTGCAAGAGCAGTCATTGCTCTTAACTGCTGAGCCATCTCTTCAGCCCCAGAAAGAATTTCATATGATTGTTTTGTCCTAAAGTAAAGGATTGTTGCAAAAGAGAAATGGATGAATAAAGACAAAACCGGAAAGTTAAAAGTATGTCACAAAAGATCTGTGGAGAATGAAGTCTATATACTAATGGTATATGTCTGATTAAATTGGTTATAGTTAAAGATTTTATTCCTAAAATCAAATTTTGCTAAGTACTTACTATCAATCTATTCTAGATATGAGGAGGGAAGCACAAAAATCAGACAGTGAGATCTCCATATAGCCCTAAATCAGTTTTTAAATATGGCTTGGAGCTTGAACCATAGGGATAAGATAAATCCAGTCTAAAAGACCCAGAGGACATGATTACAGGCAAAGGAACATTTCCTCAGGCAAATAAAAACCTGACCTCCCCGGCCCCCAGAGAAACCTCAAGCTGAAGAGGATCAAAAAGAGGCAAATGCAGCTGTTAGAAACTAGGACACCAAAAAAGAACTGCCCTTAATAGAGAGTAAGAAACCTGCCAAGGCCATCCCCCTCTGCAAAGAGGAAACCTCTGGAAGGAAAGCCATCCACCCTCTGAACAGAGAATGAGCCTTTAGCTACAGTGCTAATTTCTCTTGAGAAATAAAGCTGCCCAATGTTTCCTTATGAGGCACCCTCCTCCTCTAAAGCAACTAAAAATAGGCACCTAGGTGCCTTGGAGAACTTTTGATGTGGCAAGTAAAAATATTCACTTCCTTTATTATGTGGGGAAACCCCTTTCTAAATGATGTGGAGTAGCTGGTGTTGTAGAGCTACCCAAACCAAAGATTCACTAAATCTTCTAACAAGTGCTTTCAAAAGCTACAGTTAATTTTTTTAATTTTTATTTATTATTTTTTATGTGTATGAGGGTCTTGTCTGCACGTAGGTTGGTGCACCAGTGTTGTGCAATGCTGAGGAAGTCAGAAGAGGGCATCAGATTCCCCTGGAACTGGAGTCAAAGACGGTTCTTAGCCATGTGGGTGCTGGGAATCAAACCCAGGTCCTCTGCAAGAGCAGTCAAGAGCAGTCAGTGCTCTTAGCCGCTGAGCCATCTCTCCAGCCCCCAAAAGCTACAGTTATTGTCATCAGCCTCAACCCTGGGAATTCCTGATCAAGGAAAAGTTTTTGTACAAGATGTGGTATTGGGAGGCCTCACCCAAAAGTTAAGGACCATTCCCAGATCTGTAGCCCCAAGAAGATCAACAGATTATTAAAGGACTTCGTGACTCATGTCATCTTCAAAAAGAAGCACTAACTGCACTAACTCATGCCTTTGGGGAAAAATAAAGTCTACAAACTGAAAGGGTCTGTCTATGTTTCTGTAATAACCGAAGCCTCTACCTTTGCTTAACCAAGTATACATTCCCAAGATAAAATTGGCAATTAGATTTTATTCAGACCTGGTCTTTGCTGACATCTTCTGAAGATGATAGAAATCTAACCACCTGGACCAAAACAGCTCAAAAAATTGTCCAGAACTTAAATCTCTAAAATAAAACCTTCCCCTTCTGAATCTCCACACCCTTGGCAACATCCTGAGGATAAGATTACTTATACTATTAACTGTTAGATTTAAAAAAAAAAAACTCATTTTTTTTAATTTATTTATTTTCTATGTGTATGAATGTACCGTCTGCATGTAGGTCTGTGCACCCGTGTCGTGCAATGCAATGCCGCGGAGGTCAGAAGAGAGTGTCAGATTCCCCTGGAACTGGAGTTCTCCTGGAATTGGAGTTACAGACGGTTCTCAGCCACCATGAGGGTGCTGGGGATTGAATCCGGGTCCTCTGCAAGAGCTGTCGGCGCTCTTAACCACTAGGCAATCTCTCCAGCCCCTTAACTGCTAGATTTTAAAACTCCCTTCAATGCTGGGCATGATGGTGCACGTCTTTAATCCTAGCACACAGGAGGCAGAGGCAGGTGGATCTTTATGAGTTCAAGGCCAGCCTGTTCTACAGAGTGAGCTCCAGGCTAGCTAGGACTAAAGGGAGACCCTGTCTCAAAAATACCAAAAAATTAAAATTAAAAAAATTAAAACTCCATTCAAGTGAGGGAAAGAAACATTTTAATTTCTTTTTTAAAGATTTATTATTTTAGCCAGGTGTGGTGGCAGAGGCAGGCGGATCTTTGTGAGTTCAAGGCCAGCCTGGTCTACAGAGTGAGTTCCAGGACAGCTGGTGCTACAGGAAGACCCTGTCTCGAAAAGACAAAAAAAAAAGCTTTATTTTTATTCTATTTGTGTGAATGTTTTGCCTGCATGTGTATGTGCACTACATGTTCATAGTGCCTGCTGAGGTCAGAAAAGGGATCCTAGATGGTTTTAAGCTGGCCTATGTGGATGCTAGGAACCAAACTTGGGTCCTTTGCAAAAGCAGCAAGTGCTCTTAACTCCTGAGTCATTTCTCTAGTCCCAGAAATAGCTTCATTTCTTTCAATGCAAAGTCCCATTCACAGGTCTATCAATGGTTGTAGTCTTATTATATATTGTGATTTGCTCTGTTGTCTTTATTTTAGGCACCATTAGTATAATTACATACATTCAATGATTGCAATTATTTTCTCTTTAATCTATTCTACCAATGGATTCCTTTTTGACATTGTTCTTTTTTGTGTTTTGCCACATTCTAAGTATGTAGACATCAGTATATTGTGTTTTTGTTTTTCTTAATAGACCTGTGGATTTAATTCTGAACTCAAAAACTGGGGTAATGAGAAAAGTCATTCTATGAACCAGATGACCTTTAATAAAGTATATATAAGTTAAGGCAATGATTTATTAGCACCATCATTTTCAAGCACCTTGTAGCAGAAAAGGGTCTTTGTATTTTTTGGTGCTAATATCAAAGTTAGACATAAGAACCATTGTATGCTTTACTGTTTGTGAAGTTTGATGTCTTGAGTATTGATATCTTTTTAATCCAGATTCCCATAAAATGATAATTCCTTTATCTCCAAGTTCAGAACTTCTTTTTCTTTTTGGTCTTTTTGAGACAGGGTCTCCCTGTAGCTCCAGCTGTCCTGGAACTCACTACAGGGAGAAAGGGTCTCCCTGTAGCCTCAGCTGGCCCGGAAGTCACTATGTAGACCAGGCTGCCCTTGAACTCACAGAGATCTGCCTGCCTGTGCCTCCAGAGTGCTGGAATTAATGGCATGCACTATCATACCCAACAACCATAAACAACTTTTAAAGCATCAAGGTCTGAGAGGGGAAAATTGAATAGAAAGATGGGGAAAATTAAGGGGAATGGCTGAGAATAACGCAAACCTCACAAACAATATTGAACATGTTTACAGTCTGTGATGGTTAATATTGTCAACTTGACAAAACCTACATTCACCTCGCAAGCCTCTGGGCATGCCTGTGAGGAATCGTCTAGATTATATTAATTGAGATAAAACTCACCCTAAATGTGAGTGGTGCTATCCATAAGCTGGGGTCTTGAACTGAATAAAAAGGATAAAGTAAGCTGAGCAGCAGTATTCATCTCTCTCTTCATTCTGACTACAGGGCACTGTGACTGGCTGCCACAGCATCTTCTCCACCATGGCAGAACGGATCCCTTTGAACTGTAAGCCAGAGTAAACCCTCCCTTCCTTAAATTGCTTCTTGTCAAGTGTTTTGTCAAAGCAACTAGAAAAATAACTAATACATAGTCAAAACCTATGCACTGCCTTCTCTGTGACCTATGTATAGTAATAATTCCTTCAACATTTTCTGATCTATTTTTATATTACAATTCTATAAATATGCATAATGTATCCCAAGCCTCTCCATCCCATTTATTAAAGAAAATTAGCTTAGATAAAGATAAGTATACCAGAACATTTTTGTAAATGATTTTTGTAAATGTTTTAAATCCTTTGAACAGCATAACTTTAAAAGCCACAAAAATTAAATTTATAGCTATTGTTAGAACACTTAAGAGTGACTCTCACCAGGCGTGGTGGCGCACGCCTTTAATCCTAGCACTTGGGAGGCAGAGGCAGACAGATCTTTGTGAGTTCAAGATCAGCCTGGTCTACAGAGTGAGTTCCAGGCCAGCTGGGGTTACAGGGAGACCCTATCTCGAAAAGACAAAAAAAATAAATAAATAAATAAAAGAGTGACTCTCTTGAGAAACCTGTTTCCATTCTAAGGCATGTAAGACTGTCCTGTCCTTAAGCCTTTTTTCTCCACTAATGATCATGCTTAAATCTACATTAAAACTGTTTCTTGATCAACTCCAAGTTTGCTTCTAAAAATCAAACTTATGAGTCTTGGGCATAGAATAAAGAACTATAAGATAGAAAACATTTAATAAAATCATAATAAGGGCCGGAGAGATGGCTCAGTGGTTAAGAGCACTGACTGCTCTTGCAGAGAACATGGATTCGATTCCCAGCACCCACATGGCGGCTAAGAACCGTCTTTAAGCCAGGTGTGGTGGCGCATGCCTTTAATCCCAGCACTTGGGAGGCAGAGGAAGGCAGATCTCTGTGAGTTCAAGACCAGCCTGGTCTACAGAGTGAGTTCCAGGCCAGCTGGCGCTATAGGAAGACCTCGTCTCAAAAAATAATAATAGGATGGGCTGTACGGACTGGTAAGAGCACTGGCTGCTCTTCCAGAGGACCTGGATTGGTTTGGTTCCCAGTGAAGGGGACTGGCAGGCCCTTTAGAGCAACTCTATTTCTTTAGCAAAAAAAGCTCCATTTTGTGCTAAAATATTTCTTGGAAATAGTGTCATTCTGCAAAGAGCTAAGATGGTAGGCAGGTGATATTTACTCAGAACCAAGTTTCAGCAATGAGGTTGCAGAAGAACAATGGAAACCAGGAAGCAATAAAGTAAATCAATTATTGGGATGGCAGGAAGAAGAGAGTCGACACAACAGGGCTGAGTCAACAGAGACACAGGAAAAGGAATCATCTCCTCTGCTATTTGAAGATAACACAGGAAGAATGGGGCCCTGAAGTCAGCCATCAGAAAAAGTCACCCACAGTAACCCTAGTAATAGCTAACCCAAAGTCGATTAGGATGTAAACTTTATGTGAGCTCTGCCTTTAAAAACCCCTGCATAGACTTTCTAAGGGTCACCTCTTCTACAGGAGTGTAGTGAGAGAGTGGACCTTGGCACCTCAGTTATCAATTTGGCCTTTTTTTTAAGTAAACTTTGCAATTGGCTTTTTTTCCTCAATAAATTTCATGAAAAGCAGCTGCCTGTCTCATTGGTGATTTGGCAGGGACCCCCCCAGACCCTGACACCAGCACCCATGTGGCATATGACCTCATACACATAAAAAAATTATAATTAAAAAAATCATGTGGAAAGCAATTGATGTCATCCTCTGGCAGAGAGAGAGAGAGAGAGAGAGAGAGAAAGAACTGGTGGAATTGAGAGACTTCATAAAACAAGGGATGGAGCCTTTAAAGGGCAAGTGAGACCTTAACATAAAAAAATTTCAAGAGATATTTACACATTTAATGTGTATTATATTACATATACATATGAAATTATCAAAAAATTAATTGAAAAAACTCCTTCACAATCTGATCTCAACTTGCTTTCTAGTTTATGTCCCTGTTAATCATTTCTCATTATGATCTGATTTACTACATAAAGCTCTTTATTCCACAATCTTGTTCTTTCCAAATTAGAGATTTTCGTGTTTCTTTTTTTTTTTATTTGTTTTGGTCATTTTGAAACAAGGTCTCCCTGTAGCCCCAGCTGGCCTGGAACATGCTATGTAGACCATACCGGAAGCCTGCCTCTGCTGGGATTAAAGGCCTAGCTTCTATCTGATACTAGCCGTCACACCGCCCTTTCCCAGCCTCTGCCCAGAACCATTCTACTTCCCATCCCTGTGTGTGACTACCCCAGGTACCTCATCCAAGGATCATTAATCCCCATTGCTGCCTTCCCCTCAGTAGTAGGGGCGTCTGGAAGGGACAGCATGAGTTCACAGAACCCAAAGCTGAGGATGGGCAGTCAAGGCCTTCCAACCTCATGGGTCTGAGGTCACGGAAACATCTGACATTACTGGGAGTGGGAGTGTATCAGACAACCTATGATAGGAGGTGACACTTGAAGGGACCCTTGCAGATGTGTAGGAGTCAGAAGTAAGGGAAGCACTGGGGAGTCTGGGGTCCTCCTAGACAATATGTCTTGTCCTCCCTGTGTTCTCTAGGCCTGAAGTATGAAGGGCCACATGCCCCAATCTATGAGGTAAGTGTCTCCTTCCCAGCCCTCTGGGCACTGGGCATCCCATCCTTACTTCCCTGACCAGCTGCTCTCGCCCTTTGACCCGCCCATCCTTTATGTAGCTGAAATGCCATGTGAGTCCTAGATGGGGCATGAGGGTGTTGGCACAGGAGTTTTCAACCTGAACCGGGAGCTCCCTGGGTGATTTTATGGCTAGGCTGTCAGCCAGCGAGCCCCCGAGACCCTCCTGCCTCCTGTTCCATCTCCTCCAGTACCGGGGCTGCCTGACATTTTACATGGGTGCTGCTAATCCAAGCTCAGTCCTCATACCTGTGCAGCAAATGTTCTTACTCTTGGAGTCTTCTCCCCAGCTCAGAATGAGGCTTGCATTTCCCACTCTGCAGACCAGATAGAGGGGGANACCAGAGAAGAAACTCCCCTCGCCATATCATAGTTAAAACATCAGATGCCTAAAACAAAGACAAAATTCTGAAAGCCACAAAAGAAAAACAAATTACATATAAGGGGAAACCTATCAGAATTACAGCTGAATTTTCAGCACAAACTATGAAAGCAAGAAGACTGTGGACCAAAGCATTCCCAGTACTAAAAGACTATCAATGCCAACCCAGGTTACTACACCCAGCAAAAATGTTCATTCTAGTTGAAGAAAAGAGAAAAATCTTCCATGATGTAAAGAAGATGAAAGAATACATGTCCAGGAAAAAAAAGAATACATGTCTGGAAAACCAACCCTTCAGAGAATACTTGAAGAAATTCAAAGGACAGAGGAGGAGAGCAACTACCCCCAGACACCTTGAAAGAGAAATTAATAAAGGCAGAACTGCAGAAGTAGAAACCTAGACTAAAAACGCAAATGGATAATAAGGTGGAAGGAAGCAACATACATCTCTCAATTATAACCTTAAATATTAATGGACTAAACTCCCCAATCAAAAGGCATAGACTGGGAGGATGGATTTGGAAACAGAATCCGTCAACATGCTGTCTACAAGAAACCCATCACAACCTTAAGGATAGGCACCAACTTATAGTAAAAGGATGGAAAAAAATATTCCAAGCAAATGGTACCAAAAAGAAAGGAGGAATTGCTATCTTAATATCAGACAAAATAGACTTCAAAGTATAAGCAATTAGAAGAGACAAAGAGGGCCATTACATCCTTATCAAAGGGAAAATTGACCATGAAGACTTCACAATCATGAATATATATATGCACCAAACTCCGGTGCACTCATCTTTTTTTTTATTATTTTTATTTATTTTTGTATGTGTATGAGCATAATGTCTGCATGTAGGTCTGTGCACCCGTGTCGTGCAATGCCGCGGAGGTCAGAAGAAGGTCTCAGATTCCCCTGGAACTGGAGTTCTCCTGGAATTGGAGTTACAGACGGTTCTCAGCTGCCATGTGGGTGCTGGGGATTGAACCTGGGTCCTCTGCAAGAGCAGTCGGTGCCCTTAACCGCTAGGCCATCTCTCCAGCCCCGGTGCACTGATCTTTATAAATACAACTCTATAGGCCCTTAAGGCACAGATTAACCCCAACACACTCATAGTAGGGGACTTCAATACCCCACTCAGTCCTTTGGACAGATCAACCAGGCAAAGAATAAACAGAGAGACATCTGAACTGAACAATACAATGCAGCAAATGGACCTCACAGACATCTTCTGAATATTCCACCCAAACACCAGAGAATATACTTTCTACTCAGCGCCCCACAGAACATACTCCAAAATTGACCACATACTTAGACACAGAAAAAACCTTGACAAATACAAAATAATTGAAATAATTTCATGCATTCTATCAGACCATAGTGTAATAAAGCTCAATATCAACACCAGGACAAGCCCTGCTACCTACAGGAACACATGGAAACTAAACAACACACTGCTGAATAATGAATGGGTCAAGGAGGAAATAAAGAAAGAGATAAAGGCATTCCTGGAATTAAACAACAATGACAGTACAACACAACAAAATCAATGAGACACTTTTAAAGCAGTCCTAAGAGGGAAGTTTACAGCCCTGGGTGCCCACATTAAAAAAAAAGAGAGAAGGAGCACAAATAAATGAGCTAACACTGCAGCTAAAAGCACTTGAAAGACAACAGCAAATGAACCCTAAATGCAACAGACAGGAAGAAATAACAAAAATCAGAGCAGAAATCAATGAAATAGAAACAAAGAAAACAATACAAAAAATCAACGAATCCAAAAGTTGGTTCTTTGAAAGAATAAACAAGATAGACAGACCTCTAGCCCAGTTAACAAAAAGAAAGAAGGAACAACTCCAAATCAATACAATCTGTGATGAAAAGGGAAATATCACAACGGACAAGGAAAAGATCAAGAAAATTATATGGGAATATTACAAGAACCTATATTCTACCAAGTTTGAAAATCTAGAAGAAATGGATGAATATCTGAAATCTTGGGAATCACCAAAGCTTGGCCAAGAGGAGACCA
Organism: Rhizomys pruinosus; assembly: GCA_009823505.1. NCBI lineage: Eukaryota > Metazoa > Chordata > Mammalia > Rodentia > Spalacidae > Rhizomys > Rhizomys pruinosus. The sequence continues at coordinate 766,182 of VZQC01007939.1, forward strand.
GCAGCTTAAACAGACCCATAACATATGAAGAAATAGAGGATGTAGTAAGAAGCCTCCCAACTAAAAAAAGTGGTTGAAACAAATGGTGAGAATTTGAATTGGTCCCCTTATTAAGTATTGAAATAAGTCTATTTAATTTATCAAGTCATGTGTTCATGCCCTGTTTTATAGTACTTGTATCTATCCATAAACATTGTGATACTTTGAATAAAAATAAATAAAAGAAAAAAGAACAAATAAAGGGATGCAATGCCTTTAATAATAAATAAATAAATTTTTAATGAGAAGGCAAAGCATCGTTAGTTTTTTTTTTTTTTTTTTTTTTTTGGAGACAGGGTCTCCTTTCAGTCCCACTGGCCTGGAACTCACTCTGTAAACCAGGCTGGCTTGAACTCACAGAGATCCCCTGCCTCTGCCTCCCAAGTGCTGTGATTAAAGGCATGCCGNCCACCACACCCTCACATAGTTTAAAAAGAGACGATAGAGAGAGAGAGAAGTGCCAAGTCACATAAAAAGGTGAGACCCATCATAATTAAAAAGAATTTGTCAATGAAAACCCAAAACCCAGGAGGGATTATGTACTTAAAGCTCCTGAAAATAAAAACTGCCAACCTAGATTACTGTGTCCTTGAGAAGTATCCTTCAGAATTTGAAAGAAAATAAATAATAATAATAAATAATATAAGGCAAAACGAAAAATGGGAGGAAATCAAGCAATACGAAATGACAAGAAATTGGGAATTAGAGCATATCTTGCAATATATAATAATTCTGGGTCCTAAGACTTGGGAGAAATGGAGCCGCAGAGCGTTGCAGCGGAGGGTGGTTTCACTCCGGTCACGCGCAGAGGGGGCTCTCTGGAGAAGAAGCGACTTGCAGGGCAGGAAGCTGACGCAGGCCACAGGGACACACGGAGGCGGAGGCAGCCCCGCCAGAGAAGAGGCCGGCTTTCCCGCCGCTTTCCGGGGACAGGATGCCGAGTGGGGCAGAAGAAACTAGGAAAATTCCAGTCCCAGCTAACAGATGTACGCCACTAAAAGAAAACTGGATGAAGATCGTAGAACATCTGGGACTTCAGATGCGCTTTAACTTGAAATCAAGGAATGTAGAAATCAAGACTTGTAAAGACACCAAGGATGTCAGTGCTCTGAAAAAGCAGCTGACTTTGTGAAAGCATTTGTTCTTGGATTTCAGGTGGAGAATGCTCTTGCCCTTATCAGGCTGGATGAAGGCCTCTCCGTAGAGTCTTAAATTACAGACGATTAGGCCTCTAAAGGGATATCACCTGTCAAGAGCAATAGGAAGAATTGCTGGCGAAGGAGGAAAAACCAAATTTACCATAGAGAATGTGACAAGGACACGGATTGTTTTCGCAGATGTCAAAGTTCACATTCTTGGCTCATTTCAGAACATCGAGATGGCAAGAACTGCCATTTGAAACCTCTTCCTAGGAAATCCTCCATCAAAGGTTTATGGCAATATTCGAGCTGTGGCCAGCAGACCAGCAGATCGGTTTTGACTTTCATCTTTGGAATTTAAACGGAAAGACCTTCCACTTTACAGATATTCACATAAAACCATGTGAAGAATTTCTCAGCCACTTTCAAGTCTCTTCCTCAATTTTCCTAAGCAGAAAGTTTTAATAGTGAACTGCATTCAACACCTGTAGAATATTTAAATATTCATAAATTAAATACTTTTTTCATTTTCTTTTTATTTTATTTTTTATTTTTATGTGTTATGAATGTACTGTCTGCATTAGCAGGTCTGTGCACCCTGTGTTCAATGCCCGCGGGAGTTCAAGAAGAGGTGTCAGATTGCTCCTCTCCTGGGATTGGAGTTACAAACGGTTCTCAGCCGCCCTGTGGTGCTGGGATCAAACCCGGGTCTCTGCAAGAGCAGTTCGTGCTCCAATGATAGGCCATCTCTCTCCAGTCCCCCCATACTTCTTTGACAGTACATTCTTTTGTCTGGTGTCTGCCTATATGAACATGATGGTTATTTTTTTCTATTTTTTTAATTAATTTTATTTATTTCTGTATGTGTATGAATGTACTGTCTGCATGCAAGGTCTGGCACCCGTGTCGTGCAATGCCGCGGGGAGTCAGAAGAGGGTTCGGATTCCCCTGGAAACTGGGAGTTCTCCTTGGAATTGGAGTCTCCCAGCGTTTCTCGGCCGCCATGTGGGTGCTGGGGGGATCGAACCCGGGTCCTCTGTAAGAGCGGTCAGTGCTCTTAACCGCTAGGCCATCTCTCCAGCCCCCATGATGGTTATTTTGCATTATTTTATAATGGAAGGAAAACACACATCATTAAACCTTTACTTAAATAGTAAAAAAATAATATAATTCGAATGTTAGTGACGCTCAGTTCTCTATTAAAAGACAACAAACTGAGGGCTGGAAAGATGGCTCACATGCAGGTATTACGAGCCACTGGTTGGCTCTTGCAGAGACCAGGTTCAATTTCCCAGCACCCACATGGCAATAACAATTGTCATACCTCCAATTCCTAAGGGACCCGACACCATTTCTGACCTCTGCAGGCACTGCAACAGCATGGTGCACTTACCTACATGCATGGCAATACATTCAATTACTAAAAATAAAAAATAATAAACCAAAAGAAAACACATCTGGAAAATCAGACTGAACAACCGTACTCAACTATAAGAAACATATATCACTAGCAAAGATGTAATAGTTCCTTTGCCTGATTTGTTGGTTCCATATAAAAAATTGTTAGTTCATAAAGATGTAGGGCATAAAAAAATAAAAAATTATTTTTAAAAAAGATGCAAGACATGTAATGGCCAGAGTGCAGGGACTGCCCAGACCCAGATGGTTCAACCCCCTGAGGACTTCTATAGAACATTTAACGAGGACTTACAACCACTTATTACTGAAACTGTTTAGAAGTAACGAAATCAGAGGGAATTCCCCCAAATTCTTCTATGAGCCCAGGCTCACTCTATTTACCAAAACCAGGCAAAATCCAACTAAAAAGGAGAACATGCCATCTCAAAATACAAAAAAAATAACACAGATGCAAAATTTCAAACATAATCACTGGGAAAATCGCATACAGACCCCATCAAGAAAGATCATCGACCAATGATCAAGTTGGATTCATACCAGAGATGCAAAGGATGGTTCAACATATGAAAATCCGTAAAATCCAATAAAACACATACAATGGATGAAGGACAAAAACCACACAATCATCTCAAACGATTGACAGAACAAAGCTTGACAAAAATACAGCATCCCTTCATGATTAAAGTACTAGAGGGAATGGACTGGAAAGATTCATTCCTCAAAACATAATCAAAGCCCATTCAAGAAACCACAGCCAGCAAATCCTAAATTGGAGAAAAGTTAAAAGGATTCCCTATAAAGGTAGGAACCAGGCAAGGCTGCCTGTCACCACTCCTCTTCAATATAGTTCTTGAAACACGGCTAGGGGCAATAAGGCAAAGAAAAGGAATCCAAGGATACTTAATTGGAAAAGAGGAGTCAAACCTGAATCCCGTTACAGATGAGATATAGTTTACCTAAGGAGTGCCTAAAAACACATTAAGACAAATCTTAAAACAATTAGGAGTTTCAATTAAGTGGTGGGTTACAAAATTAACATAAACATCAGTCGCATTCTTTACACCAACATCAAACAAACGACGAAGAATACAAGGAGATCTTCCCCATCACAATAGCCTTCAAAAAAAAATAACAACCTAGGAAATAAACCTGACCAAAGGACACCAAAGAACTCTACAACAAACCATTATAAACTCCTGAAGAAGGAGATTGAAGAAGACATCAGAAGATGGAAAGACCTTTCGTGCTCATGGACCTGGAAAAATTAATATAGTAAACAATGTCCCTTCTCCAAAATTAATATATCCATCAATGGCAATTCCAATTAAAATCCCCGGGACATTCTTCACAGCTTGGAAAAAAAATCTTAAAATTACTATGGAAACAAAAAAACCTCAAGAGCCAAGGCAACCCTGCGTGAAAACAGCAATACGGGGGGGGGGGGATTTTCTTATCCCCAGACATCAAACTATACTACAGGGCTATAGTTATAAAAACAGGCCTGGTAATGGCACAAAACAGACCTGCAGACCTATGGAAACACAACTGAAGATCCCAACCTTGAGCACATATAATTTCAACCAACTCATATTTTAAAAAGGGGCAAAAAAAAAAAAAAAAAAAAAAAAAAAAAAAAAAAACAAATGGTGCTGGCAAAAACTGGATCACCACTTGTAGAAGAATAAATTAAACCCCTATCTCTTAACCTGTACAAAAATCACTCCAACTGGATCAAAGACCTCAATTTGAAACCCAAAACCCTGACGGTGTTAGATGAAAAATTGGCAGCAACTTACAAGACATTAGTGTAGGAAAGGATTTCTAAATCAGACAGCAGCTGCCCAGGAATAAGGTCAACAATGCCAAGTGGAAACCTATTAAACTCAAAAGTTTTTGTACTGCAAAAGAAACAATCAGAGAGTGAAGAGAAACCCCACAGAGTGGGAGGCACCACACCCCTCCACTGCTGATTCATCTGACAGAGTCATTAACTTCCAGAATAAATAACCTACTTCAAAAAAAAACAAACAAAGGAGTAAGAAAAACAAATGACCCAACCAAACGATTTGAGTAAAGAGTGAGCGCACTCGCACGTGAGGGAAATCGCGAGTATTGAAGAAACATCTTAAACGTGCGCACGCCTTTATTCCTAGCATTGGGAGGCAGAGGCAGGGATCTTCTGTTGAGTTCAAGGCCCAGCCTGGGTTTACAAGTGAGTTCCCAGGCCAGTGGGGCTGAAAGGGAGAACCTGTCTCAAAAAGACAAAAAAAAAAAAAAAGTGTTCAACATCGCTCATAATTAAAGAAAGGAAATGTAAATTAAAACCAAGGTATGATGTGATTGCTCAAGCTCAGTCAGGTACTGGCAAGACAGCCACATTTGCTACTTCCATCTTGCAACAGTTGGAGATTGAGTTCAAGGAGACCCAAGCACTAGTATTGGCCCTCACCAGAGAACCGGCTCAACAGATCCAAAAGGTCATTTTGGCACTTGGAGACTATATGGGAGCAACTTGTCATGCCTGCATTGGAGGAACAAATGTTAGAAATGAGATGCAGAAGCTACAGGCTGAAACCCCACATATTGTTGTTGGTACACCAGGGAGAGTGTTTGATATGTTAAACAGAAGATATCTTTGTAATATTGCCTAAAAAGATACAGAAACCAACCTGTCAAGTGGCAATCTGCTGCGATAGCTTCTCCAGGCTACATCAACAGCCCATCGTTCTTTTTTTAAAAATATTTTTAAAGATTAAAAAAAAAAAAGTCTCATCTCACCCCGATAAGTTGGGCTAGGATCAAGAAAAACAAATGTACCAAATGCTGGAGAGGGTGTGGGAAAGGGGAACACTAATCAACTGCTGGTGGGAATGTAAAATGTACAACCACTATGGACCACCACACCCGGCACATAGTTTTAAAAAGAGAGCGAGAGAGAGAGAGAAGTGCCAAGTCACATAAAAAGGTGAGCCCATCATAATAAAAAGTACATTTGTCAATGAAAACTCCAAAACCCAGGAGGGCATTATGTACTTAAAGCCCTGAAAGTAAACAACTGCCAACCTAGATTACTGTGTCCTTGAGAAGTATCCTTCAGAATTGAAAGAAAAATAAATAATAATAATAATAATAATAATAAGCAAACGAAAAATGGGAGGAAATCAAGCAATACGAAATGACAAGAAATTGGGAATTAGAGCATATCTTGCAATATATAATAATTCTGGGTCCTAAGACTTGGGAGAAATGGAGCCGCAGAGCGTTGCAGCAGGAGGGTGGTTTCACTCCGGTCACGCGCAGAGGGGGCTCTCTGGAGAAGAAGCGACTTGCAGGGCAGGAAGCTGACGCAGGCCACAGGGACACACGAAGGCGGAGGCAGCCCCGCCCGAGAAGAGGCCGGCTTTCCCGCCGCTTTCCGGGGACAGGATGCCGAGTGGGGCAGAAGAAACTAGGAAAATTCCAGTCCCAGCTAACAGATGTACGCCACTAAAAGAAAACTGGATGAAGATCGTAGAACATCTGGGACTTCAGATGCGCTTTAACTTGAAATCAAGGAATGTAGAAATCAAGACTTGTAAAGACACCAAGGATGTCAGTGCTCTGATAAAAGCAGCTGACTTTGTGAAAGCATTTGTTCTTGGATTTCAGGTGGAGAATGCTCTTGCCCTTATCAGGCTGGATGACCTCTTCCTAGAGTCTTTTGAAATTACAGACGTTAGGCCTCTAAAGGGATATCACCTGTCAAGAGCAATAGGAAGAATTGCTGGCGAAGGAGGAAAAACCAAATTTACCATAGAGAATGTGACAAGGACACGGATTGTTTTCGCAGATGTCAAAGTTCACATTCTTGGCTCATTTCAGAACATCGAGATGGCAAGAACTGCCATTTGAAACCTCTTCCTAGGAAATCCTCCATCAAAGGTTTATGGCAATATTCGAGCTGTGGCCAGCAGACCAGCAGATCGGTTTTGACTTTCATCTTTGGAATTTAAACGGAAAGACCTTCCACTTTACAGATACTCACATAAAACCATGTGAAGAATTTCTCAGCCACTTTCAAGTCTCTTCCTCAATTTTCCTAAGCAGAAAGTTTTAATAGTAACTGCATTCAACACCCTGTAGAATAATTTAAATATCATAATTAAATACTTTTTTCATTTTCTTTTTATTTTATTTTTTATTTTTTATGTGTATGAATGTACTGTCTGCATGCAGGTCTGTGCACCTGTGTCATTCAATGCCGCGGAGTTCAGAAGAGGGTGTCAGATTCTCCCGGAATTGGAGTTACAAACGGTTCTCAGCCGCCATGTGGGTGCTGGGGATCAAACCCGGGTCCTCTGCAAGAGCAGTCGGTGCTCCCAACTGATAGGCCATCTCTCCAGTCCCCATACTTCTTGACAGTACATTCTTTTGTCTGGTGTCTGCCTATATGAACATGATGGTTATTTTTTTTTATTTTTTTTAATTAATTTTATTTATTTCTGTATGTGTATGAATGTACTGTCTGCATGCAAGTCTGTGCACCCGTGTCGTGCAATGCCGCGGAGGTCAGAAGAGGGTCTCGGATTCCCCTGGAACTGGAGTTCTCCTGTTGGAATTGGAGTCTCTAGACGGTTCTCAGGCCGTCCATGTGGGGGCGGGGGATCGAACCCGGGTCCTCTGTAAGAGCGGTCAGTGCTCTTAACCGCTAGGCCATCTCTCCAGCCCCCATGATGGTTATTTTTGCATTATTTTATAATGGAAGGAACACACATCATTAAACATTTACTTAAATAGTAAAAAAATAATAATAATTCTGAATGTTAGTGACCTCAGTTCTCTTATTAAAAGACACAAACTGAGGGCTGGAAAGATGGCTCCATGGTTAAGAGCACTGGTTGCTCTTGCAGAGGACCCAGGTTCAATTCCCAGCACCCACATGGCAATAACAATTGTCCATACCTCCAATTCCTAGGGGACCCGACACCCATTTCTGACCTCTGCAGGCACTGAACAGCATGGGTGCACTTACCTACATGCAGGCAATACATTCATATACATAAAATAAAAAATAATAAACAAAAAAGACACATACTGGAAAATCAGACTGAACAACCGTACTCAACTATAAGAAACATATATCACTAGCAAAGATGTAATAGTTCCTTTGCCTGATTTGTTGGTTCCATATAAAAAATTGTTAGTTCATAAAGATGTAGGGCATAAAAAAATAAAAAATTATTTTTAAAAAGATGCAAGACATGTATGGCAGAGTGCAGGGACTCGGGTGGGGTGGGGGACATGGAAAGGGAAGTGACTCTAGATTTAATTGAAAAATGATGTATGACTTATGGAAAAAGTTTAATAACAATAAAAATAAATTTTAAAAAAGAAATAAAAAAATCGTTAGTTCATTAAGAATGTGATGTGCACTTATGAGGAAAAAGACTTGTATAGGAAGTAATAAAATGCCACATAGAGTCCTTTTAGGAGGAAGGTGAAAAGAAGCTTCCCCTTCCCCAAACTAGCAAAACTTACCATTCTTCTGAGGTCTATAAAAGAAAATTGAAATTATCCTGAGGTGTGGAAAGATAAAGAATATCAGGACCTTGTCTGGTAAGTTGGACAGAGTGATTCCAGACAGCTGGCGGCCTTACATAGAGACCTGCTCTCAAAAAAAAAAAAAAAAAGAGTAATTCAAAACTCTGTGATTTGTATAAAAAAAAAAAATTATATATATATATATATGATATGTACTGGGAAGGAAATAAATTGATTCTTGAAATTGCTAAAAGAGGGAGTTAATTGTCTGAAGGCTGCTGCTGTAAGGGAAGAAGGCTATTAAAAACACATAAAGAGAGCAGTAAATCGAGGCATCTATCAGAACATTGTCTTCATTCTAAAGTAGCTGCTGTAACTGCTGCTATGCAGGAGTACAGTGCAAAGTTGAATTTAAATAAGTGAGTGTGTCCTTAAGAGAGGCAAAAAAGGCAGGAGGGAGCTGTGCTGGGAGCCCCCATGGAAGGCTGTCTACACTGATGTAAACTGCTATTGCCTAAAAACTATTGAAGAGAATTTAATGTTAACTTTTTTGGAATGAAAAATTATAATCCATGAGACTTAAGGAAAATATTACTACTATCATATTAAGATAGTTGTATGGAACATTTAGCTGAATTTTGTCTGTGGCAAGCTGTAAATGAAAGTTTTTTTAATGAAGCTTGTAAATATTTCAAAACAGATTTATATCTTTAGTAAAGGAGGCTAATAAGATATCCTCCATATAATGAAATACATAAGTATTAGGGAATTTTTACTTAATAGGATATATTGCCTTATTACCAATCATTGCATAAAGTATGGCTATTGATCATATCTTGAGGGAGAACTTTCCAATGAAACATGAGACATAGGGGTCTGACTATTGAGAGTAGGCACTGAAAAGTCCAAACTGTTCCTTATCATCAGGGTCCAAAGGATAGTAAAAAAAAAAAAAAAAGCTTCATCTTTTTAATTTTAAGGCTATTTTGTAAAGTATCTATGTGATGATTTTAATTTTATGTTTACGAGTGCCCTTCCCTGCAATGTTATGTAAGTGCACCTGTACATGTAGAGGCCAGAAAAGGGCATTGTGTTCCTTGGAATAGGAGTTTAGGGGTGGTGTGCTAGTCCACTATGTGGGTGCTAAGACCAAACCCAAGATCCTCTGCAAGAAGAGCTTATGCTCTTAACTGCTGAGCCTCCGCTCCTGCCTCAAAAGTAGTCCTTTAAATCAATAATGAAAACATAGTTATTTGTCCCTTTTAATTAGCTATGGAGCTAACCAAACAGGGGAACCATCTTATCCAGGAAAAGGTGGGGTTGATGTTTTTCAGTGCCTCCTCAGAAAAGAGTGTTCAGGTACAGAGATGTCACAATTCCATTGAGACAGGAGGTCTCTTAACCAAAGGGGAAAAGGTAAGAGAAAATATAGAGCTGGAAAATATGAGTTTGATTTTGGAAAATTCCATATAGGGCTTTGGTACTTTGTAGAGGATTACTTTTACCACCAACCCCTTGAATGGCTAAAACTGGAGGCTGAGTATGCCAATTAGAGGGCCAGGATTGTTTATCCATAATAGAAACCTCAGCACCTGTGTCTATAATGCCCTTTATGGGGATGTTGTTGCCCAAAGTTGTTGTGATATAAGGTTTATCAAGACACATCAACTGAGTCCAGTATGTATCTGTGGAATTGAGTCTGATGCTGGCAATCATCATCAAGGGTTTGTGGGATTTGATAAGGAATAATAACTATGCTGGTCAGGTAAAATCCAGGATTTCTTGGAGTAGCTGAAAGTAAACCATATTGTTAATTTGACTTGAATAATCTGAATCAATAATTGTTGGAGAGTGGGATGAATTTATGTAGAATAAAATGGAGCTCAGAGTCTGAGAAGCAGCTCAGGGTCCAGACGGGGGATGGGCCACTGAAAGCAGTGGGGTCATCACAGACCCTGTCTATTGGAACACCAATTTGGACACAGCTGCCAGGCCCTGATCTTCCCTTTTGTTCTTCTATGGGGAAATCATCTTAGCCACCCTTCACCTGCTTTACTCAGGACCTAAATGCACCTGTGATCTGTTATCTGTCTTACCTGCTTTAACCAAGATTTACATGTGCTTTCAATGGTTAACTGCCTTTCCCCAAAGTTGTTTATTACCCAAAGGTTTATATATGAAGCTCCCCCGTCCATTCTCTGGGTATGAGGACATTGGTTAATTTTTACTTCCTTGGAATGCCTGGCCCTTTCACGGGCCTTCTGAGACCCCTGCTTTTCACTACATAAGCTTGTAACAAAGAAAGACTAAATGAGGTTGTGCAAAAGACAAGTCTCCCAGAAGTGTGTCTGTACTTGCTTCTGGCTACAGCTCCCAGGGAGCCAAGGATGGGTCAGCATCGGTAGGGGTCCCCTCCAATAATATCTGAGCAAACTAAAACTCCTTTCATAATCCAATTTGAATTACCTAAGATTAATCCATAACATTTTGTTGGAGGGATCTCCACAAGTATGCATGAAATATTTTTACTTCTCCTATAATATCTACTTATGTATCTTTGATGCTAAGCAAATCCAATCTTGTACTGATTTTAATTTTTTTTTAATTAGTGTTTTTATTGTATGAGTATCAATACAGTACTGTCTGCATGTAGTTTTGTTGCACCCATGTCATGCAATTGCCTCGGAGTTAGAAGAGGGCGTCAGATTCCCCTGGAACTGGGGGTTAAGACATTCTAGTGACCATTCTGGTGCTAGGAATTGAAACTGGATCCTCTGCAAGAGCGTTTGGTGCTCTTAACCACTGAGCCACTCTCCAGCCCCCTGTTCTATTGATTTAATATGTAAACAAATATTGGGGCTGGAGAGATTACCCTCAACAGTTAAAGCATTGTTTCTCTTCCAGAGGACCCAGGTTGATTTTCAGCACCCACATGGTGGCTAAAATGTTCTATAAACTCTAGTTCCAGGTAGTGGCCACTCCTTTCTGGCCTGCTGTGGCTTTGAATGACATGGGTGCACTTACATTCATGAAAGCAAACACTCATATGCATGATTTAAAAATAATCCTTTTAAAAAACCACAAATCTTTACTGTCCTAGGCTAGGGAGGAGCTGGATAGACTGCAGAGTTTTTGGAGTTCCAAGTGGAACATAGGAAGGTGTGTTCCTGGTCATCATGCTGCTCATTGCTACACATTTTTCCCCATTTCAGAATGTTTCTTATATGTATGAATTGTTGGAGACCGAGACAACAGTCCAACCTGGACAGGGCTGAACACGCCCTGCTCACCCAGCATGGGTCCCGGCTATGCCGATATTTGCTGGAAGATAAGCCTCAGGATGCTTCCAGCCCACAGGAACATTCCAAGCTTAATCTTTAAACAACAGTTTTGCAAGTTCATGCCCAAGACCACCTTTGCCCTAACTATCCCCACCGTCCCCCTCCTCACGTCCTGTGCTTTCTGCAAAGTATAAATGTAACTGGCTTATTCCATTAAATGTAACCTTTGACAACTCTGCTTGCAGGGTCTCGTCTTTTTTCCTCAGCCCATTATATTTTCATGTTTGTGGTCTCCCCTCGATAGCCCACTAGTTAAATGAGTCCCGCAGGATACGGGGCATATGAATGCACTTCCTGCTGCATGAAAGTGCACCTGTTTCATGCAGTTGCCCACAGAGGTCAAAAGAAGGGCCATCAGATCCCCAGGAACTGGAGTTATAGAATGGGTTGTGTAGCTGCATGTGGGTGCTGGAGAATGGAACTGCAGGTCCTCTACAAGTGTAGCCAGTAGTTAAGTAGCTCTTAACTCACTGAGCCATCTCTCCAGCCCCTGCCATTTTCAGGAATTTTTTATTCCCTTCTTTATCAAACTTGGATTGACATTTATTTATCCAGTGAAAACTCTTTGTACGTTTTTTTGGCATAGTTTAGAAGGTAGTTTGTTAATCTGAAATTTATTAGTATCCCTTTGTTCACACTGTTTATTTTAATGGCCTACTTTTTAATATAATATTGTTATATATTTTATTTATATGTGTAGAGTGTATTGCCTGCATGTGTGTAGTGCACCCATGGCCATGCAAAAAAGCCTGGGAGGTCAGAAGAGTCACTTGGATCCCCTGGAACTGGAGTTTATGGATGGTTGTTTAGCCACATTGGGTGGTTCAGGGAATGGAATCCAGATCATCTGCAAGAGCAGTCAGTGCTCATAACCTTAACCGCTGACCCTTCTCTCTCTAGCCCCAAGAAATGACCTACTTTATGCACATTTGAAAAATATGGAAAGCCACAGGACTGCTGCCAGAACTTGAGCTTTATTTTCTTCAGTGCCAATAGTTGTGAAAAAATAGCAACTACAGAATGAATTTTTCTCTCATAATTTTGCATTCTTATAAGCCAATGGGAAAAAAATAAAGTAGCAGCAGCCTCTTTATTGTCTATTTGTCTTTCAAAAGTATTAAGAAAGTTCACAAAGGGGTCAGTAGATTCTCTCCTGCTGATAGAAAAAGACCCTGAGAGTGTATTAAGATTAAGGATTTTAGTCCAAGCCTTTGCAGCAGCTCAACTGATCTATTCATTAACCATTTGAGAGCTTATAAGTGGTTGGGCCACTGTTTCAAAACTTCCTTATCTGATTAATTGATTATAAGTAATATTTATAGGTGGCTGTTGCCTCTGCTTATGAATACAACAGCAATGACCACTCTATCCATTCTTAAGCCACGTACTATATTGAGCATAATAAGAATTGGTTTCAATAATTTCCCACAGAAATCATCATTTCATATGTTATTGCAATAGTATCTACTATTCTTCGACTAAAATAATTTTGAATCTCATTCTCTGTAACACTTTTTTGAGCTCTTTATTTATAAAGAGAATGGGATTCCTTCATGCTGGGATGTCATCCTACTTTTTCTAATGGCAAGAATGTGGGCAAAAAAAAAAAAAAAATCTCCCATTTGAGATATTTCCTTTAGGCACTTCTGAAAAGTACGCTGTGGGCATGGATAACTTATATTATCAATTAGTAGAAAATGAGGCAGAGGAGGTACATGAGGGTCAATAGGAGGTGTTTTTCCTGGAAGTTCCTCCTTTACCTTTGATAAGGGCATATATCTAGACTACTTGATTCCAAGGAGTCAAATGTTTCCATTTAACCAGCCCTAAACAACAGCAACATCCATCAATTCTTTCCCAAGATTCTGAGTCAAGTGGTACATGGTTGGTATACCAGGGTCAATATTTATGGATAACATTTAAAACTTCATAAATTTGCTTTGATGACAATTTAGTTCCAAGTCCTTTGATGACACTTTAGTTCCAAGTAAAATCTTGAATTGTTCTGCATGCACATGAGATTCAGAAGACAAAGAATCCTCCGTAACAAAGCAGAGAGGAGCCAGGCATGGGACCCACCTGTTTAATCCCAGCACTAGGGAGGCAGAGGTGGCTGATCGCTGTGTCACGGAGGCCCAGCCTGGTCTACACAATGAGCGCCAGGCCAACTGTGGCTACAGTAAGACCCTGTCTCCAAAAAGACAAAAAAAAAAAAAAAAGCACAAAACCTACACAATTTTTTTAAAAAGTAGATCGATTTGATAAAGAGGCTAGGGAAAGCAGAAGAGAGTTGAAAAAAAATAGTAAAGCACAGCTCAAACTACTAAAAAGTCTTGTCTTAGTGTTGCAGGAAGCTCCATTGCCAGGAGCAGGTACAGCACCATCCTGATAAGGGAAGGGGACACAGTGCCCGTCTTTGCCAAGCAAAAGGGGAACTTGAAGGTCAGTCTGTTACTTCCTAACCAACCTGAGAAAGTAATTCCAACTCAGGCACTTAGCTTGGGAAAATGGAATGTTTCCCTGTCTGGTTGTGCTTTTCACCTGCCCAAATTTAATGCTGGCCTCTGGACAGGAATATTCAGCTGATGGCTGATTGCCTATCTTCAGCCTATTCCCACTCACAAATTCACTCACCACACCAGCTATCCAGTTGGTGGTCTAAGGGACCACTGTCCAATCCACTGGTCACTCGAACAAAATTCAGGCCTGCTTTGGCCAGTATGCAGCAAAAAATAATGGCCAAGAATTCGGTAATGATGGTAACGGAAGAATTCAATTTATGGCCTGCTACAGCATGCTTTGAGAAGAAAAATGATGACAGTTCCCAGAGGCAAACACAGACCCACAGTTCTGCACCACTGCATACTGCTGCTCTGCCTAGCATACTGTACATAAGGCCAATGTTGCTTGCTCCTTCTTGGGGTAGGGTCAAAGAAATCCCATGACGCCCCATGGTGCTCTAAAGGGTGCTATCTGAGAACTACTCCAAAGTTCAAACTGAATCTTCCCACATATGGTCACACAACTTCTGCTTGTATGGTTAGGATGACCTATAATTCCCTTATTTCTCAGGATCTCTCCCAGACCCAATCTGTGACTTCAGAGGAGAGAGCCTCTGCTTCACATGGAACACCACAATGCAGTAGTGTGAGGCCCAAGTACACTAATACTTTGAAAATAACAGCATGGACTTTAGCATGCTGAAAACCAGGAAGTAGGGCCAATCTGTTTCTGAAAACTCAAGTCCTTCAGTCTCTCTAGGACCTGTTGCGCGGGGACAGGCTAGCAAACAAAGCCGTGCGCGCGCGGGGCGGAAACAAGGGACCAGCACAGAGGGGAAGGAAAAGCGGAACGGGGGGAGCAAGGGAGGGGGCCGGCCGGACGCCGCGGACCCAGAACAGCAGAAGGACCAGAAACACAGGGGGGCAAGCCAAGCCCACCGGGGGGGACAACAAAAAGGGAAGAATGGCAGCCAAGACGTAGCGGCGGGGCAACAGGGGGAGGGGGGGGCACAACAGACAGACAGAGAGAACAGGAGGGCGGGGGCAAGGAAACAAGTCAGGAGGGATTAAAGTGATACATGGAGAGTGCCAAGTGTGGTAGTGCATCCGGGAATCCCCAGCACTGATGGAGCAGAGACAGGTGGATCTCACGGGGAGGGGGGGCGGGGGGGGGGCGGGGGGGAGGCGGGGGGGGGGGGGGGTGGGGGGGGGGGGGGGGGGGAGGCCAGGCCTGGTCTACATAGTGAGTGTCAGGACATCTGAGGCTCCAGGGAGACCACTGTCTCAAATAGAAACAAAAAAAAGTTAGATCTTTAGGTTACAAGAGGCACTCAAGGCCTCTTGTAAGAGGCACTCAAGGCCTCTTGTAACCTAAATGAGTGCCTCTTGTAACCTAAATGTATAACTTTTGTTTTTCTATTTGAGACAAGGTCCCTCCCTTACATTAGACAGGATGTGGGGAGCACACGCCTTAATCCGAGCATGTGGGAGCAGAGGAAGGTTGGGATCTTTGTGAGTTCAAGGCAGCCTGCTCTACATAGTGAGTTTCCAGGACCTGGGGGCTACAGGAGACCCTGTCCTCAAAAGTCAAAAAAAATTTGGTTTATATTTAAACAAGCTGAGATATTGTTTAAATTATCTCAAACCCACAATTAACTTTGGTTATAAGGTTAGGTAAAATCTAATTTGTCTGGAAAATCCATTCCCACAGAAAACCAGTGTTGTAGAAAGGCCGTGTTCTCTTAGAATGCACTCTGAGAAAANAGTCCCTGCACTCTGGCCATAACATGTCTTGCATCTTTTTATAAAAATAATTGTTTGATAATTTTTTTTATGCCCTAAATCCTTTTATGGTAATCTAAACAATTTATTATATGGAACAACAAATCAGGCAAAGGAACTATTACATCTTTGCTAGTGATATATGTTTCTTATAGTTGAGTACGGTTGTTCAGTCTGATTTTTTCCAG
This sequence comes from Rhizomys pruinosus, assembly GCA_009823505.1. Lineage (NCBI taxonomy): Eukaryota > Metazoa > Chordata > Mammalia > Rodentia > Spalacidae > Rhizomys > Rhizomys pruinosus. Next base: position 782,111 of record VZQC01007939.1, read on the forward strand.
TATGTGTCTTTTTTTGTTTATTATTTTTTATTTTATGATGTATATGATATGTATTGCCAGCCATGATAGGTAATGCCCATGTTGTTCAGTGCCTGCAGAGGTCCAGATATATGAAGCATAGTGGGTCCCTAGGAATTGGAATGGTATGGACAATTGTTTATTGCACATGTGGGTGCTGGGAACTTGAACCTGGTCCTCTGCAAGAGCAACCCATGGCTCTTAATGACTCTGCATTGAAGCCATCTTTCCAGCCCTCAGTTTGTGTCTTTTAATAAGAGAACTGAGGTCACTAACATTCAGAATTATTATTATTTTTTTACTATTTAAGTAAAGGTTTAATGATGTGTGTTTTCCTTCCATTATAAAATAAATGCAAAATAACCATCATGGGGGCTGGAGAGATGGCCCTAGCAGTTAAGAGCACTGAACCGCTTTACAGAGGACCCGGGTTCGATCCCCCCAGCAGCCCACATGGCGGCTGAGAAACAGCTGGGAGATCCCAATTCCAAAAAAAAAAAAAAAGAGTAATTCCTTGTTGATTCTGGGTAAAAAAAAAAAAAATATATATATATATATATATATATGTACTGGGAAGAAATAAATGATTCTGAAATTGCTAAAGAGGGAGTTAATTGTCCGAAGGCTGCTGCTGTAAGGGAAGAAGGCTATTAAAAACACATAAAGAGAGCAGTAAATCGAGGCATCTATCAGAACATTGTCTTCATTCTAAAGTAGCTGCTGTAACTGCTGCTATGCAGGAGTACAGTGCAAGTTGAATTTAAATAAGTGAGTGTGTCCTTTAAGAGAGGCAAAAAGGCAGGAGGGAGCTGTGCTGGGAGCCCCCATGGAAGGCTGTCTACACTGATGTAAACTGCTATTGCCTAAAAACTATTGAAGAGAATTTAATGTTAACTTTTTTGGAATGAAAAATTATAATCCATGAGACTTAAGGAAAATATTACTACTATCATATTAAGATAGTTGTATGGAACATTTAGCTGAATTTTGTCTGTGGCAAGCTGTAAATGAAAGTTTTTTTAATGAAGCTTGTAAATATTTCAAAACAGATTTATATCTTTAGTAAAGGAGGCTAATAAGATATCCTCCATATAATGAAATACATAAGTATTAGGGAATTTTTACTTAATAGGATATATTGCCTTATTACCAATCATTGCATAAAGTATGGCTATTGATCATATCTTGAGGGAGAACTTTCCAATGAAACATGAGACATAGGGGTCTGACTATTGAGAGTAGGCACTGAAAAGTCAAAACTTTCCTTATCATCAGGGTCCAAAGGGATAGTAAAAAAAAAAAAAAGCTCATCTTTTATTTTTAAGGCTATTTTAAAGTATCTATTGATTGATTTTTATTTTATGTTTACGAGTGCCCTTCCCTGCATGTATGTAAGTGCACCTGTACATGTAGAGGCCAGAAAAGGGCATTGGATTCCTTGGAATAGGAGTTAGGGGTGGTTGCTAGTCACTATGTGGGTGCTAAGAACCAAACCCAAGTCCTCTGCAAGAAGAGCTAGTGCTCTTAACTGCTGAGCCTCCGCTCCTGCCTCAAAAGTAGTCCTTTAAATCAATAATGAAAACATAGTTATTTGTCCCTTTTAATTAGCTAATGAGCTAACCAAACAGGGGACCTCTTATCCAGGAAAGGTGGGGTTGATGTTTTTCAGTGCCTCCTCAGAAAAGAGTGTTCAGGTACAGAGATGTCACAATTCCATTGAGACAGGAGGTCTCTTAACCAAAGAGGAAAAGGTAAGAGAAAATATAGAGCTGGAAAATATGAGTTTGATTTTGGAAAATTCCATATAGGGCTTTGGTACTTTGTAGAGGATTACTTTTACCACCAACCCCTTGAATGGCTAAAACTGGAGGCTGAGTATGCCAATTAGAGGGCCAGGATTGTTTATCCATAATAGAAACCTCAGCACCTGTGTCTATAATGCCCTTTATGGGGATGTTGTTGCCCAAAGTTGTTGTGATATAAGGTTTATCAAGACACATCAACTGAGTCCAGTATGTATCTGTGGAATTGAGTCTGATGCTGGCAATCATCATCAAGGGTTTGTGGGATTTGATAAGGAATAATAACTATGCTGGTCAGGTAAAATCCAGGATTTCTTGGAGTAGCTGAAAGTAAACCATATTGTTAATTTGACTTGAATAATCTGAATCAATAATTGTTGGAGAGTGGGATGAATTTATGTAGAATAAAATGGAGCTCAGAAGGTCTGAGAAGCAGCTCAGGGTCCAGACGGGGGATGGGCCACTGAAAGCAGTGGGGTCATCACAGACCCTGTCTATTGGAACACCAATTTGGACACAGCTGCCAGGCCCTGATCTTCCCTTTTGTTCTTCTATGGGGAAATCATCTTAGCCACCCTTCACCTGCTTTACTCAGGACCTAAGTGCACCTGTGACTGTTATCTGTCTTACTTGCTTTAGCCAAGATTTACATGTGCTTTCAATGGTTAACTGCCTTCCCTCAAAGTTGTTTATTACCCAAGGTTTATATATGAAGCTCCCCCTATTCTCTGGGTATGAGGACATGTGGTTAATTTTTACTGTCCTTGGAATCCTGGCCCTTTCACGGGCCTTCTGAGACCCCTGCTTTTCACTACATAAACTTGTAACAAAGAAAGACTAAATGAGGTTTGCAAAAGACAAGTCTCCCAGAGGTGTGTCTGTACTGCTTCTGGCTACAGCTCCCAGGGAGCCAAGGATGGGTCAGCATCGGTAGGGGTCCCCTCCAATAATATCTGAGCAAACTAAAACTCCTTTCATAATCCAATTTGAATTACCTAAGATTAATCCATAACATTTTGTTGGGAGGGATCTCCACAAGTATGCATGAATATTTTTACTTCTCCTATAATATCTACTTATGTATCTTTGATGCTAAGCAAATCCAATCTTGTACTGATTTTAATTTTTTTAATTAGTTGTTTTTATGTGTATGAGTGTACTGTCTGCATGTAGTTTGTTGCACCCCTGTCATGCAATGCCTCGGAAGTTAGAAGAGGGCGTCAGATTCCCCTGGAACTGGAGTTAAAGACAGTTCTTAGTGACCATATTGGTGCTAGGAATTGAACCTGGATCCTCTGCAAGAGCTGTTGGTGCTCTTAACCACTGAGCCATCTCTCCAGCCCCCTTTTCTATTGATTTTAATAGTGATAAACAAATATTTGGGGGCTGGAGAGATACCTCAACAGTTAAAAGCATTGTTTACTCTTCCAGAGGACCCAGGTTTGATTTTCAGCACCCACATGGTGGCTAACAATTGTCTATAAACTCTAGTTCCAGGGTATCTGGCACTCTCTTCTGGCTGCTGTGGCTTTGAATGACATGGGTGCACTTACATTCATGAAAGCAAAACACTCATATGCATGAATTAAAAATAATCTTTAAAAAACCACAAATCTTTTACTGTCCTAGGGCTAGGGAGGGAGCTGGATAGACTGCAGGAGTTTTGGAGTTCCAAGTGGGAACATAGGAAGGTGTGTTCCTGTCATCATGCTGCTCTTGCTACACATTTTTCCCCATTTCAGAATGTTTCTTATATGTATGAATGTTGGAGACCGAGACACAGTCCCACCTGGACAGGCCTGAACACGCCCTGCTCACCCAGCATGGGTCCGGGACTATGCCGATATTTGCTGAAGATAAGCCTCAGGATGTTCCAGCCCACAGGACATTCCAAGCTTATCTTAAACACGTTTTGCAAGTCATGCCAGACCACCTTTGCCCTAACTATCCCCACCGCTCCCCCTCCTCACTTCCTGCCTTTCTGCAAAGTATAAATGTAACTGCTTATTCCATTAAAATAGACCTTGACAACCTTTGCAAGGTCTCGCTCCTTTCTCTCGCCCATTATATTTCAGGTTTGGGGTCTCCCCTCGAAACCCACTAGTAACTGAGTCCCGCAGGATATGGGGCATATGAATGCACTTCCTGCATGTATATAAGTGCACCTGTGTCATGCAGTTGCCCACAGAGGTCAAAAGAGGGCATCAGATCCCCTGGAACTGGAGTTATAGATGGTTGGTAGCTGCCATGTGGGTGCTGAGAATTGAACTCAGGTCCTCTACAAGTGTAGCCAGTAGTTAAGTAGCTCTTAACCACTGAGCCATCTCTCCAGCCCCTGCCATTTCAGGAATTTTATTCCCTTCTTTATCAAACTTGGATTGACATTTATTTATCCAGTGAAAACTCTTTGTACGTTTTTTTGGCATAGTTTAGAAGGTAGTTTGTTAATCTGAAATTTATTAGTATCCCTTTGTTCACACTGTTTATTTTAATGGCCTACTTTTTAATATTTTGTTTATTATTTTTATTTTATGTGTATGAGTGTATTGCCTGCATGTGTGTAGGTACACCCATGCCATGCAAAGCCTGTGGAGGTCAAAAGAGTCATTGGATCCCCTGGAACTGGAGTTATGGATGGTTGTTAGCCACATTGGGTGGTTCAGGGAATGGAATCCAGATCATCTGCAAGAGCAGTCAGTGCTCATAACCTTAACCGCTGACCCTTCTCTCTAGCCCCAAGAAATGACCTACTTTTGCACATTTGAAAAATATGGAAAGCCACAGGACTGCTGCCAGAACTTGAGCTTTATTTTCTTCAGTGCCAATAGTTGTGAAAAAATAGCAACTACAGAATGAATTTTTCTCTCATAATTTGCATTCTTATAAGCCAATGGGAAAAAAATAAAGTAGCAGCAGCCTCTTTATTGTCTATTTGTCTTTCAAAAGTATTAAGAAAGTTCACAAAGGGGTCAGTAGATTCTCTCCTGCTGATAGAAAAAGACCCTGAGAGTGTATTAAGATTAAGGATTTTAGTCCAAGCCTTTGCAGCAGCTCAACTGATCTATTCATTAACCATTTGAGAGCTTATAAGTGGTTGGGCCACTGTTTCAAAACTTCCTTATCTGATTAATTGATTATAAGTAATATTTATAGGTGGCTGTTGCCTCTGCTTATGAACAGCAATGGACCAGCCTCTATCCATTCTTAGAGCCACGGACTATATTGAGCAGTAATAAGAATTGTTTCATAATTTCCCATCAGAAAGCATCATTTCATATGTATTTGCAATAGTATCTACTATTCTTCTACTAAAATAATTTTGAATCTCATTCTCTGTAACACTTTTTTGAGCTCTTTATTTATAAAGAGAATGGGATTCCTTCATGGCTGGGATTTCATCCTACTTTTCTAATGGCAGGAAATGTGGCAAAAAAAAAAAAATCTCCCATTTGAGATATTTCCTTTAGGCACTTCTGAAAAGTACGCTGTGGGCATGGATAACTTATATTATCAATTAGTAGAAAATGAGGCAGAGGAGGTACATGAGGGTCAATAGGAGGTGTTTTTCCTGGAAGTTCCTCCTTTACCTTTGATAAGGGCATATATCTAGACTACTTGATTCCAAGGAGTCAAATGTTTCCATTTAACCAGCCCTAAGCAACAGCAACATCCATCAATTCTTTCCCAAGATTCTGAGTCAAGTGGTACATGGTTGGTATACCAGGGTCAATATTTATGGATAACATTTAAAACTTCATAAATTTGCTTTGATGACAATTTAGTTCCAAGTCCTTTGATGACACTTTAGTTCCAAGTAAAATCTTGAATTGTTCTGCATGCACATGAGATTCAGAAGACAAAGAATCCTCCGTAACAAAGCAGAGAGGAGCCAGGCATGGTGACCCACCTGTTTAATCCCAGCACTTAGGAGGCAGAGGTGGGCTGATCTCTGTGTCACTGAGGCCAGCCTGGTCTACACAATGAGCGCCAGGCCAACTGTGGCTACACGTTAAGGACCCTGTCTCAAACAAAGGACAAAAAAAAATAAAAAAGCAGGAAAAACCTTCCACAATTTTTTAAAAAGTAGATCAGATTTGATAAAGATGCTAGGGAAAGCAGAAAGAGAGTTTAAAAAAAATAGTAAAGCACCAGCTCAAACTACTGAAAAAGTCTTGTGCTTATTGTTGCAGGAAGCTCCTTTGCCAGGAGCAGGTACAGCACCATCCTGATAAGGGAAGGGGAGCACAGTGCCCTCTTTGCAAAGCAAAAGGGGAACTTGAGGTCAGTCTGTTACTTCCATAACCCAATCTGAGAAGTACTTCCAACTCAGGTCCTTAGCCTGGGAAAACAGAACGTTTCCCCGTCTTGGTCGTGCTTTTTCACCTGCCCCAAAACTGCTGGCCTCTGGACAGGAATTTCAGGCTGATGGCTGATTGCCTATCTTCAGCCTATTCCCACTCACAATTCACTTCACCACACCAGCTATCCAGGTTGGTGGTCTAAGGGACCACTGTCCAATCCACTGGTCACTCGAACAAAATTCAGGCCTGCTTTGGCCAGTATGCATGCAAAAAATAATGGCCAAGAATTCGGTAATGATGGTAACGGAGAATTCAATTTATGGCCTGCTACAGCATGCTTTTATAAGAAAAATGATGACAGTTCCCAGAGGCAAACACAGACCCACAGTTCTGCACCACTGCATACTGCTGCTCTGCCTAGCATCCTGTACCTAGGCCATGTTGCTTGCTCCTTCTTGGGGTAGGGTCAAAGAAATCCCATGACTCCCACATGGTGCTCTAAAGGGTGCTAGCTGAGAACTACCTCCAATTCAAACTGAATCTTCCCACATATGGTCACACAACTTCTGCTTGTATGGTTAGGATGACCTATAATTCCCTTATTTCTCAGGATCTCTCCCAGACCCAATCTGTGACTTCAGAGGAGAGAGCCTCTGCTTCACATGGAACACCACAATGCAGTAGTGTGATGCCACATTACACTAATACTTGAAAATAACAGCATGACTCTTAGCATGCATTAAAACCAAGAGTAGGGCCCAATCTGTTCTGAAAACTCATTCCTTCAGGTCTCTCTAGGACCTGTGCTCTTGGACATTTCTATCAAACAAAGGCCTTGCTCTCTCTTTGCTGAAACAATGTACCAGCATCATATGGGGAAGGAAAATCGGAACTTGTTTTATCAAGGGATTTTTCCCTTCCTGACTCCTACTGACCCAGAACAGCATATGACCATAAACACATGTTTTCAATCCAATCCCACCTGTTGTTTACAACACAAAGGTAATAATTGCATCCAATACTTTCTGCTTTCAACATTTGGTATTTTTCACAACAGACATACATATATACATTATTCTGGGTCAAGGAAAACAGTCATGAGGGATTAAAGTGATACATTTAGATGCCAAGTGTGGTAGTGCATGCCTTTAATCCCAGCACTCAGGAAGCAGAGACAGGTGGATCTCAAGGCAAGCCTGGTCTACATAGTGAGTGTCAGGACATCTGAGGCTACAGGGAGACCCTGTCTCAAATAGAAACAAAAAAAAAGTTATATATTTAGGTTACAAGAGGCACTCAAGGCCTCTTGTAAGAGGCACTCAAGGCCTCTTGTAACCTAAATGAGTGCCTCTTGTAACCTAAATGTATAACTTTTTTTTTTCTATTTGAGACAGGGTCTCCCTTACATTTAGCCAGAATGGAACAGAATTGACGTCCAAAGTGAACAACAAACAATTTCAGCCACTCTCATATTTGACAGGGGGCCAAGAAAACTAATGGAGGAAAGATCGCCTTCAGCAAATGTGCTGACAAAACTGGATCACCACTTTAGAAGAATAAATTTAAACACCTACCTCTTACCCTTACAAAAATCCAACTCCAAATGGATCAAAGACCTCAAAGTGAAACCAAAACTCTGAAGATGATGAAGAGAAAAAGTTGGAACAACCACTTACAAACATAGGCGTAAGAAAAGACTTTCCTAAATTAGCAGCAGCCTAGAAATTAAGGTCGACATTTGAAAATGGGATCTCATTAACTCAAAACCGCTTCTGTACAGCTAAAGAAACAATCCATGATGTGAAGAGAAGCCCACAGAGTAGGAGGAAAAGCCTTCCACTGCTGATACATCTGACAGGCATTAACTCTCCAGAATTATAAAAACACTTCAAAAAAACAAAAAAAAAGATAGAAGATAAACAAATGCTCATCTGAAAAGATGGAGTAAAGAGTCTACGAGACAGACTTTACACGTGGATGTAATAGAGAGAGGGGGGTAGGGCTGAGACACAGCGCTTAAAAGTGTGTTCAAATATCCGTAAGAAGAAGGATAGGAGTGAAAATTAATAAACCACTTTCAAGATAGTATCTCCACGTGATAACACTGGTTTAGGATCAAGAAACAATGATACCAAATGCTGGAGGTTGTGGGGAAAGGGGAACATCATATAACCGTATGGTGGGAATGTAAAACTCTTATCACAACGCACTGATATGGTAAAGCAGTGGTGGAGAACCTTAGAAGACTCAAAATGAGCCTAACACACTGACCCAGCATATGACCGATAGTCCTGGTGAGAGTAATTCCCCACAAGAGGTATCATCCACCAGGAGGTCAGAGATCATGCACAGCTATATTAACTGCAGCTTCTCTTCACAAGAGGAAGATGGCCATGAATCCCAAGTGCCCCTCAACTGCCGAATGGATAGAGGAAAATGTGGTACGTCCTACACAGTGGAGTTCTATGCAGAAGTAAATAAGTAAAGAAAGATGACATCATGAACTTGCAGGTAAATGGAAGGAACTAGAAGATATTTATGTAAGTGAAGAGTACACCGTCCAGAAAAACACCAACAAACACATGGTATCCTTAATCTGTGGATGCTTGCGTGAAGTCCCTAGCTGTAAGGCAAAAACTGAGCACTTTTAAGTTATATTCCTCATGATCTGAAAAAAAAAAAAAAAACTGTGCTCTTTTATTGTAAATCCCTAAAACAGGTTCTAGAATTATCATTTAATTTCAGCCTTTGGATTTTGGTTATATGGGTGGAGGATATGGTGTGCATATTTTAGAGTTAATATAAAAGTCATTAACGGGACCAAATGGGAATCCTGAAAACGGAGGGGGAAAAGAACTGTACAGGTTTGGTTGAGTTTGCCGAGGACATAATATTAGTTAGAGTGTAACAGGTGGACAGAGGTAGATAGAGAGAGATGATTATAGATAATATATTATATATATATAGATACATTAAAGCAAGCAAGTGGAGGAACAACATATACAACAAAAGAAAACCGGGGGACAAAGATCTGATTGAAACTGTAAAGTTCTCCCAAAAAACACTAATCCTCTGCTTTGGAATAACTCTGGAAAGACAGAAAAAGATCCGATGCCAAGTCATGATACGCCAATATGCATGACCTCAGGCTGGGTGTGGCTGGGGTGGGGGGAGA